>CM069441.1:40041759-40160167 GCA_035610835.1 Ophiura sarsii
CATAAAATAAATACTACTCTAAACAATTAACAAATGTCCCACACACAAAGCGAATCATTTTTCAAATTTATCAACATGGTGATTGATTTTTCGTTTACATTACAGTATTTTCATCTCGAAACATTGATCAGTAGTTAAATGGGTCGAGTGCATGATGGCCTCCAATCCACTAATACATTTTCACATTGTTGGCTTGTTGGCATGCTGCAATCGTAAATGTTTCGTATTCCAGTTGAGACATCCTGAAAGACAATTAAATAAAATGAACCCTTAAAACAGTCTGGATTGTTCTTTAATCAAAGTATTTTGTGATATGTTCATATTGTGTTGTATACAATGGAAAGCTTGTATTCATCTTTCCAATGATACTAAATTTGTAGCATTACTAATACTAGTTTCAGTGCTCAGGTACTTGCTTGAAAATATAGGGAGTTGTCAATCTGAAGATGCTAAAATCACCATTATGTTGCCATCAAAAGTCAATAGAGCATACTGTAGTGGTCATTGTCAATGTAACACTTCATTTGAACAGACCAGAGAGTTGTTCTTTTGAGCACAACATAAAATGGCACATTTAAATTGAGACCTCCCCTCATTCTTTATCAAGTGGCTGAGCACTGAAACAAGTAATTTCTATAATTGTTGTATCATTGGAAAGATGAACATATCAGCTTTGAATTACTATGCAGCATAGTATGAACATAATATCACTAAACCTTTGGAAACTTGCGATTAAAAAACAACTTTTTTTGAGTAGTTTATATCATCATTCCGGAGGATAGATATAGGTGAACAATTTCTCCAAAGCTGAAGTCCCATAGCTTGATTGTTTGTGTAGGGGAAAACCTCCAATGTGAGGAGGCATAACAACCACTCATTTCCAGAATGGTGAAATGAAGTCAGTTTCTTAAGATATCTGGCACTTGCTGGTAAATATCTGAATTGATTGTTCCTAATGTCAAGTTCTTCAAGAGAAGAGAGATTACCAATGTCAGGTGGTAGAGTTGCCAAAAGGTTATGCCCTAGTATGAGATGCTTGAGTGTTTTCCCCATTCGTACAGACAAAATGGCTCCGGGAAATTCTGTCAGTAAATTGTGAGACAGATTCAGCACTTGCAAGTGTGCCATATTTCCCAGTTCATCCGGTACAGATATGATTTCATTGTGAGCTGCATTTAATTCCCTCAAATATATCAATTGTGAACTACATTTTGGTAGGGTGTTCAGTTTATTAAAGCTGCAGTCGAGAGTGACCAAGTTCAGCAGTTCTTCACATAAACTAGCTGGTATTTGTTCAAATGAATTTTTTGAAATATCCAGAGTCTGAAGATGTTTCAATTCTGTGATACCTGCTAGAAGCCGACCACCCAGGTGACAGTTGCTCAAGTACAGGTGGGTTAATGAGTGTGATACATTGTGAATGATGATGTTGCTCCCTAAATGCTGACAGTTAGTGTTGCTAAGCGATAGCCATTTGGATGCTTTAGACTCTTTGAGTTTCAGATGTACTTTTGGATCTTCACTGGCATTCTCTGTCAGCATACCAAGCGTCCTTGTTCGTCTGACAAAGTTCTTTTGAGCACAGCTCTTCATAGTTTTAGACCTGGAACACAATAAATTCAGATAACTCAGTCAATAAAATTGTTTGATTTATAACTACATGTACATATTGAAAGGTGATAACAAAGAAATATACGAAGGAGAAGGAAACTCAAGACATCCCCCATGTCCACCCTCCTGGTATCATCAGCGTATTTGGTAAACCGATTTATATCATGATGATAACATAACAGGACTATATTAACCTAGTATAAGTACCCAAACCCAACAAGAGCTTAATATAAACCCCCTTCCAATTCAATAGGACAAATTTCACCCAATCTGTAAATATCCGCACTTACCAGACAGCACAAGCGTCATCAATCTTTCTTTTTTTACACGCCAGCTACACTTTTGCCTTTGTGTTTTACACTATAATAATCACTTTAATTCCATCATAAAATTGACGATTAATAACCATGTTTATTATATGCCCTGCAAATATTTCAAATATTATTTCTTTACCATCCATCCTTTAAATACATATTTTGTGTTCAAGGGTAGAAGGCTGATCACAAAACTTGTTAAGTTACCTACACTTTTACTTAGTTGTATTCGTCAGTAGAAGGCTGATCACAAAACTTGTTAAAGGGGCACTAAGAGATGTGATGGAGGCTGCGCCCTCAATTATGATAAAAACTGGGATTAGTATATTTTATAATTGTATACATGTATGAACTTACACCTATAAGGATTAAGAAAAATCAGCCCTCTTTGTACAAGAAAACGTTGATTCAAAAATGCTCGTACAGCCGCGATGAGCATTTTACGTCCGACAGTATTCCCCTGCAGTACGCGTGATACATAACGTGAACCATATTTGCATAGAGGGCGTTTTTCAATAAATAGCGATGATATTGTTTTAATCAAGTTTTGCTGTGTTTTTGTTAGCAGAAACAACAATAATGGCAATTTTTAATGTTTATCTTGAATTCTGAAGTAAATTTTTAAACATTTAAAATTTTCAACACCACTTAAAAGTTAAATGTCCCTTGGTTTGGCCTTGGCCTTGTCTCTTAGTCTTGAGTCTTACTTGTCACTGGTCAGTGCAGGGTCAGTGGTTTACACCACTAGAAAATGCCAGAGAAAGCGCTATACATACTTACTATGATTCAGAGTTGCCTTGCATTAGGGTTAGTAGCTATCACATTATTCAGATGATCAGTCATTCTGAGGGGGAAATCGGAGATGACTTCTTCACGTTCATTCACAACAACACAGGACAGGACTACGTAGCCGTAGCAGCCGCCAATTAGGAGACGAGCTGTCCTTAAACGATGTCGCGGGAGTCTCGTTCACTACGATTGAAAATTCGTTTTGCAAAATTGTTTCAATCTTTATCAAGATAGAATCAATATGTACTAAATGTACTTATAAAATATAATTAAACATTTCAGTTTTTAATTAAGTCTTTAAAAAAATCAAAAAGAAAGACATTGATGCAGCGAGATGTACCACGACAATTATAGTTCGAGACTAAATCAGAGAGGCGTATCGGGGGTGGCACCAAGTAAATAAATGGTTCTAATAAGATTTACAATATTATAGATATCGGATACATTTGGTGCAAAATAAATAATACTCTTAAAGGAAACAATTCATAATATGTTTGTAGACAAGTAAGGTTTGCTAGACTTTGATAGTCATACTCCGTATTTGCTATAAAGACTTTGAAATATTGAGTTAATTCCTAAACGATATAGATCGGTGATGGGCACCCCCGATTTTGAATTGGGGTTGGGCTGTGTGTTACCAAGGTAGAGGAATTCGCAACCGAAGAGCTCGAATGAAACCGAAGGACTAAACGTACGAGTCGAATCATCAAAGTGATTTGCCACTTGTGAGTCCAGCAATCTAAAAGTAACACCCATCTATCGGTAAATCTAATCAGGCTTCATTCAAATCAATTTTTTTATATCAGAATCAGATTATTTAACTTTTTATGGCCTAAAAAGCCCTGGCCTAATAATAAGCAAGTAAAGTACTAGTACTAGTAGCGTACCGTAGTGTTGTCGTTCCTCCCACTACCTAGTCATCTAGTATTACTATACTAGTCTAGTGGAGAGTAGATCAGTGATCGTATCGGAACAACTCTGAGCCCCCTCGGCTAAGCCTAGCTCCAAAAACAAGCATTGACTTCCTACGTCGTATTTGTTTCAAAACAAAAAAAACAAAAAAAACTGGTGGTAGTTAAATTTAAGTTATCCTTACATATACAATACTACGGATTCTGTTGATACTATCGATGTTATTGTTATTCTACTGCGTACGCTCATGAATTCTGGAGATTTTAGAGGTTTTTTAACGACTAAAAATTATTCATATCAAATAGAGTTCTTCCGTTTGCCCGGCGCATTAATTCCCTGTCTAGTATTTTACGTATTAAAATGGAAACTGCATACCCAGGACCCTAATTGTACAAAATTTGTCGTATTGGGTGGTTTTAAATGTCAAATATGTTAGAATATTATATAGTTTGGTATAGACCATTTAAAATTGAGAGCAGAAATCTTCGGAAAACAGGTCACGTGCGTTCTTCTGAATCTTACTAACAGCAGCCTGGTGCCAACAATTTGGAACCCAGTAATTTATTTTAATAGAATAAATCGTATTATTATTGTATCACCCTCAAAGCCATTCAAATTAATACTCTCTGTAGTGTATAATAGTAGGCACGCGACCGTTACACGGTTCGACCGTGTAACGCACGTATAACCCGTGGCCCGTAAGCAAAACACAGTATACGAAAACACAAACTAAATTTTACAATTTGAACTAACACAGTTTCATAATAAAACACAAGGAAATACAAGGAAATTAATGGATTATTAGCCGCACTTCGATCGCTCGAGTCACGATGGAAATACAAAAGCACCATTGTTATACGATTCCTTTTGTGCCCATGGTGCACCGAAATATTAAAATGTCCAGATGGATGCGGCCGTTCCCAAATCGTAACACTCGGCGACATGAGAACAAGACTAGCATCAAAACAGTGACGTCATGATTATAAAATTATCTGACTTGCGCACAAATCCGCCATTTTGTACCGATTTTAAACCGACAGAAAAAATGCTGCGCAGGTACGTGTAATCCAATGGTTTTTTTAACTCGGACGAAAACGAAATATTAACTGCCAATACTTCAGGATTTATGATACTTTTTCATTTGAAGATGAAACTCAATCTTTGTAGGTTTGGCTTTGATGCTACGTGATCAGAGATCAAATAGGGAATCTTTTTGCGTCGCATTTTTGCTAAATATTTGTGCATTAGCATCGCAAAGTCTTCAAAAGTGTTTCGCATTTCGCGATGCTACATTTGGTTAATGCACTATGCAGGTTATTGCTGGGCTTGAACTCTACTCCTGGTGTGTTTGAGAGAATTCACGGAGAGTGAGACTTACGGGATACGGGTACCCGTTACACGCACGTATAGATTGACCCGTGTCACGTAAGAGAAAAAACACAGGATAACCCAACACTATATAATAGTATTTAACAATATTACACACTGACTTATATCATTTTTTTAGTCAGACTTTATGATAAGTTTAGTAACTATAGAATAATAAATAAGCTTATTATTTATGTTATGCCTAAATCTAATTGACATTTTTGTATTGACTTTTAACATTTTATCTTGCAGACAGCTTCCCAATTTGTTGCGGTAACAAATAATCAAGATGAAATCTGTGAAGGATAAAATAAACTCCACCATTCAGAAACTGAAGCAGCCCGGTTTGAAGCGGACACTGTTCCTGGCCAACTTGGGTGGTGTCTCTTTCTATTGGCTAACTGGAACAATCATTGTCACTATGGTTATGTTGGTCGCTCTCCCAACACTGTACACGGATAGTCCGTCAGACTTGCGCTTTTATCGTATAGTTATGGGTTTATTGTGGGCAAGTATGATGTCCAACTACATAATAAGCCTGTATAAAGATAGTTTCTGGGAAGCATCAAGGGCGAATACCAATGCCAATGCTGAATCGGCGTCTAAAGGCTGGGCCTATTGCACCCCTTGTCAGCAGTACATGCCACCCCGCTGCCGCCATTGCCCCGTCTGCGATAGATGTATTCTGAAACGAGATTCGCATTGCTTCTTCACCGGACAGTGTATCGGTCACCGGAATCAGCGCTACTTTATAGTGTTCGTATTCTATACAGCGATGGGTGGATTGTATTCATTGCTGTGCCTCGGAGCAGCCACAGGAACGCACCTGGGCTCACCATTTTCCATGGATGTCTTTAACTACTTGTATCCTATTGCCACTGGAAAGTGGCTCACAGGAAATATGGCAGGATCGGCTTTTGCGCTGTTGTCTTGCACGTACATGTGCACAACGATCACCTTGGGATGTTGTGGATTGTTTGGTTTACACTTTCTCCATGTTCTCAAGGGGCAAACATCACATGAAGCATGCAGATCTATTAATAAGTACCGACACACTGCGATTAGGAATCTTGAAGACGTTTTTGGCCGCTTTTGGATCCTATGTTTTGTTCTACCCATACCTTTCAAACTACCTAGCGATGGAATCACTTGGAATCAATGCAAAGAAGTCAAAGGATATTGAATGAAGGAGAGATACCTATTACCAAAATAAAATGCACTACTTCTACCTGATAATCATACCTCTGTTGCTGTGCATTATGATTATCTGTACTCACTTGAACACCAACACATAAATTTAACAATCGTTCAAACATTTCAAGTTGTGCAACCTCATTTAGACTTTAATTTATATTGAATTATTGAATATGATCAATCATCTTCAAGCAAAACTTCACACCACCGTATTTCAAAACTTTTAACTCTGTATAATGTGCAAAAGAATCCACTCAATAGAACTGATGGAATTTTTCCTTTTTTCAATCAGGGTACCATACTACCACTCTCTTTCGAGCCAATTTTCCTGATAATTTGCGAAAATTGGGTCTATCATGAATCAAATTCCTTAGAAATGGGTACCGTTTTTTCCAAAATCACCCTTAGAAATGGGTATGGGTTTTTGAATCTCCAGCTGCACACCCATGACCAAACTAAATCTGCTTGCACACATTTTGGCCATCAACTTGGTTTTCACACCCAGGATTTACCCAGTTAAATTGCAGATTTCAGCGTGTTGACTGGAAGAGTTCTGATACAACAGACAAGCACATTCAATGTGTGTATCATACCACAATGAGACCCGGCTGAGTTGAACGTCATGTACTACTACTATGCAAATTTGTATGTAATTTTAATATTGAATAAGTCCTACCTACCTAGGAGAGATCACATGGTTAGTCAACACATTGAGATTTCTTTCACGGATATTATTGATTTATCAAATACTACCACCCAAGAAGTGCATGTACATTGTTGATGTTCCTATAATATCAGCTGCCATTGACTTGGTGGAAGTAATTTTTAAATGAATATTCCTGAAATAAATATCAATATTTCAACTTAGCTCATGTTCCAACTAACCCTCTTACATTTATTGTTTTGCTGAATTACAGCTAGGCCAAAAACAAAAAGAATTGTGTTGCCCTTAGCGACCGACCCTCAAAAATCAGGGTCGCAATTTTTTTAAGATTTAAATTTTTCCCCAATTGTCAAAATATTACGATTTTCTGGTTGAAATGAATAAGTTTGCTTGAATAGATTGCTTTTAAACTATGATCATACTAGAAACATTAGTCAAATTGACACCAATTTTGTCTTGTCATGAATCACGGTCTGTCAGTAATATTTGTCAGCAAAAAAAATAAATAGGAAAATCGACCGACTGACCCAACTTTAAGATTTTTGGCACTTGAGGGCAACACACCAACAAATTGTGGCCATATTGTGACCAATGCTGATTGAGTGTTGCACTCCCTTTACGGTACCTGCATTTCAGAGTACTGTGTCATGTAATGTATATATTTGGTATTTATTTGCATCTCTGAAATGTATGTAGTGTATTTGACGTGATGAGTATGACTATGAGTGTTAATTGTTGTACCATATGTACATGTAGCTGACAATAAGCACCATGCACCAACTTTGCAATTCACATAAATATTTATTGTTTTATGCACAAGTGGTTTGGACCTGTTGACTGTCATGGTTTACAGCAATGGACATGATATAAATGTTGATTACTGTGACTGGTTTTTGAGGATAAAACCTGTTTGCATGGGCTAGGATTGGGCAAATAAAGACATAGGCTACAATTTTTAATATTGAAAGTCAGGTCAAATATGACTGAAAAAAACGTAGTACTACTTGGTGGTGGAATAAGGCTAGACAATAGGAACATGTAAAAATGGTGCCAGTGGCGTAGCTAGGATTTTTTTCAGGGGGGGCAAGATTTCTAAAATTTTCATAAAAGGTTGCCCCAATTTTTTTTCTAGTGACTTACCTCGTGAAATTCACGTAAGTGGTGGGGGGGGGGGGTGAGGTCAAAAATTTTCGCACAGTCCAAAAAAAATCGCTCAGTCACAAAAAATCGCATAGTAAATGTACTACATGTACAATTTTGCCTTCTATTTGGCTAATAACCTCGGTCTTTTTTCTCAATTTTTTCCTATTTCCTTTTTTTCTCACCCCTTTTTTTTTTTTAGGGTGGTGGGGGGCGGGGGCACAAATCAGGTTTTTTCGTCAGGGGGGCATTTGCCCCCCCCCCTGCGCTACGCCACTGAATGGTGCAAATAATTGAAATTGTCATTATTCGGTGTCACAGTACTATCTATCCATCCAAAGAACATGACCAAAAGTAAATTTACTTGGAAGTTTCTATATGAACTTCAGTTTGGAAGAATGGACCCAAACATGTGATAAATTTTGTTGTAGGTTTTTGAAGCACTATTGAAGAGTGCAGTTAAGAAATTTGCTACAAAAGATGGGGAATAATTTTACCCTTTGAGGGGGAAATTTCAAGTTTTAGAAAGAAGAAAAAAGAAGTTATTAATTAAAAATACTGTACCTTATTTTTTTTTTTTATTTTTTTTTTTTTTTTTGGTGGGGGGTGTGAATCACAAAATGAATTAAAAATATATTAAAAGCCTATCATGTTCACATAAAAAAGATAGGGAGGGAAATTACCTGGAAATCATGTACATGTATCAGTATCAGGGAAAAGAATTCAAGGGGAATGATTTGGACAGACGATAGTAGCACTGGGGATTATTTCAGGATTTCTGGAAGAATATATACTAGACGCCCTAGAGCAAAGGCTATGTCACTCAATCAGTATAGAAATATATCATTGAAGTAATAATAGATAATATATGTAATATACTGTCAGTTTTGCCTGATTTACTATTACTGTTTGGCATTTAACAGGATTAACGTTGGACAGTCAGAGAGGGGGCTCGTAGAAGGGAGTGGTGTTTTTTCGTGGCATGGTACAGATCACAAAAATTGTTAAAAGAAAACAGATCTTGAGCTCTCTCATTTTTACATACCAAAAAGAAAGATGCTTTTGTACCCTAATCAAATCAGATTTGTTTTTACAATTTGATAGGGTAAATTGGCTTCCAATTGATATTTCGTTATACATTTTTAATTAGTTTTTTGCTTTTTATACTAAAACAAATTCAAGAAAATTTGTTTGTCTTCAAGCATATATTATATAAACAGGTCAAAAGAAATTAGTCCCCCCTGGGAAATGTGCATTTTTCTGGAAAAGAGTTAGGCTCCTTAACCTGTTACAAAAATGTAAAATGTAGACACATTTAATGTGCAATAAAGTTTCACCCAACAGTTAACCTTCGCCTTAAAATGCTGCCATTTATTAAATTTGATGATCAATAAAAAATGACACTTTTCTTGCATAGGGATTGGACAAATTGATGACATTTTAAACCCATGAAAAATTGAAACGCATTGAATAAACTTTCTTCACATTAGACTATAGGCCGTGCATGTTTTATTCCTTCAGAAAACAAATCTAGCACTCTCCATGTAGGGCACAGAAGAAATGTGGCTTAAAATGAAGCTAATATATGCCTGATCAATATTTTACCTTATCCCACGTTCGTAGGTTGCACGTTATGACCCTAGACCTCGATTTAGGGTCAAAGGTCACATGTGTTTCAATGGGAAGTCAAAAACTAAATTTAACATGGTAAAAAAACTAAAAAATGAGCTATTGACTATAAAAAGTATGTCATATTGTTGGGATAAGTGTTTTAAACAAAAAAGTCAATCACAACTTCGATCGTAGATCAATGGTTTTTGAACTGTGACCTTTTGAAAATAACAAGTTGGCCAAAATAGACCATTTATGTCATATTTTCGCAAAATTGGCACAAAAATGACATGTTATCATCATTAAAAAAATATTTTCCCATTGAAACACATGTGACCTTTGACCCTAAATCGAGGTCTAGGGTCATAACGTGCAACCTACGAACGTGGGATAAGGTAAAATATTGATCAGGCATATATTAGCTTCATTTTAAGCCACATTTCATCTGTGCCCTAGAGGTGGACTACAAGAGTGAAAGATACAGAGCAACGTCCCAGTGTCTACATGGTTGTCACCTGTTTGGATAAAAATGTGAAGGGCCTGTTCATGGTTGAACGAATAACATCAATTGAAAGTGTATATAATCTCTTGGAGTACAAGTTTTCCAGAAAAAAATGCACATTTCCCAGGGGGGGGGACTTATTTCTTTTGACCTGTTTATAATTGTTTTCTTTAGTCGTGGTGGCTTTAAAATATTCCAACAGAATTCATTCCGAGTATACTGAGTACTACTGACAAGAGTTATTGTGTGTTTCTCACAATCAATTGCTATTATACATTAACATGCAAGAGGTGTGAGCTATTCTCTGAGGTCGAAGCTTTAATATAGACCTGGTCACAAAGTGTGCCAACTCACCCATTATCTCAATTTTGATGCAGTAAATATGGAGATATCTTGAATTAGAAGCAATTTGTAATTCTTGATGTCACAGTTGAAAATTGAGATACATGTAGATTGGCTTGTTTTGAATTTTTTTTATCTTAATGCAGTGGAAATGAATGGTATTTTGTACATTTTTTTATTTGAGTTAATAAAAGTAAATGTTGTCTAATTTATTTTGTCATTGAGTGTTTGTGCGTTTCACAGTAATTTGCATTGGCATGTGTACTAATGAAATTCATCACCATGCAAACAAAAATCAATGAAATGAACTGCTTACTATCAGAAAATAACATACAACTGTATTATGTTTACATTTTGATCCACATTAATAATTATTTTGTGTTCACGCTTTTTAAAGCAGCTGCCATGAAAATGTGCAATATAATTATTTTGTGTGTAAATTTATCTCGGCCTATTTCTTCTTCAAAATAGTGAATTTTAAAACAAGCAAAATTATTTAAATTAAGCTATGCTGATGCACTAAAAACTAAAAATTAATCCCACAAAAATGAACACAGTTTTATGTTGCTGAAGTTTCAAACAACACATGTGACTGCTATCTTCAAAAGATTATATACTATATGACTGATCTTCAGTAGATAATAGGCAGTAACATGTTTTGACTATCATCAGAAGATAATAATATCAGGATGTATCGGTTATCTTCAGAAGATAGCAACACAACCTAAGACTGCTATACTTTCGAATGATAATAACATACCACATGAACGCTATCTTCAGAAGATAATATACCATGTGACTGCTATAGTCAGTAGATATAATAGTAAATAGTAACCATTGGCATACTATGTTATCGTCAGAAGATGGTCATATGAGGATGTGTCGGTTATCTTCAGAAGATAGAATTACATCATGTTATCAGTCAATTATACCACCATATTGACTGCTGTGAAGATTAGAAGATAACAAACATACCATGTTAATCATATGTAAGATGACAGTGCCAAGATGTAACTGCTATATTCAAACGATAACACACCATGTGACTGCTAACTCAAGGGACCATTTCAGAGATGCCTGGACGACCATGGGTAGCCAAATATACCGAGTAACTGAACAAGGCCATCGTCAGATGACAGTACCAGGATGGAACCGCTATCTTTAGAAGATAGTAACATAACCATGTTATGGCTATTGCCAGATGTAAGTACCAGGGTTTGACTGCTAGTGCTATCTTCAGAAGATAACACACTGTGATTGCTATCTTTAGAAGATGGCATGATATACCGTTTAATATATATTGCCAGAAGGCAGTACCAGGATGTGATTGCTATCTTTAAAAGATAACACACCATGTGACTGTTATCTCAACGGCCCATTTTGGGGATGCTTGGATGAGCATGGGTAGGCGTTTGGTGGCACCATGTGACAAAGATAGCAACATTACCATGTTACGGCTATCGCCAGATGAAAGTACCAGGGTGTGGCTGCTTATTCTCAGAAGATAACAATCCATGTTACTGCAATCTGCAGAAGATAACAAACTATGTGACTGCTATCTTCAGAAGATAACAAACCATGTGACTACTATCTTCAGAAGATAACAAACCATGTGACTGATACCTTCAGAAGATAACAAACCATGTGGCGTTCCATCTTCAGAAGATAACAAACCACATGACTGCTATCTTCAGAAGATAACAAACCATGTGACTGCTATCTTCAGAAGATAACAAACCATGCAACTGCTATCATCAGACGAAAACAAACCATGTGGCGTTCCATCTTCAGAAGATAACAAACCATGTGACTGCTATCTTCAGAAGATAACAAACCATGTGACTGCTATCTTCAGAAGATAACAAACCATGTGACTGCTATCTTCAGAAGATAACAAACCATGTGACTGCTATCTTCAGAAGATAACAAACCGTGCAACTGCTATAGTCAGACGAAAACAAACCATGTGACGTTCCATCTTCAGAAGATAACAAACCATGTGACTATTATCTTTAGATTAGAAGATATCAAACCATATGACTGCTATCTTCAGAAGTTGACAAACCATGTACGTAACTGCCATCCTCAGAAGATAGCAACATTTCCATGTTACGGCTATCGCCAGATGAAAGTACCAGGGTGTGACTACTTATTCTAAGAAGATAACAAACCATGTTACTGCAATCTGCAGAAGATAACGAAACAAGTGACTGTTATCTTCAGAAGATAACAAACCATGTGACTTATCTTCAGAAGATAACAAACCACGTGACTGCTATCTTCAGAAGATAACAAACCATATGACTGCTATCTTCAGAAGATAACAAACCATATGACTGCTATCTTCAGAAGATAACAAACCATGTAACTGTTATCTTCAGAAGATAACAAACCATGTGACTACTATCTTCAGAAGATAACAAACCATATGACTGCTATCTTCAGAAGATAACAAACCATGTAACTGTTATCTTCAGAAGATAAACAAACCACGTGACTGCTATCTTCAGAAGATAACAAACCATATGACTGCTATCTTCAGAAGATAACAAACCATATGACTGCTATCTTCAGAAGATAACAAACCATGTAACTGTTATCTTCAGAAGATAACAAACCATGTGACTACTATCTTCAGAAGATAACAAACCATATGACTGCTATCTTCAGAAGATAACAAACCATGTAACTGTTATCTTCAGAAGATAAACAAACCACGTGACTGCTATCTTCAGAAGATAACAAACCATATGACTGCTATCTTCAGAAGATAACAAACCATATGACTGCTATCTTCAGAAGATAACAAACCATGTAACTGTTATCTTCAGAAGATAACAAACCATGTGACTACTATCTTCAGAAGATAACAAACCATATGACTGCTATCTTCAGAAGATAACAAACCATGTAACTGTTATCTTCAGAAGATAACAAACCATGTGACTGCTATCTTCAGAAGATAACAAACCATGTGACTGCTATCTTCAGAAGATAACAAACCATGCAACTGCTATCGACAGACGAAAACAAACCATGTGGCGTTCCATCTTCAGAATATAACAAACCACTATTATCTTTAGATTAGAAGATAACAAACCATATGACTGCTATCTAACTGCTATCCTCAGAAGATAGCAACATTTCCATGTTACGGCTATATCCAAAAGGACCAGGGTGTGACTGCTTATTCTCAGAAGATAACAAACCATGTGACGTTCCATCTTCAGAAGATAACAAACCACTAGTGACTGCTATCTTCAGAAGATAACAAACCATGTGACTATTATCTTTAGATTAGAATATAACAAACCATATGACTGCTATCTTCAGAAGTTAACAAACCATGTAACTGCCATCCAGAAGATAGCAACATTACCATGTTACGGCTATCGCCAGATGAAAGTACCAGGGTGTGACTGCTTATTCTCAGAAGATAACAAACCATGTGACTGCTTATTCTCAGAAGATAACAAAACATGTGACTGTTATCTTCAGAAGATAACAAACCATATGACTGCTATCTTCAGAAAATAACAAACTATGCGACTGCTACATTGTAGCTTCAGAAGTACTTCATAACACTCGTATTTTAAGTACATCAATATGGCGGTAACCATACTGCCATATTATTGCTATTGTCAGAAGATGATACCAGGTTTTGCCTTTTTTTCTCTTCAGAGGTAATAACATACCGTATGTGGCTGTTATCTTCAGATGATAACTTAGACCAAAACTAAGACCTAAAAACTAAGACCAAAAAACTAAGACCAAAAAACTAGACCAAAAAACTAAGACCAAAAAACTAAGACCAAAAAACTAAGACCCAGAAACTAAGACCCAAAAACTAAGACCCCAAAACTAAGACCCCTCTTAAATCAATTTGGATACACCAGGATATTAGGTTAGTAGTTGAGAGGGGAGAAGAGGTCATTTATATCGATGTTGGCGCCAAAAAAGTTAGGGTCTTGGGGTTAATACTAGTAGTTGAGAGTGGGTAAACTACTAACCTAAGACCCCCTCTCAAATGTCATTAAAATCGATTTTACCGCCAAAAAAATTAGGGTCTTAGGTTAGTAGTTGAGAGGGGGGTTAACTACTAACTTAGGACCCCTCTCTCAAAATGTCATTAAAATCGATTTTGGCGCCAACAAATTAGGGTCTTAGGTTAGTAGTTCAGAGGGGGGGGGGGGGGGGGTAACTACTAACCTAATATCCCCTCTCAAATGTCATTAAAATTCATTTTGGCGCCAAAAAACTAAGGGTCTTAGGTTTAGTAGTTGAGAGGGGGTAAACTACTAACCTAAGACCCTCTCAAATGTCATTAAAATCGATTTTGGCGCCAAAAAAATTAGGGTCTTAGGTTAATAGTGAGAGGGGGTTAACTACTAAACTAAGACCCCCTCTTAAATGTCATTAAAATCGATTTTGGCGCCAAAAACATAGGGTCTTGGTTCGTAGTTGAGAGGGGGTAAACTACTAACCTAAGACCCCCTCTCAAATGTCATTAAAATCGTTTTTAGCGCCAAAACAATTAGGGTCTTGAGTTAGTAGTTGAGAGGGGGGTAAACTACTAACCTAAGAACCCCTCTCAAATGTCATTAAAATCGATTTTGGCGCCAAAAAAATAGGGTCTTAGGTTAGTAGTTCAGAAGGGGGTTAACAACTAACCTAAGATCTCCTCTCAAATGTCATTAACATTTATTTTGGCGCCAAAAAACTAAGGGTCTTAGGTTAGTAGTTGAGAGGGGGTAAACTACTAACCTAAGACCCCCTCTCAAATGTCATTACATTTATTTTGGCGCCAAAAAACTAAAGGTCTTAGGTTAGTAGTTGAGAGGGGATAAATTAGTAAACCTAAGACCCCCTCTCAACATCCCGTTTGTCATATAAACTGCTCACAAAAAGTATAGAAACACTTAGAAATGATCCAATATATAACGGCTCGAAAGGGTTTGCATTAATCGAAGCAAATAACCAAGTACATAATTTTGTTCTGCGTATTTTGACACCTCGATCGTTGAGATACGATGTTGCGGAGCGGAGTTATTGTCATTTTCAATGATCGTGGGTCCAGTTTCAAAAGTGACACTCATCCCCTTGAAAAGCACGAATCTGATCATTCTATGCAAACCTCTTTCTATAGGGTGATTGTCACTTTTGAAACTGGACCCACGACCATTGAAATGACACTTATGCTTTGCTCTATACGTCGGCTTTTTATGTCTGAGGCCAAAATTGACTCATATCATCATTGCTATCTACGCGTAAAAGTAGATAGCACATCATTGCTATCTACGGTAGATAGCACTTCATTGCTATCTACGGTAGATAGCACATCATTGCTATCTACGGTAGATAGCACATCATTGCTATCTACGGTAGATAGCACATCATTGCTATCTACGGTAGATAGCACATCATTGCTATCTACGGTAGATAGCACAAGAACACCATCGTCGATATGCGAGGTGCTCAAATGGCGGCACCAGCATACACAAATTAAACAAATTGGGGGGAGAACAAATCGGGGCGGGGCAAGAACAAATCGGGACGGGGACAAGAAATTTGTTTTGGCTTTTTATTTATTGTAAAAATTGCCTGAAATTAGCTTAATTTGTTCTCAATTAGACATTTTAGACTAATCTTAAGTTATTTTGACATTAATACTCAACATTTTCGATTTCGGGACAAAATGGGTGGGGAAACGGGGGTGGGGGTGTTGGGCAACGGTCGTGACTTGTCTCATATACCCTATGCCCCCCCCCCCCCCCCCCTGTATTATGCCACCACATGGTTATATTTTATTATGATCAGAAACATAAAATATGCTTGGCCACTATTATAGGTCTATAGGCTACATCATTGCTACATCATTGCTCGTTTATGGGAATTGGGCTATTCCATTTAATGATCCATTATAACCCTAGCCTATTTAAAATCAATATACCCCCCATGGAGCATATATTTCATATTGCCTGTAACCTCATTTTGAAATTCACACTCCTTGTGGGAGATGATTATGGTAATGCCTTCAATATTGGGTGTTTTATGGATTAAAAATGGAATTGCCCATTAAGTGTAGTGACTGTTAGCCCGACTGTTAGTCTTTCCAATTCCTACAACACCACTACTTGCCGCACATCAACCAACCACCGCATAGAGATTGCATACTAGAAGCTGTGTATATACATAATTAACTACAAAACACAAAGGAGTGAACCACAATTATACGCACGAACTGTCAAGGTCATATCCACCATCTTTAAGTCAATAATATTGTAAAAGCATGGTTACCAAACAACGCGGCTGAACTGGACTTGGCTTTTCAATACATGGAGAGCACAATGGTCGTATCTAATGTATAACCGGATTTATGGGAGTCGTTGTATGTATAATACAGCATTATAATGGAAATTTGGCGTCATATCTGATTAAAATGAATGAAACCTGACTATGATGAGGTTATAAAACTGATGTCCAGGCGGTACTCACCATAGTATTGTATCTGTAAATAGCTATTCAAAAGGGCACATCCTTGGTTCTACTTAATATCAAGTGTGTAGACCCGGTCTACATGCATGAGAAACCATGGGCGTTTACAGAGTGTTCAGTAGAAAAGACGCCCCGTTTACACTGAAAGTAAAGGCGGTCTTCAACATACTGGGAATGGCTTATTTCGCTGCAGCAGTGACGTTTTCAATAACAATCGCTTTGTTTATATCTATTCCAAAATTAGCGGAAACGCTGAAGTTTTCCGGCTTAAAACACTATCTGATAACATTGTACCTCGGTATAAACACAGTTGGAAACTACCTGTTGACTGTATTTACAGATACAAGTACGAAAACACTTGTAAAATCTGCTACTAGCCAAGAAAGCAAACCATCAACTTCTCGGAGCAGGACTAGTAAAGGTACCAAACGCAAGAACAAAACAAACCACGTTCACTTTGCAGAAACTGACACAGTTATAAAACCTTTCCGAGCGTATGATTGCCGACTTTGCGATAGCTGTATTCTCAAGCGGGACCATCACTGCTTCTTTGTTGGATATTGTATCGGTTACCACAATCAGAAGTACTTCATCCAGTGTTGCGCTTATCTCACCTGCGGTTGTTTCTACTCGCTGATACTGACAACGCTCTACTTGCATATCAATTATGGCACCCGATTCCAAGGCGCCTGGACGTTCTTGTACCTGCTTCCATTGACCACCATATCTTGGCTTCAAGGAATCGCACCCATTGGGGAGTTCAGCCTGGTCCTGTTCCTGTACATGTGTCTCACTGGTGGTGTAGTTGCAATAGGATTCTTCTTGTGGGAAAGCCACATCACATTCCATGGACTGACTACCTACGAGGCCCTGCACGGAATACCTAGTCAACGGAGAGGATCTATTGAGAATTTCTTGGATGTATTCGGAAAGTATTGGTACATTGGGTGTCTGTTACCGGTACCAATTAAGTTGCCACACTATGGAAAAGATGCTTATGCACAGTATGATGAGAAAAGATATTGAATGCCGAGAAAAGATATTGAATGCAGAGAAAAGACATTGAATACCGAGAAAATACATTGCAAAATATCACATTACCAGGTTATGATACTACAGGTAGAGGGGTCAGACTGAAGAGAAGGTTGTCGCTATGTCAGCGACAAATTGACCGAGGGTTTCTTTTGATTTATTTTTTTGTAAGAATCCAGCACGGACTAGACCTCCTAGAGATCAAGGGAGTAATTTGGCGGTGTTAATGGGGCAGTATGTAACTCCTTTCAAAATATCTAGACATTTTAAGAATTGATAATGCAGTTTCCCCCTTCGAAAGCCTGCGGGGCCCTGTAGGCTATAAATATAGTAAGGGGTCCGTAGCTTTGACTCCAGCACAGACTGCGGGTACTGTTGAAATAAACTGCATACATGTAGGTACATGTAATTTACAAAGACTACAAACATGGCGGCCCCCACTTATGTCTAGAAAGACCAAAATGTGTAAGTTTTTGCAATCTCATGCTATATGGGTGGCTTCGCCCCCCACCCTTAAAAAAAGGGCAGTGATGATGGCACCAGCATCATATAACTTTGAAGGGGGCAAACGAGGGGGGAACTAGGGTTTTATGCGCGCACAAATGTTGGCTCTCATGTCAAAATTAGACATTTCAGACCAAATTTCAGCTAATTTTACTCGGTAATTATGACGTTAAAAGTAAACATTTTCTATGGTTTGGGGGACAAAATGGAGGTTTAAGCTGATTGGGAGAAATGGGCCGGATTCTGGAAGGGTTAATCCAATTTGATAGTCTTTCCACATAACATCAATACCTATTAAATTTTGTTCTTCCGACATGAAATCAAATAAATCTGAAATTTATTAAAATGAAGTTTTTCAACATACATTTTTTCACTTTTTTACTTCAAAATTAAAGATTTTACTTTAACATAAACTCTGTGGATATCAGTAAATTGTGGTTCTATAGTTTGTATTTCAATAGCATTATCTACGTACATGGAACAAAGCGCAATTGGTTTTGAATCTCACCCTTTTTTTTTACACCTGGGCGAACAAAATTGCACACCGGTTGAATATGTTGACGTAACAAACAATACAATTCCGAGGTCTTCTGAGCTTGATATAATTATTTCAAAAAATGGTTTTGTTATTCTAAAAAGGGTTTAAAAAATAACCCTTCCCCACCCACCCCTAACATTAGATAACGTTACTTTGTTATACATAACTCTACACACAATTGGACGTTTTGAGAGCTTAAAACACTTATGAAAATGAAAAAACACTTACTGGCTACCCATAGAAAGTTTCTCTCTTTCAATATCGTTATTACATGTACCTTACCAAAATGTCACATTTCCGCAAAATGATGGTTTCAGAAAAGTTTTCAACGATACAGGGAAGTTATTGACGTGAATGGTGGGCATTTACTATTGGCTAGTCGTGCATGAAAAAAAAACCATATTAAGGCCCAGCTAAAGAGAGAAAAGACTTTCTTTTAATTGAAAAATAAGACAATTGAAATGAATTTTTAAAAAGCACTGGAGACGTTTTTTGTAACTTTCTCGCATACGCTTTTGAAAATTGCCACTTTTCCTCAAAACATCGTTTTGAGGAAAGGAAATTGTTTTGGGGAAAGGGAACATGATATTGCAAAGGGAAAACTTCCCTAAGCGTTTTCACTTTTCAGAAACGTTTAAATTTCCCAAAACGACTTTCTTTCTTTTTTTGAACCCTTTATGATCATGATGATAAAAAGCAAAAACATGTAAATGTAAATCTTCCCATTTTGGTATCAAATTATACAAACTCAGGGTTAATCCCCTATTTCTCATAACTTGAAGCATGGCAGGTAATGCTTGAAGTCATCATATACCTTTCAACATGCTTGGGTATTGCTATTCTAATACGCAAGAACTCCTAAACCAATGTGCTCTATTAAACCATGTCTACTTCATTCTGTTAATCCTCTGATTAAGCCTGAAGTAGGCATAGATAGAGGGAGGGATGGTTTCATTGGAAAATCCTAAATAAAATGTATTTTGTGTTGGACATTCATTAAATACTACAGGGTGTCCCTAAAAAAGGGTGCATGTGTTCCATGTCATTGCCGTCATTGATTACTCAGTATTTGTCTGTAATCCTTATAGAATCTATGATAATTTAGTTGACTTTCAAATGCCGTTTATTTGACTGTGTTCACTTTTCTCAACTTCAAAATGTTGTGCCACTTTGAGAAAAATATGCTTTTTGGGGAATGTGCCATTTTCATCTTTACACATTTCGTATTGGGATTTGGTATTAAAGATAACTAAATAAGCTTTCGTATGCAGTTTTTGTCGAATTTGCTGGAGTCTATCCAGAGATATGCTTGTTTGACCATGAGTAAACAATATCAAAACTGCCACTTTTTTGAAAGAAATCATCCATGTTTAAAATTGCTGTTATGTTTTAACGCTTTGAAGCATTTTATTTTCTTCTTTAAAATTAGCACAAATTTGACTTTCTGTGATCAACTTTACTCAAGCATATTTTTCGATAGGATAAAGCAAATGAGACAAAAAACAAACGGTATTTAAAAGGTAATTTGGTTATCTTGAAGATCATTTAAATGTCAATTAGTAAATACTGATTATTGCATGAGAAAAATGACTCTTTCCACAAGCATCTTTTGTCCTTAAACAGTTGCACAACCCGATTTTAATTACTCGTGATTGATCAAGCATATCGTTGGATTGGGAGGAGCAAATACAATCAAACTAACGGCATTCGAAAGCCAACTAAATTATCTTTAAGATGATATACATGTATATATTACAGCCAAATACCGAGTAATCAATGAGAGCAATGACATGGAACAAGTGCACCCTTTTTAGGGACACCCTGTATATATGATAACAAAATAGTTCAGTAGATTGAAGAGGTTCTGTGCATCTTTTAAAATCAACCTATAATCAATTCCAACGTATCCATGAAGATTAACACTTAAAATTGTATAGTTTGACCTATCGAGGACATACTTTAATTGAGTTATTCATAAGAAGGTTAAAGGTAGATGACCCGATCACATTTTCGTAACACAGAATTATTTCAAACATACGGAGATTTCCATATCATATGAAAGCTCGTATTTTTCTCATCATCATACTGTAATTTGACGGCCTAAATCGGTATAATTACGGAGATATCGATGAAATAACGTCGAATTACCGCGAATGGTGGTAACCACCGATATAGTTTGTGTACTACTCAATGGGTACAGTTCATAGCATCTTGTGCGTCTAAAATAAGAACCATTAGAGCTATGCAACTCAAACTTTGGAACACAACTTTTTTAAGGATGACCTTTCATGTAGAATAGAAAACTTCAAGTTGAAAATCGGAACATCTACCTTTAAGATGCTGGACCCTCCCCAATCTACTGAACCACAATGCTTTATACTGTTGGATGCAAGACTGTACTGCATGTACTTGCAAAGAATCCCATGCATTGAAAATGGTTCAATCGTGGTCTCTGCTCCCAAGCCAAAGAATGCAATTTTTTTCATCTATGATGTGTCTGGTCATGTGCGTTAGTCCGAAAGATCTTTATTCCAAAGGATCGTAATTCCGAAATAAGTGTAAGGGTCATTATTCTGAAAAGTAAATGCGAGTCATTAACCCTAACCCTTATTGCATTTACATGTACGGGATAACAAGCCATTTTTTGGAATAACAACCCTTACAATGGAAAACATGAACTCACAACTCATAACAAATTAAATACACAGGACATGAATTTTAAAAGACATTAAATTATTTTATTAAATATTAAACATTTCATTTGGTATAAATGGATATATGTGTTACACAAGTGTCTCATGATGAGGAATGAATCATTGAAGGAATAGTTAGAAAGAAAAACATACCAACATGCAGTGAAACCTCGTTAACACAAAGTCCGTAAACACTAAATTCCTCATAACTTTATTTTTCTTCAAGCTCCAAGCTTATATTTTACATTATTATTTAACCTGATAACACAAATTTCTGTTAACACAAACTAAAAATGCGAGGCCCAAGCAACTTTGTGTTAACGAGGTTCCACTGTTTAATTTTGATATTGAATTCTATTTAGATACCAATATTGAATTCTATTTAGATACCAATATTGAATTCTATTTAGATACCAATATTGAATTCTATTTAGATACCAATATTGAATTCTATTTAGATACCAATATTGAATTCTATTTAGATACCAATATTGAATTCTATTTAGATACCAATATTGAATTCTATTTAGATACCAATATTGAATTCTATTTAGATACCAATATTGAATTCTATTTAGATACCAATATTGAATTCTATTTAGATACCATTATTGTCATAGTTGTAGCATTGAGAAGCTGCTTCTGGTCACTTGACCGCTGTTGGCAAATATTGGCATAAACATGATAAAAGGAACTTAACATTCCAACGAAATGGGCAGTTCACGTAAACATAACAGCATGTAAAGATCATTTCTAGCAGAGAAAGATCTTATATGTATCTAAATCAGGATCATGCTACCTTCCCTCAATCACAACACTGGCTATGAACTAAATTGTACCCACCATTTATGATGATCAGCGGAAACATAATTTCCCAAAAGCTGGTCATGTGATAAACTGTGGAGAAAAGCATCACAGCACTGAGTGGCGGCACCAGCATCAAATTTATTTATTTATTTATTGGGGGGGGGGGGGAACAAGGCACGAAACACACAAAATTTGGCTTCTAAATGTCAACATTGCCTGAAATTAGCTCAATTTGGTCTGAAATGTATAATTTTAAGCTAATTTTGATATTAAAAATGTCAACATTTCAGTTTGTTTGGGGTATAAAATGTGGTGGGGCTTGAGCTGACTGGGGGAGGGTCTTTACTGGGAGGGGCATCCCCTCTCTTTCCTCACCACTGGTTCTGCCACTGGTTAGACGATGATGGCCTAACAAGCTATGACCTGCAATATTATTTACCGTAAACAACATTTGAATATAGGGAGAAACTTATGTATACTATGGAGTGTGTAACATTTCTCTACTTCAGTTCAAATCTTTTAATTATTTCACCAATCTCCATTAATTACAACAAAGAGGTTGGACAAGGATTCAAACCTGTAACCTTCTGCACCACAAGCGAGGTTCTAATCCACTGAGCTATGCAACCCGATCTGGCAGAGGTGGTTTTTTTTGTAATACTTAAATGAATACCTTGATGGAATAAAGCGTATAGTATACATGATGAGACTGATTGGTATACACATGTACAGTATATATATATTAAACTGCGCCAATAAAGTATCGAAACACTTACAAATGGTCAGATTTATCGGAACCTGAATTAGTATGCAAAAAATAATTAAATAATTCGATTCAGTTATCTGCTGCGCATTTTGACACCTCTTTTGTTGCGCTATGATGTTGTTTGGCGGATTTATGGGCACTTGAGTGGCTTAAAGTATAATTCTAAAGTTGCAAAAGCTCCTATTCACCCCAATTCCAGAAAGGAACTTGCACAAAGCATCACACACAGACAAATTAAGACAAAAGACACCAATTTGTTCTGTTTACTTAACCATGACAATTAATTATTGATTAATTATTGATTTATGCCTCCCATCTCTGACCCTTTTGTTTCGTTATTGAAAATTAATGCTGATATTCATTGCAATTGATTTATCCAACACGCGACATACACATCATTTTAAAAAGGTGGGCAAAAATAATGATGATCTTATTCGTTGCTGGAATAGGGGCTTTTGAAACTTTAGAATTCGACTTTAAGCCACTCAAGTGCCCATAAATCCGCCAAACAACATCATAGCGCAACAAAAGAGGTGTCAAAATGCGCAGAAGATAACTGTGAACCGAATTATTTAATTATTTTTTTGCATACTAATTCAGGTTCTGATAAATCTGACCATTTGTAAGTGTTTCGATACTTTATTGGCGCAGTTTATATACAGTTAAGCCCACAATTATTCATACCCCTTGAAAAATATGAGTTTTTTGCGTTTTTCTCATATCTATACCAGCTGGAGTGGTGAAACTTTCGCTTTACACTAAAGACAATTAGTTTGCAAGTACAAATCAATATATTTGGGCTCAACATTTTTTGCATAACAATAGAATTGAACAAGAATTATGTTTTTTTGCCTGTCCAAAATTATTCATACCCCATACCAAGTCTAAGGATTGAGGCCACTTTTTGCGATAATACACATGTTTTGACATTCCAAACATTCTTCATATTGTGTGATAGGCTTTTATATTGTTATGTAATTATTCCATGATGTGTGCATACAATGTGGATGCATTACAAACGTGTCCTATTGAATGTACAGTGAGGGATATTATAGGGCAACACTCTAGCTCTTTGACAGCATGGCGAAGAAGATCAAATAACTTTTTTGTGCATATTGTGAATGCTCTCAAAGAGGGGAAAGGCTACAGAGCTATTTCGAAACAATTCCAAGTGCAAGAACCCACCACACAAAGCATAATTAGGAAGAACAAGACGTTCAACTCACTAAAAAACATTGAAGGATGCAGTCGGAAGCCAGCGGTGTCCCCTTGTTTGGCAAAAAAAGTATTGCGAAAGGCCAACAACAATCCACAGATCACCATCAATGCTCTCCTGAACAACCCTGGCAATTATTGGACCAAGATATTATGGCAGACACTCCAGCATATATGGCACATGAGAGGTCTCCATGGAGGCTGACCATGAAAGACTCTACTCCTTAAAAGAGACACAGAGAAACTTGTCTTGCATCTTAAGCAACCCCAACAACACTGAAGACCAAAAACTTGGATCTTTGTCCAGAAGTGCTCTTGCAAATGCTAGATGAGTTTCTCATTGTCTCTTTTCAGGAGTAGAGTCTTTCTTGGTCGGAGTCCATGGAGAACTCTTGTGTACTATGTCTGCTGGAGTGTCTGCCTTAATATCTTGGTCCAAGACTCACCAAGGTTGGTTCAGGATATTATGATGGTGGTTTAAATATGATGCATATTCCATCCATGATCAAAGGGCTCAAGATTGCTTGGGTCAAAAGGTTATTAGATGATAAGAACAAAGGTAATTGGAAATGCTTCTATAAAAAAGAACTTGCTGCATTTGGGGGTAATCTAATATGGTACTGTAACCTTAATCCTAGTGACAATAGTCTAAAGAACATTAAGAACAAGTTCATATACGAGGTAATAACTGCTTGGTTTCACGTTGTCTATACTAATCATGACCAGAATTATCATCATGAAATTTTGTGGAATAACTCTAGAGTGAGAATCGCTAATAGAGTGTTATTTTGGAAGAACTGGTATGATAAAGGATTAAAGTGTTTTAAAGATATGCTGTCGTTCAATGGTGATATTTTGAATTTGACCCAATTTAAGCATAAATTCAATATGAACATAAATTTTCTTGACTATTTCTCTCTTGTGGATGCTATTCCCCAAAAATGGAAAAGGGCTGTCAAGACTGTTAAATTGGAAGATAATACCAATTCTCAAGAGAAATTTGTCCTAAAGATTACGAATGTTAAACAAGTCTGTAAATTAGTGCATAAGGAATGTACCCAGAGGATTATAAAAACACCTGTCAGTGAATTAAAATGGGCTGATCATTTCAATGAATGGGATTTGAATTGGCGAGATGTGTATTTAATTCCGCTGATCGCTACATTGTCTACCAGGATTCGTTATTTTCAGTACAAGATTCTTCACAGATATTTGGCGGTAAATAAACTACTGAAAAAAATGGGTATTGTTAATTCTGAGCTATGCACCTTCTGTAATCTAGAAATAGAAGACATTCAACATTTCTTTTGGAATTGCTCTAGATTAACAACCTTTTGGAACGAGTTTCAAAATTGTATCTTACGAAATTCCTTTGACCTTAATGCGAGAGATATAATTTTGGGTTTTGTGGACATTGATAAAATAAAATATAATTTCATCTTACTGTTTGCGAAATATTACATATACAATTGCAAATGGGACAATAGCAAACCTAATTATATGGTTTTTGTTAGAATAATGAAGACTTATAAAGATACCGAGAACTTTATTGCGGTTAAAAATAATACTGTAGATAAATGGAGAGATAGGTGGAATGGTGTGTATTTGTAATGTTCATGTATTTATTCTTCTGTTTTCAATGCATTAGGGAACGTGGCGAAATAAGAATAAGAACAGTGTATTCTATGTGGTACATATTTGTGTTTATTAATATATATGACTTATATAATGTGGTTATAATTTTGAAAGATTCTGAATTGAAGTATATGAATATGATTTAATAAACGACAGAACATAATGGTTCTGTGAAAGAGAAAAAAAAAAGTTGGTTCAGGAGAGCATTGACGGTGATATGTGGATTGTTGTTGGCCTTTCACCATACTTTCCTTGTCAAACAAGGGGACACTGTTGGCTTCCGACCGTGTTCTTCAGGGTTTTTAACTGATTTGAACTGATTTGAACTGTCTTGTTCTTCCTAATTATGCTTTTTATGGTGGAATTTGGCACTTGAAATTGCTTCGAAATAGCTTTGTAGCCTTTCCCCTCTTTGTGAGCATTCACAATGCATCAAAAAGGTCCTCACTGAGTTATTTGATCCCCTTCGCCATGCTGTCAAAGAGCTAGAGTGTTGTCCTATATTATCCCTCACTGTACATTCAATAGGACACATTTGTAATGCATCCACATTGTATGGAATAATTGCATAACAATATAAAAGCCTATCACACAATATAAAGAATGTTTGGAATGTCAAAAACATGTGTATTATCACAAAAAGTGGCCTCAATCCTGAGACTTGGTATGGGGTATGAATAATTTTGGACAGGCATAAAAACAC
Organism: Ophiura sarsii; assembly: GCA_035610835.1. Lineage (NCBI taxonomy): Eukaryota > Metazoa > Echinodermata > Ophiuroidea > Amphilepidida > Ophiuridae > Ophiura > Ophiura sarsii. Next base: position 40,068,595 of record CM069441.1, read on the forward strand.
AATTCTTGTTCAATTCTATTGTTATGCAAATAATGTTGAGCTTAAATATATTGATTTGTACTTGCAAACTAATTGTCTTTAGTGTAAAGCAAAAGTTCCACCACTCCAGCTGGTATAGATATGATAAAAACGCAAAAAACACATATTTTTCAAGGGGTATGAATAATTGTGGGCTTAACTGTATATATATACAGAGTATAGTGTATAGGTTTTTCTCTATGACCAAATGTTGTTTACGGTTAATAAATTCGCGTCCTGCTCAGTGACTCTGAAAGGGTATCTAAAATTGTTCATAACAAAGTTAGTGTTCAATTTTAATATAGAAGTTAATTTCCCTTGCACATTGGACCACATGCATACATGTATATGAACTCAGTGTAGCAGTAAAATCTTACCTGTATAGACTTTTAAGCAATAAATAATATGTACACAAGGCGACGGGGAAAAAAATATTCCCATGCAAATGAATCTGACCTTTTTTCTTTTTTGCTTATCAAAAAATGGCAACATTTGTAAAAATTCTTTCTCTGTTAAATTTCGTTCATTTTGAAGGAGAAAAAAGTCTTGAGGGAACTATCCAACCTGAGAGGTCCGTTTTCCGTTTTCCTGAAGAACAGAATGTTTTTCCCCATCGCCTACTAACACATTTGTCGAGATATATGCAAGTATGTAAGTGCACTTTAAATTTTGTAATTGATCAATATTTTGAAGGTAATAAAACAATCCAAAAAGGAGTTAAATGTGTTCTTGTTTTGAATGCATTTGCTACAATGCACGATCTGTCTGGACAGTGTTCTCATTACTGATTATCTATTTGTGCTACACAACCACAATCCATTGCAGAAAACATAATGATGCTCAGAACATATATATCTACTGGACAGTGGCGGCACCACCATTTTGTGCCCCAAAACAACAGAACATTTTGACTTTTAGTGTCAAAATTACCTAGAATTAACTTAAAAGTGGTCTGATATGTCTAATTACAGACCAAATTAAGCTATTTCAGGTAATTTTGACATTAAAAGCCAAAATACGCTTCACATGCAACTTGCCTCCCCCACATTTTTTCTTGTTGCCACTCCCCCTCCCCCCACATATTTAATGCTGGTGCCCCCACAGAAAACTAACAACTTATAATTGATATGGCACCAGACAGGTAAGAAAGACAAGAAACATACAAGTTGTATTCTGTCCTGAACATTATAAGTAACTAAATGGTCTTGTGACTGACCAATTTTACCACACAGCATTTTGTTGGTACATCAGGTGTGTTAGAGTCCTATAGTAAATAGCCCATCCATGGGATGGTAATATTGCATACATTTCTGTTACAAAGAGTAGGGTGTCCAAGAAAAAATAAATATTAACACAAATGTAAAAATATTATGATTAATATTATGATTAACCTAATGGGTCTTTGCAAGATGGCAATTTGGAAAATAAAACTCATGTAAGTTAAAATGTTGTTTACTTTCTTAAATCAACCAGCCATTGTAACAGTTTTGCATTATTACTATCCCACAGTTTGGCACTAAAATAAGATGCTCTGCTCTTTTGACAGAACACCCCTCCCCCCATAAAATGCAATGGTCCAGCCAAAAATGTCCCTGTTCTAACTGACTTGCTATTTATTCAGGGCAAGTGTCAAAGTGCACATTAACACTTTCCACACGGCAGGCATCTGCAGACGACATTCCCAAATGTCACAAAATGTTTCAAAAATTTCATAATTATTGAATGTCATTACCATATTTGGGATCACCTTGAGAAATGCATTGAAATAAGTACAAACATGCCTAGTATTGGTTCAGTAATCCTCGAGATAGACTTTAAACATTGGGAATGGTTCTGAAAAATCTGTTTTGTACATGGTATAAAAACTAATAGTCGCGTGGAACACCCCGACCTGATGATCAATCATTGGGTGATCATTTATATGTAAACATAATTGATTGTTGAGGAGTACATTCCTCCCTATATATAAATCGACTGACATTAGAGATTAGTTACACTGCAAAATGTGTACAAATAATAAATAAACTACAAAACTTGTCATCACTGACTTAAAAGATCACATCAAGAATGATTTATTTTTGGACGGATTTGTCTTAAATTACACATCTTATCTTCTTACAGCTGCTTTAAAAGATCAGCCACAATCTGAAAGATAAACAAAGAAAAATATCATTAAAATGAATTCAAGTGGCACAATTTAATATTCTTATTCTTACATGAGCCACAAAATTAGGCATTAAATTGTAGTAAAGAGAATGTGAGCCTTGTCAGTCACATCAAAAGGGGAACTTTTAAAAAATGAAAATTAAGATTTTAGTTTCATACAAAAGTGTATTTTGTAAGCTTTAAAATGACACCTCGCATGCATTCAGATTGTATATAAAATATTAGTGGGAAATTTCTCTGTATTTCTTTTGTTTTTTTCATGCTTTACTTCCGCAATAGCTTTAAAATGCATCCTTCTAACAAAAGCCCTTTTGATATGACTGGTCACGTATTACAAATCTTTCAAAGCACCCAGATTGGAAAAGTGTTCACACAGGTTTTATTAGAGTTTATGCTCCCTATAAGGTATACAGGTATGTGCTGGGTCAATTTCTTTTTCAAAGATTCGCTAAACATAATGTATGATTTGTGCTGGCAAACCCTATACATGTACATGGGTCCCAAATCACACACAAAAACATGGCAAAATATAACAGTCAAATCAGCCATTTTTAAGGGTAAAACAACCCCCAGGAGGCGATTATTTGTTCGTACATCATTTTAACCAAAATCAGTTCATTTGTTTAAAAATGTAAAAAAAATCATTTTATTCGGTGAATTTTGCTTTATTTCGTATTAAAACGGAATAAATAAATTTGGTTAAATTGATGTACGAAAAAAATAATGGCCCCCAGGAGCAAGCGTGTGCAACCTGCGGCGCGTAATAATAGTAGGGACTGCTCAGGAATATAGCTACAAGACAAACTGAAGTCAATCGAATAACTATAAACACCGCAACATGCAGACGCAACACCTTGAGCAAATCATGATTGGGGGATAGCCTACATGGCGAGCCTGGATGAAAATAGTGAAATGTTACGATGCAAAGTATAGTGGTGATACTTTGGGTTTATTGGTTGATAAAATTGAGTGCTATAGTGAAATAGATTTATTCCGTAAACATGTAGGCCTAAACTCTAGTTAATTGGAAGAAATCAGTGTTTCAACTTGATAGTTAAGCCAATAAAACTAGAGTAATATATGATCAAATGAATATGAAATATTATTCACGTTTTACAGATAAAATCTTATAGCAAAGGGCGATACTATAGTTTCGCGTGGCGGATGAATGCCTACGCTCGTCAGTCGCTACCATTTGGTAAGGGGGCAAAGAACATTTGTGTAAGTTAAGCAAAGTCGTTGTTTGACAGATCAAGCAAGCGGAAATGAAAAACCTAAACAGGCAGTATTATCAATACTGTCTAACAGTTTTAGGTGAAGGGCCTAACAAGTTAAAAATCAACATTTATGTTGGTCTAATTGATATTAGACAGCTAGCGATCTGTTCGGACGTCTTTACTGTGTGAAGGCCAAACCTACACTAAATGATGCTCTAGTAAACTATACCATGCATGTTATATGGATCTGTACAGTAGTAGTGCACGTTATGTGCATGTGACTAGCCATTTGCTAGTCTAGAAAAACATTGTGTGCTCAATTGGCTATTATTAAGGCGGTTCGATTCATCTAGTGCGTGGGAAAGTCACTGGGAAAAAACTTGGGACTGTTTGAAACTCGTCCGACTTTGGCTGAATGACATTAGTAATCAATAGATCAACCACTTCTCGGTGGAAGCCGCTAGTTTCAAAGGCGGGCTGCAATAAACAGCGGTTACTATTGGCGACTGTATACACGTTTTGGTAAACGTGAGCCACAAGTATTAAATTATTGCGAAGCAATCCCAAAATTCACATTGATGCGGCCCATTTTAACCTGAACTCCCTAGGTTACACTAATGATGAATTGATTTAGTGGTGTCCTCCCTTATAATTAGTAGGGTGACGCAGTGGCGTAGCCAGAGGGGGGCAATTTCTCCCAATATTGACTGTTGCGTCGGTTGAGATTGGCACTGTCAGTTCATTTGACAAGAGGAATCATGGAATTATGATGGTCAAAAGTGCACAGACCTAATTGTTTCGTGTGCTACGTGCGCATGTGTACCCCAAATGGATTTCTTTTGGTAGAAACTTTTTTAAAGCAGAAATGTATCTCAATCATAGCAAAAATAAGTGTAAAGGCGAAAGTTTTCGAGCGTGGAACGAGCATTCCTTTCATTGGAACAAACTTGTGATTGCGTGTTAAAATCCCTCGTTAAAATGGCGAAGAGAAGCGGGTATCCAGATGTGTTTTGGAATGTTTGACAATTACTGCGGCACGTGAATGGATCTCAAAATCACAATGAGACCTGGGTGGTAGAAAAGGTTGCACATGCTTGCCGTAGAGTGTCAGGATTTTAAACCTCCAACAGCACACCCCCATCAAAAAATAATTTGAGTAAATTGTGAAATACAACTCATCAGACTAATTTACTTACAATGGCTTTTTGACCTACAGAATCCTTCCTTCGTGCAAGTTTGTTGACTTTGTCTGTCATGGCTACGAGGGATGTGTAGATGCCAAATAAACTCCTGTAGATTCAACAAAACAAGCGGTAGATTGATTGATTGATTGAGATATTAGTATTATTCATTGAGGTGTTGTTGGTGGTGTGGTAGTGGTGGGGTTCTGGTACAAACACGTTATCACCAAACATGTTTGGTTCTCATCATTGTAAATTCACATAATATCAACAAGTGCATATGTTAACAAAATATATATAATATGCACACACTGCATCCCCACATTTCATAGTGTTTCAAGTAACCATCATTATTATAGTAGATTCTTATATTATAGTGGGTGTGGTTTGGGATGTCAGCAGGCAATTTGATTGGTGTTTGGCTGATTTTCAGCTGATACGCCCATACATTATGAGACAATGGTGTATAGTTTAGGGCATTGTTTAATTCATTTGAATAATATATAATACCTTCAGTGCGTATGATCATCGCGTTAGCGTGCCCTACACAAAGTCACCGGCGTATGCGTTGTGTGTATAACGCAGCGTTGCCATGTGCGAGTGTGCTAAAGAACACGATTAATTCTAAGCAGGAAGTTGGTAAACAGCTAGCTGGATTCGCCGATTTTATCAAGGGGTAAATTTGTTGTTGTTTGATTAAATTAAATCTAACAAACTGCATTATTTTATGATAAAACATCAAAATAACCAATAAACTAAATAAGAATGAGAATAAAAGCCGATTTCCATTATGATTTTAGTAAATTTCTGTGATGGTATTGTTGGTTATAATATATTGGTTATAATTAATAGCAAACAGTGTTTGTTTATGTTTAAGGTTGTTCCTATGGCTAATTTTTTATTTGATATTTTAATAGAGCTTGCTGAGCTCCACAATAATCTGAAATTTGAGATTGATCGGAGGTACGGTTTTCTAGATATGACAATTTTATTGTCAAAAATGAAGCAAAATTGAAGCATTCGTTTCTTTTGTTTCTTATTGTTTTTTTGACAAAACCTTGTTTCTCCATCCAGCCCTTCAGCATGTAAAAAGTAATTTATACCCTTTGGGAAGTTAGCTCTAAACATGTCCAATGGCCTAAAATGCATCTATCAAAACCTTGTAAGTGCTCTTGCCCCTGAACATGTATAAAGCAACACTTCCTATGCATAACCATTGGGCAGTTTTACTCTATACATGCTGAATGGCCGTGAAAACATACACGGTTTTGACAGAACAGGGACAAATGTTGGCTTCAATTAAAAAAAAAACATAATTAAATAATGCATTTGCCTGAAATGACAGACAAAGTCATGCTACTCACTGGCTTCTTTGAAGGTTGGTTACCTTCTCAGCAGATGCTTTCATTGCCAGCAACTCTTTCCAATAAAACCTCACCATGGTACGTAGAAAATCTAGGCTGGCTTTGATGTAACTGGGTAATCAAGACAAGGAAATCGAAGTCAACATCAAAACAGAACATACATAGTTATTTGTTTGTTTCATTAAACTGATGTTTCAATGTGAAAGCTTTTGTGCTGAAATAAGAGCTAGTCCTTATAAAGCCTAAATAAGTATACTAGGTATGAGGTGTCAACTCTATATTTGGAATCTGGTGTGAAAAAAGGCTCCTGTTTCACCAAACTCTTCTCTGAATTAAAAGGCAACTTATCTCATTGAGGGGCTCTGGGTTCTTGTTTGACTCAAATCATCCTTGGTCTGTGGTTAGGTTTTCTTATAGCTAAAAAGGTAACCAAAGCAATAATGTGTCCTTTACAGTAAAAGCCAATATTTTCGCGTGAAGATATTTTCGCGCATTTTATATCATAGACATTTCGCGAATTGTTTTTTCGCGGGCGACCTTCTGGATGCACTGTATGAATGTTGAAAACAATATTTTCTCGTGTTATAATTTTCGCGGAAAAATATTTTGCGCGAAAAGCGCGAAAATAAAACCACCTTGAAAATGTCAGCTTTTACAGTATTTAAAGGGTCTGCTTCTGTTTAATGTATTAATTGTGCTAACCCAAAAGCCACAATACAAAACCTTCCTTCGAGACAAATGGCTAATATCTTGCTAGGGGTGGTAATGTTAGTACTTACTCTTCAAATTTGCTATCCAATAATCTCCTTAGTGTAGGAATAAGATCTAAACATGCCCCCATGGATAACTGGTTACCACTTGAAGCTATTTCACTCTTGAAACTGAAATAATTTAAACAAATAATAATATCATCAATACAATAACCAAATGAGAATTTCAACTCAACATTAGAGAAGGAGTGGGCTATACTGAGGTCAAAAATGCTTTTTTTGTTATTTTTCTCAGGTAACAGTTTTTTTCTATTCCACTTAACCTATCTCAACATGAAATAACAACATTTTCAGTCAGGGGTCCGAGAAAAAGAAAGGTATATTCAGCTGGATAACAGAGTTATACGGACAAAAGAGGTTGAACTGTATATTAGGCAACTAAAAAAAGTTGACTTGCCCTTTCAGGGCCAGAGTCTGGGTCGGACGGTCAGATTTAAAAAAAAAAATTAACAGGGAGATACTACACAAAAACACATTTTTAAAGATTTTGTTTTTGATTTTGTTTTTGTTTTGATTTTGATTTTTAAACAAGCAGATACTACTCAAAAACATGTTTTCATCTTTCTTTATTGTTATGTGCTTCTTTCCATTTTTTTTTTTACTTTGAAAAAAAAAAAAAAATAGCGACCCTAGATTTCCGAAAATTCGGGTCGGTCGGAAAGGGCAAGTCAACTTCTTTTTTTTTTTGGGGGGGGGGGCCTTACATGACATCAGTGGACAGAGAGACGATCAAAAGATTCAAATCACATACCTGTTTGTGATCATAGGTAGTACATCTACAGTGACGGCATCATCGCTTGTCCTGATCAAATACGAGGCAAGGGCGTCGGGACTTTGCCTCCAAAACGTGAGAGCTGCACCCTGGTGAATGAGTCGGTTGCTCATGACCGACATGAATGTGTCATGTCCTTGAAGGAGCTGAAAGTTACGGACATGTGATATGGAAATTAATACCATAGTCTGCTACATTGGCCTACCAAATATTCATATCTTGCACCAATTGCCCTGCGTTACAACTTTGCTATCATCATAATTACAGGGACGGCTAAGTCGGTATTTGCAATTGAAGCTACAGTAGGTGTGTCTCGGATTAAAATCGATCAAAAGGAACCATCACAAAAAGACGCGTAGTCTCAAGCGCTGTTATGAAATAACTATTCAACTGTAATACATAACTCGACGCTCTCACTTCCAGAAACTAGTATCGGTTTGAAAAGATGAACTGATTGTCCCAGTGCTAATAGATTCAAGTTTAGGCCTAATAAATCACTAAGTGAAACAGTTGCATAAAATACTTTTTAAATATTGTTACATAAACCGCGTCGGTGAATTCATGCACAGTTTAAGTCATTCAAAATATTTGGACTTTGAATTTCCACCGACACATTTTTTCTAAACATAGTTCAATATATAACACAACATCCAGTATAAGTCGATTTTCCTTATTTTTCTCCCTTTTTTTTTGCCAACAAATAGTACTGACAGACCGCGGTTCATAACAAGACAAAAATGGCAAAAAGGCAAATTGATTAAATGTCCCTAGTGTGATAATAATTTAAAAGCAATCTATTCAAGCAAACTTATTCATTTCAAGCAGAAAATAGTAATATTTTGACAAATTATTTGGTAAAATTTAAATCTTTATAAAAATAATTAAAAATAATTCCAACCCTGATTTTTAAGATTTTAGGGTCGGGCGCTGAGTACAACACAAAAGAAAATTGCCTAGTAATCACATAATAACTACCGTTTTTGCGGATGATGCTTGAATTGTTCAATCAAGTTATAACAGGCACCAATTTATACTAAAAGTAGACCCAAAAATAAGTCGAGATTCCTTTTGTGTATAGATCTACCAAAACTCGAATTATAAGTGTCTGCCTAGTGGCACTCATCACACGATTGCAGTAATGTCATTCAAACAGCATGTACTCTCTTTGTCAAGTAGGAAGTAGTGCAATAAGGATATCACTCAATTAGATAGTGAAAATAGGTGAAAGGGCTATACTTTTTTCAAGATATTTCTATAGCAGTCAAATTTTCAAACTGGTTCAATTTCATTAAAATTGTTCTACAGGTTTGGTATACAGAGTCAAAAGAGAATAGTTTGCCAAATATCAACGGTTATGCATCTAGTTGTACCACAGAGCAAGTGGTCAGTAATTAATGAACAAAATGCATGTGAACTTTGACCTCAAAATGCATGACTGCCGATTGGTAGCATTTGCAACAGTTATTCAGATAATTTTTGGTTGGGATATTGTGCCGCCAGCAAAATGAACATTGACCCAAACATTTACCAAAAGATTGGGGTGAAATGGACCCATTTATTCACCAAAATCTCTTCATTTTCCCACATATTTGACATATTTCGCTAGAATTGCTGCAAAAAATAGCAAATTTACCAAAATTGGCTATAAAAAGGGGTCATTCATTTACCAGAGGAGTGATAAATGGGACCCTATTTGGCGGCACGTCTCTGTGACCTCATACCAACTAAGTACCACCGGCAACTCACCTCTTGTGGAGGTAAGGATACGTCTGTTTCATCTTGACCCCTATTATTTCCCTGATTGTTAGCGGCCATATCATTGGATGGATTCAAAACTTTGCGCTTCTTTTGTGAGGATTTGCTTGATGTCACACGTGAGTGGTTCGGTTTGGCTTTCACGTTTGATTTGACTGCTCTGCTTTTTCTGGCTGATATCGCTGTTGCAGGAGGTACGTTTGGCTTGACGACCTTGATTCTCTTTCTCGCTGATGAATGCTGCGATCATGAATAAAAAGGAGCAGGATTAATAACAATAATAATTGTAGCTTGTGCAAGTTTAGTGCCGGGCTCCGATTTCCCAGCCGGGGTCCAAGGGCCAAATATTGATGTCAACAAACGGGGGAAATACCATAAAAATACTCAGTTCTTTCTGCACAAGTTAAAATCATATTTTTAAGCTTATTACTAAAACTTCTTGGTGAAATAGTGCCGGGTGGGAGGGCTTTCATCGACTGAAAGTGCCGGGGGCATAATGCTAGCCAGTAAAATTGTCAACTCAAATTGAAATATAATTTAGCTATTTAATTATCTAAATAGTGTATTTACTCCATCAAACGCCCCAAGGGCGCTGCATTTTTCAAAAGGGGCGTTTATGGGGGTCAATTTTTCAAGCTCACTAATACCGATGCAATACCGCGATGTTGACTTGTTTACATCGCTGAAGAGATTAATTTTTGTTATACTGCATGTAGGCTACTCAAATATCATTTTCCTATACCACGCTGTGTGAGCGTCACTTGCTGCATCGCTTAGGCTGAATCTCGAATAGTATTTTGACCGATTTTATTGCAAAAAGGTATTCATCTCATGATTTATGGCTAAGAAGCTCAACTTTGCATGGGAATTTGTTGTATTTTAAGACAAGAAAAGTGAATCACATACCTTGTTCTATCAAATTTGTATGTGGGACATCGGGAATTTCCGGGAGGGGGCTTTTAATAGAGCAGGGGCGTTCAATGGAGTAATACGGTATGTAACATGTTTTTATGACATTTGGCGAAGTATCTCTCACTTTAGTAGTAGTTTAAGCAATTAAAAATTAGACACCAAACTAAGTCTGGGGTGTTCAGAGCAAATCTTTGTTTTAAAATCACATTTTGGACAATGAATTTACCTTGTCTTCTCTTTTGTGGACTTTGAGTGGTCTTTTGTAGACTTTGAGTGGTCTTTTACAGGCTCTCTTTGCTTGCTCTCTAGGTACTGCTGGAACAGGTCTGCAAAATAATGCAAGAATGCTATGATAAAATTCACATTGGATTGGCTGAGAAATATACACCTAACACAAAAAGTTCCTGAGCCGCTATATATTTTATTATAAAATCGTTAATCCGTCTTATGGAGGGGCAGTTTTTACAAGCAAATAAAAAGTTTATAGTGCTATTGCAAAAATCATGGTAAAAAGCCTTTAAATCCAATAAATCAGAATATGGAACAATCTACAACGATTTTGCTGCGCTGATGCCATTGTGCACTGCACCAGTTGAGATCAAGACTGTGGCACCATACCGGACCAGACAGGTAGTTTTTGGATCCTTGGTAAGTAACTACCACCCAAGTCAATGTGTACCCATTAGGCCAATGAAACTTGATTGTTAGTTTCCTGTAACATTTTTTTAGCTCATAATGAGGTAACTATTTCATTATTCATTATTTTCAAGATTTCATTTTTTTAGACTAATTTTTCGACTCGTTCAGACAGGAAAAAAATTGATTGACAAAAGTGAAATAAAACAATGTTTGAGTAGAATTTTTCCAAATAATTAATTCTTTTTAAATTTTGCATTGCGAACACGGCCAAAATATCATAACGCTGGCGGGTGACGGGAAACTATGAACCGAGTTTCATTGGCCTTCTTAGCTGCCATCCATAAATGACTGCTAATGGGTTATAAATTAAGGGCATGCCTGAATGAAATCTCAATGTTTCGACTTACCCCTGTCTCCTTAGCTGCCATCCATAAATGACTGCTAACGGGTTATAAATTAAGAGTATGCCTGAATGAAATCTCAATGTTTCGACTTACCCCTGTCTCCCCTACTGATTTACATACCTTTTAGCTGGTTTCAAATTTTGCAAATAAGGTGAGGGATTTGGTGCTTTGTCCTGTAAAGAATCAAACAAATTTATTTTACTAATTTATTGTAGTTATACAGGGTGCAGAAAGAACAGGCATTTTTACCTTTTTTAAAGGTGCCACAAAAATTTCAGGCAAGCATAATTCAAAACCAATGTAGTGCTACAAAGACCATTAGTTTGGCTTTCATTCAAAACAAGAATTTTGAAAATTGACCATTGTGATATCATGCTTTACTAATTTAGTAAAGCCATCTATTTTAAAGCCAGTCCACGGGATGGTCGAATTATCTCGCCATTTTTTGATGCATACTCTCTTAAATCAGTTGAGTTGCCTCTTCTTAGTATTTTCTTCTTTTGTTAAACTCAGGTTTTCCTTCCTCAAATTTCCAGTTCTTTTTTATTTTCAGTCATTTTAAGATATTGTATCCAAAATTCAACAGTTTCATTGATACCTGACCGCATCTCGGAATCAACCAGCCATGACATACTATACTACTATATGTGTTATTTCCATACCGCGGATTGGTTTTATTTTAACCCTAATGGCACTGAGAATTACAAACTACTATAGTCTTTCCAAATGAGCGAAAATTGTGAGGCTAATATTTATCCGCGGGCCAAAATGGAATACCTACATGTACACTTGCCCACCGTTTGCTGATACCTGCTTATGATGATGCTTACCTGCTTATACATGTAAGCATCACAATTCTCCCCAATTTGGAACTGATAAAAACTATAGATGACTAAAATACTACTTGTATGTACTAAATTGGTTATCTAGCCCAATAAAATGTGATATATCTATTGCAACTCTCTGACTACCGTATCTTTATATATAGTGAATTGATCCTTCCTACATATACGGTACGCAGTCGATGAAATATAATTATATTCGGTAGATACCTAACCTGACTGAAAAAGATCTACATGTATGGGTAGTACGCCCCAGCTCCACTGCAAACTAAAAATCCTTTTATTTACCTTATCAGTGGCCTTGGCTCGTAGTTCCTCTTTGCTCACCCAGACATACTTTTGTTGTTTCCAGTCCCACCTTATAAATCGTCCTTTTGGTGCAGGCATAACTTCTGAAAACAAATATTAAGTTGGTTAAGTGAATCAGAATATTCTTCAAGTTTGTATTTACTATGAATATAATTTATTAAATTATTTATACAGATTTTATTAATATCCAACAGAAGCTCTGTGAGGCCGGTCCACCCCCCCCCCCCCCCCCCCCCCCACCCGCTGTTTTTTTAATTGCACAAAAATCACAGTAGGTATTGATAGCCTAGTGTTATGGGGGTGCTTCAGACGCTTCACCCTGAACACATAAAAAGTTGCAGACCGTATCGTTAAGAGTAGGGATCATCCCGGGTCTGTTACCTGATTAAAAACACTTAAGTCTAGGTATCAGAGGCTCCATAGCCTAGGAAAAGCAGTTACTAATAAATTAGAGTATCAAAACTCAAGAGTTATTTTTATTTTGGAAAAGTGACCAAACGGGAACCCATGCACAGACTTTCTAGCATGATGCACGATCAGACGTCGATTTAGAAAATAAAATCTTTCCTGCACGAATGAGCTTTCATTTTAAAATGGGCTAAAATGACAGAAAAGTACATGCACAGGGGAAATTTCACATGCACAGTACAGAGACAATGTTACACGCACTTGGTTCACATGTGCATCAGTAATCGAACCCTGTCACTGTCAGTGCCAGGCAACACTGACAGTGTCAGGCGACGCTGACAGTGTCACTACTCAGTCAGTACTCAGGCCTAAAAAAAAAGGTTTGATTGGCGTAACATATGTAGAAGAAAAAAATAGGGTTAGGTAGGTCGGATTTTTTTTTTTTAAATCTATAAAACGTCTATGAAATTTTATATACCAGCACACATGTACCATACATACATAAACAAATGGCATAAATACACATTTGTGACGCGATCAAGAGGAATGAGTCGGATGTCGACCCTGGTCGAAAATGAGTTTTTAATACAGTTTTAAAAAAGACACGAGCTTTCAGAAACTGTAAAACCCCATGTCGATACGACGTTTTGTTCCAAAGTTATGTCAAATTGTATACATGAATTTCCATCAAAACTTTAATATGTAAGTCGCCATTTTGAATTGGCCACATCTCAATTTGGGATTCCCCGACATCCGACTCATTCCTCTTGATCGCGTCACATTTTCACTTTTTTCTTTTTCTTTTTCTCACACAAAAAAAAAAAATTAAAAAAAATTAAAAAAATGTTTAAGGTCGGCGGTAAAAATAGGGTCGGTCGGGTTACGCCAATCAAACCTTTTTTTTGATGTCGACATATTAAGATCCAAATACCAAGCCGATTGGTGCCGCAAATTAAGGTCCCCGATATAGAATATCACCGCATATCATGTTAAAACAACTTTAGTATACCTGAATACGATCATTAATTCGCCGATTTTCTACATTATTATATTACAAAATCATTTTGAAACAATGTCAAACTTCAAACGGTCAATAACACAAATAACGTTTTTATTTTTTAATGTCAATTACATGGACATCCCAAAGTTGATATCGACATGTCGAGATAATACTAATAACCGATGTCGACATCGTGACATCGTCCATGTTGATGACAGACCTACTGTGCAGTGTGCATGATCGACTAGACTGGATTATTGTGCGTTCTAGAAACAATGATGTATATAGACCATAAATCAGAATGTGAACAGATCCTTGTCGTTATCTCTAGATACAACAAGACAAATCTTAATTTGAAACTAGTATTATAGTAGAGTACTAGAGTAGTATCCCGCTAGCCTATCGATTTCTGCGCAAGCTACTAATTATTTTTTTATTTTTTTCAGTGAATAGCAGGAATTTCATACACATTTATACTCAGGAAAACAAATCAGGTAATAATAGTAAATACCACAAATTCATACTATTTCATGAAATCTGACAATAGGTCACCCCGGAGTGATGTCACATGCTGTTGACCACAAACCAAAGAGGTAAATAAAAGCCTCTTACACAGCGTGATGCGATCCCTTGGGTATGGGCGAGTAGAGCATAAAACTGATAGGTAGTTTAAAAAAATTAAAACGTCTGGTTTCAGCCTCAGGTAGGGTTGTCCAGTTTTGTATTTTTGAGCGGCGCCCTTCACCGTATACCAAAATGTTGACAGGTGTTGCTACGTCATCTGGCCCAAATACGGCGACACTCGCGGGAGTGGACGAGAGGCCTGGTTTCAAATGAAGGCAAGTTGAATATTTGGTACTTTCTAGTCGAAATACTTTCATATTTTATATTAAAAACCCTTCCGAGAGACGATTAAACAAATCTTATTCCAGAATATCGTTGATTTAATAGAGTAATTTTGATCGTAAATCGGGCATGCTAAACCAGTCGTAACCCTTCCGAATTTGATATCTGTGTTACGAATCTATTTTTCAAATATCTTTTTACTACCTGAAAGGTGTGACCAAATCTAGCGGTTGTTGCATCCTGATACTATATTTCACTTAAAGATGTCCATCGTTTTGTCTAAACTTGAACAGTTAGTAACCTGTTTGAAGAAAAAGTTCGTCTGATCCACATGTGTTACCCTGACCATGCGTCTCGTTTCTGTGTTGGGCGAAATGGATTGGCGCATGTTTGCCGGCAAAACGGTATTGCCGTGTTGATGAATCTGTTGATCAGTAGCACGTGCTTTCAAAATCGCACAGTCAGGATTTGTTTAGTTATATGGGCGATGGGTGGGGGAAGAGGGGACCTGGGGAGGTGGAAGGGAGTCTGGGGAGGTGGAAGGGGGTCTGGGGAGGTGGAAGGGGGTCTGGGAAGGTGTAAAAGCCCAACAAATACTTTGATTTTTTTTTTTAAATCTTCCAATTATTTTTTAATATTTGGTTTTTTATTTTAAAACTACGGTATTAGTGAATAGCAAGGTTTGGTTTGGGAGTCTTTTGGGCTACTTTGGGCTAAAAAAATATTGAGCCCTTTTGGGCTGAAAAATGGTTCATCGTTAAACATGGCATATATAATGAATCAAAGTTTTTGCATTGAAACACTGTTATAAAAACCATCAATTTTACAGCACATTTTGCTCCATAACTTCACTTATACTTTACCTAGTTAACTCATCAAGCACTCATTTTAAAGGGGATTACATGATCTTTCCATCAATACTAATAACATTTAAATTCAACATTTGTTGCAAAGATCATTCCTGACGGTAAAGTTGCAAGAATCCCAGTTGATTCTCATAGTCATAATCTGTCTAAACACATTATTTGAAATTGAATGGAGAAGAATCCGTAGATTCTCGGAAAATCCTTTATTGCGAAATCCTTTTTGCAAGAAAGATGATAAATCTGATAGTGATAATCTCATATCTTATCGAAATAAATGGATTTTCGCAACCTTTGATAACTGCTGACCCTGGGTTTCTTGTCAACGGCAAACGGTACAAAGTAATCTAGTGCTGTTATCGATACAACATTTTGTGGGTAAGCTTTACTAGAAGTAGAAATAGAATACCCTACCATTTGAAGACCTCAAGCTCAAGTCACACTGTGTGTAAGTGTATGGGTCGTTCTTTAAAAGCCCCCATTGAAAATATGCATTGGTAGGGTATACTAAAGGAACTCCCATTTTGTATCGATATGTCGTCAAACAAAACTTCGACATGTCGATATATTTATAATATTATTATTATCGATAATCTGTGGATGTGTAACGAGAAGGTTAAATCAACTGCCTACACCACCCTTGTTAGACCATTACTGGAATATGCAAGTAGTGTTTGGGACTGTCACTCATCAAATCAGTCAAACAACACCAAGCTCAACAGAGTCCAACGCACAGCTGCCCGTTTTTGCAAAACTAACTATAAGGCCAAATAAAAAAACAACTAGTTTCTCGTCCCAACTTTTTGAAAAATGGAGGATGAGGGCAGTTTTTTTTTGTTTTTGTTTTTTCCAAAATGGCGGATCCAAGATGGCGGATGCCCCTTTTTCCAAAACTGGTTTCGCTTTTTCCAACATGGTGGAAATGTTTTTGCTTCAAAATGGCCGCCACTTTTCTAAGACTAGCTTTATAACCTTAAAATGAGTACATTTCGCCTGTTGTGTTGTTTTTGATTGTAACACAGGTTTTTTTAAAATATTGACACGTTCTCCATTAACAACATCAGTGTGATCTTGAAATTTAAAAAAATTTAAAAAAATAAATAAAAATAAAAAATAAAAAAACTTTAAAAAAAAAAAAACCTTTTTGGGATGCGGCAGCCAAAACGGATGCGCGCGGGGACGAGAAACTACTATATTTTTTTATTTGGCCTAAAAGGGAAGAAGGGACTGTCACCAAACTGCTGCAGGAACTGAAATGGCAACCTTTGGAAGTCCGCAGAAAGTTGAAAAAGACTACTATGCTATTCAAAATCCAAAATGAACTGGTGGATATCCCAATTGCTGAACACCTTGTACACCAAACCAAAATAACCCGGGGACATAATAAGAAATTTCGCCAGATCCGGTACAAGACCAATCGCTACGGAAGTACATTCTTCCCTTCCACTGTCCCCATATGGAACAACCTGCCTGCCTCGGCTGTCAACGCTGTAACCCTGGATGTGTTTAAAAACCATGTCATAAAATGCCTCAACTAAAATATTGCTATCACAATCACAAATACGCGCATCCATCCAATGTGCAAGTAGTCCAATGTGCAAGTCTAACCGGATCAGCGCCTCCCTCGATTGCTTCAGAGGGCAGACGCAGTCTATCCAGCTTCGTTAGCTCCACCCATGTTTTTAGCGCACATTGATAGGGATGTTCATATCATTGACTATAGAGGGCGACATATTTGACCAAACGACATATACAGATATAGTCTGCTTTAGTATACCTTTTTCCTTGTACCGATAGAGGGCTCACTCCCCATGGACCGCTCCCCATCCTCTGATCTCACCCCGGGAAAAAAAGGTCTACTTGCATTGGATTGACCTTGCTGACCTCCGTATACCTTTACACTAGTGCTAGTCCAAAAATTGGACGCATACGTAATGAGCAATTTATTCGCGTGGGGTTCAAAATTGACCAATGGCAGACACGATAAATACGAATTATATGAATATTTATATACCGTCTTCGCAGAGAGAAGAATCTTGTTCACTTTGATAAATTCAAAATGTCGATTTTCTGGCACTGTATAGCCGCCGTTTCGGTCTAAAATCACACTTTAGGGGGTTATCTTTGACATTGGTCCTCGCCCAAAATATCTTCGACGGAGATATAGCTACATTTCCGCATATGTGACTATTTCCTATCTTTCAATATCGTGTAATAAAAAACCTTTTTACGTCCAAACAGAGACAAATAATTTGATAATTGTTTACGATAACTATAGAAACTCTTACACAGTCACAGAAATACCACCTTCACGCGTTTCTAGCAGGGGTAAAAATAATATTTTTTTCAGGAGGGCTCTTTGTGGATTTTCTCAAGAAAAAAAAGCCCTCGTGATGGTGTTCAGGGGGGCTACTTTCAGCAAGACGAGGGCTATTTTACAAACTATGATATTTTCTCATTTTTCGTATCAATAAACATGTTTTAAATGTATTGATTGATATACCAGCTATACCTTACCTTAAAATAAATAAATTGTAAAACGACTGAAATAAGTGTCTAATCATTGACCCTTTTTTAAGACTAGATTGTCGGCCTGTTGTTGACCAATTTACGCGTGTCTGTAATCATGTATATTACACATGGCAAAGTGCACGTAAACCGCCTTTGGGATATGAGGTTATTCAGTCACTTTGTACAATTCTATTCAGTCACTTTGTACAATTCTATTCAGTCACTTTGTACAATTCTATCGTAACTGTTATGTCTGACAGATGTACATGTTGTATGTAGAGATCGAAAGCAAGCATGTGATTACGGGAGATGCGAGTGTTCGGTCGCCATTGATTTTGCACAACACAGCACATTGCTTCCGAATTCGTCACAAGTTACTCGGTCATTGCGATTAATGCGTAGTATTGTGAAGTAATTGTGAAGTAATAATGGAAGTTCAAAGGAATGCTGATGTTAAAAAGATCGATGCTAGCATAACAAATTCAAATGACAATAATGGCTTGAAACATGGGACAACAAGGGATATTTATCCAATAAAGGGAATCCTCTGCTGAGAATTCACGGGGGCTATTTCATGGATTTTTATCAATTTTTTCACCCTCGCCATTGCCTTCAGGGGGGCTATTTTACACATTCTGGGGGTGAATCACCCCGGAGCCCTCGTCTATTTTTTTCCCTGGTTTCTAGATGTACAAACAGCAAATTCAATATTAGCGCGTTATGAAGGGGTGTGATACTATCGTGACACATAAAAAGCATCGTCCCTAGTAATCCTGGCCTAGTGTGCTTAAAGCACAGTTCTTTTGTAAATCCAATGCCAGTAGACCTTGTATTTGGTCGGTTCTCGGATGGGAAGTATCAGGGGGTGTTGTTCGATTGTGTGACAGTGAAATTATACAAGGCATACGAGTAGACTACACTACCAGTCCACAAATACCTGCAACCTGCTCAACGGCGCACTAGACAGTCACACAGCAACGCATTCATCACTTATCAGTCATCAAAGGACTGCCACAAGTACTCTTTCGTCCCCCAAACGATAAGAGATTGGAACTTGCTACCTCAAAACATCATTGACATCACCAACCCGGAAACGCTGAAATCAAACCTCGTGAAACATTATCAAACCAAAGACAAAGAAATTAAGGACTAAATAACTAACGCATGCATCGCACAACATTTCCTGCTTGGAAAGTTCCACTCTTGGGACGTTAAGCAGTATTCCTGAAGAAGAAGAAGAAGAAGATACAGATAAAACATAACTTTGGTTTCCGAATTCTGCAACTATCGTGACATCGTCACCAATCATAAACGTCAGATTAAACCCGATCAGATCGGGAACGAGGGAAATATTCCTATCAATGATGTACCAAACGCAATTTTCCTGTTCATTTTATCAATCCACAATATTTGACAGAATCGCCGTGTATTCACCGGGGTATTCACATTTACTTACCATTCAAGGACAGCTTCCACTTATTTACTGTTTACAACAAGGATTCCTTACAACAAATATTCGTAGGCGGGTGAATAACTGACCTCTGACCCGTGGTTTGATTGGCTGCTCGACTAATGGGGCGCGAGTGGCGCTCTTCAGGAACCGTCTCATCTCACCCTGTCATCTCAGACAACAGTGGACACGAATTTTTAATAGGATTACATCCCCTCAATCTTCAATACTATCAAAGTTCAATTTAAGATCCTTTAAAAATCCCATCTGGGATATCAAAAGACATAATATAAACAAACTAGCTACTAGCTGTAAAAATATGCAATACAAAAAATAACTTATGTTGCCATAGAAAATATTGCGACTAGCGACAGCAAAATTGTTAACTCTATGTGATGGAATGGAAGTGGCTTTTTTACTTTATTCTTTTCTTCTATCTTTTCCTAATTTCATTTCATTCAGCCAGCATGCTTATATAGGCTTTTTAAGCCTGGCCCGAGCATTTTGCTTGAGCCTGGTCCCTTCAGGACCCAAACGTGTGTCCTCCGTACGGACCGCCCATTTAAACAAACAAACAAACAAACAAACAAACAAACAAACATAAACGAACATAGTGTGAAGGAATGCAAAACATATATTGATGAAATAAAAAGATATTTATAGCTGTCAATGATGCATTTGGTAAAAGTATCCAGATTTTTCATTTCCTCAATTTTGGAAGTTATAGTTGTTCCATTTTCAGAGCATTAGCCCCTTTGGTATAATAAATTACATATTTTGTCCTGAGTTGGTTACAAAATTAGTGTTGGCACCAGCATCGTATTTTTAGGGGGGCCGGGCGGCAGACTAGGGGTCAAGAGAAAAATTACGGTATGGCGCGCGTGAAGATCGCAAAAAAAATGGATTATAATTTCAAAATTTCCTGAAATGAACTAAATATTTCATTTCAAACCCTATAGTATTTTAAGGTATAACCAATAAATCAAAATTATAATTATAATGGAAAAGTCAACACGTTTCGATTGTTTAGGGGAACATGTGGTGGGCTTAATCTGATTGGGGGAAAGTGGAGGGTAGCGATGTGGTTGTCCCAAAACCGGTCCAAAAATCGCATGGTACAAATGGCAAATGTACCCAGATAACATAACAATATTGGCCCAATATTGATTTTTCATTGGCCCAATATTGGCTTACAATATTGGCATAATATTATTTGGCCATTGGCCCAAGCTTGGCCCAATATTGGCACTCGCCAATGAGTGCCAATATTGGGCCAATACTGGGCCAATATTGGCATTTGCCCCATGAGTGCCAATTGGGCCAATACTGGGCCAATATTGGAACTCGCCAATGAGTGCCAATATTGGGCCAATACTGGGCCAATATAACATAACAATATTGGCCCAATATTGATGTTTCATTGGCCCAATATTTGCTTACAATATTGGCATAATATTATTTGGCCATTGGCCCAAGCTTGGCCCAATATTGGCACTCGCCAATGAGGGCCAATATTGGGCCAATATTGGGCGATCTTGGAGAAATGTTAGGTAGGAAGCCAGGTGGCCAGGACCAATTTGGCCAAGGGCAAGCCTAGGACAAGGGAACAAATCTTTAAGGGACAGGACAAGGCACAAGATCCTAGCCAAAAGGCCGCGCGATAACTCTTAACAGCGGCCGCATTTTTTAGACCACGTCATAATTTGAATATCAAATCAATGGTGTTATTTCCCGCCCCTGGTATATTGCGCCCATTATTGGACCAATATTGGTTGCCAACATGATGCCAATTGAAGAACGCCAATGTAAAACCAATATTGGTCCAATATTTGTGACCAAGAGAGTACCAACCGTACCAATGCCATTGGCACTCACTTGGTCACCAATATTGGTCCAATATTGGTTGCCAACATGATGCCAATTGACGAGCGCCAATGTAAAACCAATATTGGTCTAATATTGGTGACCAAGAGAGTGCCAATGGCATTGGCACTCAATTGGTCACCAATATTGGTCCAATATTGATTGCCAACATGATGCCAATTAACGAGCGCCAATGTAAAACCAATATTGGTCCAATATTGGTGACCAATAAAATGCCAATGCCAATATTGCCAATGGGGAACCAATATTGGCCCAATATTGGTCAACAAGATAATGCCAATGCCAATATTGCCAATATTGGGCCAATATATGTATGTTGTCTGGGTACCGACGGAACCTACCTATGCCTCTGAAAAACTGTAAAAGGTAAAGTGGTACATAAAAAAGGTATAATTGTCAAATTTTACGGGGGGGGGGGGGGGGGGGGGAACCCGCCCCGTATCCGCCACGGTGGTGTTATCTACTAATAGTATGGGGATCTAACCTTGAGACTTGGGCGTTACAGTACAAAAGATGAACGTTTCATTCAAATTACTCTTACAGCTCGAGAATGGAGAATAGACTGGGACACGTGTACCGTGGAATCTGCCATGTCATCTCAGACATTTGGTTTCCCTCGCCCCCCGCACCATGTCTTGGGTTCCGTACCCGATGCAGAACAGGACGGTATAGTTCCATTGCAAAAGGGTTAATGCATGAACCTCTTCAGCCGCTGAACACTATTTTATAGGCGAGGCCCTTTATATAAGCAAATGAGTACACTATTATGCATTGTTGTCTTTACTGAAGACAAGCACTTATTTGGTCATCATTGTGTTGTGTTCTCAGGTTGTTTTATATAGATGTTTGTTGTATACCGAATGTCTTTTGTAAATAGGTATGAGTAACTTGTCCATAGTACGATGAGTACAATTGCCAGCTACTGGAGATAGCAATCATTTTGTCATCATTGTGCTCGGGTTATTGTACAACAAGGTTGTTGTATACCGAATGTTTTTTGTAAATCGGAATGAGTAACTTGTCCATATGATGAGTACAATTGATGCAATACTATCTACTGAAGATAGCAATAATTTTGTCATCATTGTGCACGGGTTATTGTACAACAAGGTTGTTGTATACCGAATGTCTTTTGTAAATCGGAATGAGTAACTTGTCTATAGAAGAGGTGACCGTTGTTTACATCAGTAGTGTTTACATATTGATTAGCGCCTGGTCTAAAGACATGCTAGAGGTACTAGTCCATGACTACTGCATACATCGTACGATGAAAGCAAAACACACATCACTGAGCGCCAATTTTAAAAGCACATGCCCTTATGGTGCGCACGCAAACCGCCGGGCAACCAAATTTAGTACCTGGTCTCTCATTGTGCTTAGGGATGCACAACATGACTACCGCACTATTACACCGTAAGCATGGTAAGTAATGATCAATCAAGTGTGAATTAAAGCACCGTTCCCTGTAGGTGCGCACGCAAACCGCCGGGCACTACGTCACCGGTCACACCATCTATATGATGAGTACAATTGATGCAATGCTATCACTGAAGATAGCAATCATTTTGTCATCATTGTGCTCAGGTTATTGTACAACAAGGTTGTTGTATACCGAATGTCTTTTGTAAATCGGAATGAGTAACTTGTCTATATGATTGATGCAATGCTGTCTACTGAAGATAGCCATCATTTTGTCATCATTGTGCTCGGGTTATTTAGAGAATAATGACTGCGTAACAACTGTTTTCGTGAATTTGTTTTAAAATCAGAGGTTTTTGTTCTGGTCTGAGGAATTGTCCCGAGGGGCGCAGCCCCCGAGGGACAATTCCGAATGACCAGAACAAAACCCGAGGATTTCAAACAAATTCACGAAAACAGTTGTTAAGCAGTCATTATTCTCATTCATTACTGAAAAAGATGCATATTTTATCTAAATAGTTGATTTGTACCGATATAATCTTGCTAATAATTAATTAGTTTTCTGTTTATTTTGTCCTCAGTTGCTGTTATGGTCATTCGGAATTGTCCCTCAGGGGCTGCGCCCCTTCGGGACAATTCCTCAGACCATAACATCAACCTCTTATTTCACAACAAATTCGCGAAAACAGTTGTTACGCAGTAATTATTCTCTAACTGAAGATAGCAATCATTTTGTCATCATTGTGCTCGGGTTATTGTACAACAAGGTTGTTGTATACCGAATGTCTTTTGTAAATCGGAATGAGTAACTTGTCCATATGATGAGTACAATTGATGCAATACTATCTACTGAAGATAGCAATCATTTTGTCATCATTGTGCTCGGGTTATTGTACAACAAGGTTGTTGGATACCGAATGTCTTTTGTAAATCGGAATGAGTAACATGTCCATGATGAGTACAATTGATGCAATGCTATCTACTGAAGATAGCAATCATTTTGTCATCATTGTGCTCGGGTTATTGTACAACAAGGTTGTTGTATACCGAATGTCTTTTGTAAATCGGAATGAGTAACATGTCCATGATGAGGACAATTGATGCAATGCTATCTACTGAAGATAGCAATCATTTTGTCATCATTGTGCTCGGGTTATTGTACAACAAGGTTGTTGGATACCGAATGTCTTTTGTAAATCGGAATGAGTAACATGTCCATGATGAGTACAATTGATGCAATACTATCTACTGAAGATAGCAATCATTTTGTCATCATTGTGCTCAGGTTATTGTACAAGGTTCAATGTAAAAATGGTGTCTAGCAGAACCATGTAAGACACGTCTTGCAATAGACATGTCTTCAACAATAGATAACAAAGAAAACAAAAACAAGTGTCTTGTCTGAAGACACTTTGTAAGACATGAATCAATTAAGTCGGTTGTGAGATGTCTTTAATGAGACACAAGTCATGTATTTATACAAGACATCTCGCAAGAAGACATGTCTCCATGCAAGACACTTACAATTTGCAAGACGTGTCTATTGAAGCCAATTTTGAGACACTTGTTATCTGGTGCCTGCTGGTTAGACATGACTTGCAAAGAGAAATGACTTTTGTCTTCATGTTTTCTGGCTTCATGTCTTACAATGGGTCTTCAGGCAAGACACTTGTTTTTGTTTTCTTTGTTATCTATTGTTGAAGACATGTTTATTGCTAAGGCGTGTCTTACATGGTTCTATCTGTAAGACACTATTTTTACAGTGTTGTTGTATACTTTTGTAAATATATGGAATGAGTAACTTGTCCATATAGTATGATGAGTACAATTGATGCAATACTATCTACTGAAGATAGCAATCATTTTGTCATTATTGTGCTCGGGTTATTGTACAACAAGGTTGTTGTATACCGAATGTCTTTTGTAAATCGGAATGAGTAACATGTCCATGATGAGGACAATTGATGCAATGCTATCTACTGAAGATAGCAATCATTTTGTCATTATTGTGCTCGGGTTATTGTACAACAAGGTTGTTGTATACCGAATGTCTTTTGTAAATCGGAATGAGTAACATGTCCATGATGAGGACAATTGATGCAATGCTATCTACTGAAGATAGCAATCATTTTGTCATCATTGTGCTCGGGTTATTGTACAACAAGGTTGTTGTATACCGAATGTCTTTTGTAAATCGGAATGAGTAACATGTCCATGATGAGGACAATTGATGCAATGCTATCTACTGAAGATAGCAATCATTTTGTCATCATTGTGCTCGGGTTATTGTACAACAAGGTTGTTGTATACCGAATGTCTTTTGTAAATCGGAATGAGTAACTTGTCCATATAGTATGATGAGTACAATTGATGCAATGCTATCTACTGAAGATAGCAATAATGACTTCATCATTATGCTCTCAGGTTCTCCGAATATTATTATGTATTGCTATCTATATACTAAAGATAGCAATCATTTTGTCATCATTGTGTTCTCAGGTTCTTGTACAGGTTTGTCGTATATACCGAATGTCTTTTGTTAGGAATGGGTAACTTGTCCATAATGAGTACATTATTATGCATTGCTATCTACTAAAGATAGCAATCATTTTGTCATCATTGTATTCTCAGGTTATTGTATATGTTTGTCGTATAGGCCTATACCGAATGTCTTCTGTAAGGAAACTTGTCCATAATGAGTACCTTATTATGCATTGCTATCTATTAAAGATAGCAATCATTTAGTCATCATTGTGTTCTCAGGTTCTTGTACAGGTTTGTTGTATATAATACCGAATGTCTTTTGTAAGGAATGAGTA
Organism: Ophiura sarsii; assembly: GCA_035610835.1. Lineage (NCBI taxonomy): Eukaryota > Metazoa > Echinodermata > Ophiuroidea > Amphilepidida > Ophiuridae > Ophiura > Ophiura sarsii. Next base: position 40,094,144 of record CM069441.1, read on the forward strand.
ACTTGTCCATAAATGAGTACAGTATTATGCATTGGTATCTACTAAAGATAGCAATCATTTTGTCATCATTGTGTTCTCAGGTTTTTGTATGTTTGTCGTATACCGAATGTCTTTTGTTAGGAATGGGTAACTTGTCCATAATGAGTACCTTATTATGCAATGCTATCTACTAAAGATAGCAATCATTTAGTAATCATTGTGTTCTCAGGTTCTTGTACATGTATGTCGTATATACCGAATGTCTTTTGTAAGGAATGTGTAACTTGTCCATATTAGTACATTATTATGCAATGCTATCTACTAAAGATAGCAATCATTTAGTCATCATTGTGTTCTCAGGTTCTTGTACATGTTTGTTGTACCGGGTAGTTTAAAAAAAAGTTCACCCAAGTTCAACATGTTCAAGATAACTTTCAACCAAGTTTATAGTTTCAGAGAATTTGTGCTTACTTAGTAAGTTTTGAAATTATCTTGAACAAATGGTACATTTAGCTTGGTTAGTTTTTCAGATATGGTTCATTACAGTAAGCATGCACAAAATTGCCTTGGCCACGGGAGCGTCCTTTGACTGCACAAAATGGACTTGCACACGATTGGTCACAAATTGTGAAAAAGGGAGAAAAAGATAACAAGGAGACAACTGAAACATCTGTCTGGTGCATAACACCATGACCGTATACCTAAATACCCACGTTTCTTTGTTGAATGTGAATGACACATAGACATAGAGCTTGGGATACTTTGTCAGGGCGGGCTTTTCAATTCTGAATCTAGTAGCATGCTGTTTTGTTGAAGACAGAAATTAAAGGACGCTCCCGTATAGACAGGTCAGTTTTGTGCATGCTTTATGTAATGAACTATATCTGAAGAACCAAACAAGCTAAACGTGCCATTTTTTCAGGATAATTTCAAAATTAACTGCTGATTAAGACTGTGTAAACACAAATTCTCTGAAACTATAAATGTGGTTGAAAAGTCACTTCGATCTTGGGTCAACTTTTGTTTGAAACACCCGTTATATACCGAATGTCTTTTGTAAGGAATCAGTAACTTGTCCATAATTGAGTAAGTACAGTATTATGCATTGTTATCTACTGAAGATAGCAATCATTTAGGCATCGTTGTGTTTCCATCGTTCTTGTACATGTTTGTTGTATCCCGAATGTCTTTTGTAAATAGGAATAAGTAATTTGTCCATAATGAAGAATACATTATCAACTGAAGATAGCAATACTTACACTTCATCATTATGCTCTCTGGTTCTTGTACATGTTATATGTCTTTTTAAGGAATGAGTAACTTGACTGAAATAGCTTCGAGACCTAAAATATCGCAGCATTTTCTTTGATAGCATAACGTTGAATATTATGATCGACCACACCATTTGCAAGTATATATAATAGGGAAAGTAATAAATTACTGGTTGCCGGTTGCTATTGGCAATGTGTAAACTCTAACTTTACTTACTTCCTCAACGTACAACGCATTCGGTATTATAAAACGTGGCATCTTATGTATGGTATAACATGAACAACTTACTATATCAATGCTGTATCTTCAGTAGATAGCAATTTAGACTATTTACAAAACACATTCGGTGCCAACAGCCTTGCACAAGAACCTGAGAACTCAATGATGATTAAATGATTGCTATTTCAGTTTAGGTCAAGTAAATAAATTAAAGTAGTTTCTCGTCCCCTCGCGCATCCTTTTTCATGAATTCTATAATGTTTTATTTTTTTTATTTCATCCATAACATTTTTGTTAAAATGTTTAAGAAGCTAACATATTGGATAAAGATTTTAGTCCAATTTTTTCCTTAACCTTGAAAAATCCAGAAATGCTAAGACCAATATCAGATGTCTATATAATGCTAATTGTGATGAAATCTATGATTCAAATGGCGGGCTGACGGGCTAAACTTTCCTCAGCCGCATCATTTACATTAAACAACAAATATAGTTGAGTATCATTGGCGTATATATGTATGTACAGCTAAAGTATGTTTACGAGCAATATTAACAACTGGAGAAGCATAAATGGTGAGAAATAAAGGGCCCAACACTTGTGGTAGTCCAAATGGGAGGTTTAACGGAGATGATAAATTGTTGTCAATGCTAATAGATAGACGTCTGTTTGTTAAATATGAAGTGATCCATTGAAGAGCTGAACCTGTTATACCAGTAGATGTAAGATGCGAAAGAAGAATATTGTGATCAATGGTGTCAAAAGCCGCAGACAAATCCAGTAGAACTAACAGTATGTTTTGAATCCAATTTCTGTAAAATATCATTCTGGACTTTAAGAAGCGCAGTCTCAGTTCCATGAAATTTCTTGTATGCAGACTGGTACTTCTCTAAGAGGTTGTACTTTTCAAAGTGTTCATTCAGACGAGTTGCGACAATTTGTTCAATAAGCTTAGACACATAAGTCAAATTTGACATCACACATCACAGGGCGATAGTTTTTATTTCAGGATCAAGAGTTGTCTTCTTAAGTATGGCTTAACAACAGCGCTCTTAAATTGTGATGGAAAACTAGATGTCTCAAGTGACAGGTTTGTAATCTTTAGCTTTGTGATGGTTGGGAGGAGAAGATCAATATCATGAATATGTTCCTTTACAATCCATAGGGATAGGATCCAGTTGGCAATGCTTGGTGGGATGGAGAAGACATGACTAATTTTCGAACTTCATCCTCAGAGGCCAGGGAAAAGGTGACCAAATTTGGCACAGATGCATGAGATAAAGTAGCAAATCCAGGAGAATCCATGTGGTTGAAGGAGGCACGAATGTATAGCTATATATATAGCTGCAGATGTCAAAAGTCTATAAGCCTTCAATACACGACACGCCTTTAAAAAATTGATCCGTGGCACCATTATAAACTATTATTAGAGTCAGTGCGTATTACATTAACTACGCATTTTTTGATGCAATTTCATATTATACGAAGCTTATATATATTTAATCTTTACTACCGTACATATGTGTAGGCTTTTATTCTTACCTATAAGTTCTGTATTTGGGAATGCTTGTTACGTCGTTGCAAGCTATATACGAGGGGCATTCAGTAAATAATGAAAGTGATCATGGTATGGGATGCATGAGTGATTCTATTGAGGGATAATGTGATCAATACAAAGTATGAACCTTTGTCTTTCAAACAATACACTTTTGGAATGTTAGATACCTTTGGTTATGTAATGTCATTAACATAAACACAATAGGTTTCAGACACTGACTGAAATCTGTCAATTATTTGGCTGGATATGTAATATGTTGAAAATGGGTTGATCGATACATTTGCGTATATCTCGGCAATGCAAGCATAAAAACATATAACACTTGGCACATAGTTAGAACACACACTTATCTCCGCTTGACATTATTTTTTAGACCTGAATTCCTTAACGCAAATAAGAAGGGACCATCTCAAATGCGCTTTTATTTAGCAAAATCCGCAATAATATACCTTTGAAAACAACAAAGGATAAAGAACAATGGAGGGATTATAATTTAGTAAATTTGTGTGGGATGTAAAGCAATAATAGTGGGGATTTCAGAAGGAGCTGTTCATAAAATTTCCTCAAACCATTGAAATTATGTGACGATTACTTTAACAATACATATATAGTAGCTCTAAAGATAACAGTAATAAGAGAGGTTGTGGCAGCCATCTTTGATTGATACATTCATGTATATCTTTATTTTGACTATCACAATATTTAAACACATTGATTTAAGCATTTTTAATTATTTCTGATTAGAATTTGAAGGCACAGTAAGCTTTTATCTGGTAAATTTCTTGATTTTAGCCATTTGTGGCCCTGTTCAAAATGATCTGCCGTCTGCGCATGCGCACATTTTCTGCAGGTTTCATGCGAATAAGTTCAGAAAATTAGTTAACTATCATATGGAATCTCCCAAACTGGTTAATTGCTTGGATTTTTCATAAATTGTTTGATTTTCCGCAATATTAGTGATTCGCTGACTGGGCATTTTTCAATGAAAATTGGCTATTTGAAATACTTTTTATTCGATTGCCTCTCCTTACTTTTTACTCATATACTACATACATCAAATTACACAGGGATTTAAGTTATTGTCTTTTTATCATACTTACGTGAAAAAAAATGGGATTTACCTGCTTCTGGTGTCATGTTATGCAATCTTCTTATCACATGTTTCATACAAATAATTCAAATTTCCCGCCAAATAACTGATTAAGTAGTGTCCCAAGTGTACTTACTTTGAGACAATGCTATGACGTCATAGTTCACACTTATAAATCCAAAACTGTACTGTTTGAAAGACAAAGGTTCATACTTTGTATTGATCACATTATCCCCTCAATAGAATCACTCATGCATCCCATACTATGATCACTTTCATTATTTACTGAATGCCCCTCGTATAAACAAAATAATATAAATAATAGCGGATTTAATTTCACATTCAGTACAAAGTTTTAATGATCGTGTAAATGCCTTCTGATTTATCTACACTGAAGTTTACACTTATTTATATTTCAGCAGTTTAGTTGTCATGGACCGACAGAAGTACATGCGTCATCTTGACAACCGCATTCATTACGCTGTTCTTGCCCTGGTTTTTTTTTTACTCCGATCCAACTAACACATTTTCTCAACAGATTCAGCATACCCTGGATGACATGCATCAGCGTCATGAGCTCTCTGACAAGGCCTTTGAGTTTATCTCCCAAAGATTGCAGTGCTGCCCGCTTCTAAGTTCTACCTCCTTCCCAAGATCCAAAATCCGGGAAACCCAGACTATTAATACATAAACTACAATTCACACAAATGGAACATTTATATATGAGTTTTGAGAGAGTTCTTGAATTAATTGATGGATGGCGCATGACGAATTTCATATGGCAGATCATTCCAGAGTCGGAGCGATGATGGAAAATGCTCTCGCCGTAAGTTTTTGTCCGACATGATGGAGTTCGCAGCAGATCTTGACTTGAAGAACGTAGTGTCCTGGTTGGAACATATGGATGGAGAAGTTCACACAAATACATTTGTACCTGCAATTAGGTCCTGTCCATGAAAGTGAAATTGTTGGTTAGGACATGGTTCATGCGGCATTCAATCAGATGGGAGGACTGGAATAACCAATCTTAGCCAAAGCTGCACGGCTTGCTTCGATGCCTTCCTGATGGGGAATATTGGTATAGAGGGACTTAACATCAAATGTGCCAATAATTGCGGTGCTTGGAACTTGGTTCTTGATGGCTTCGAGTTTCCTGAGCAAGTCCGGGGTGTCATGGATATAGGAGGGAACCTGTGGAACAAGAGGCTTGATGAAGTTATCGACATAGAGGGATGCTCAGCCTGGGGAGCCGTTGCCAGAGCTATGATGGGTCTGCCTGCGTGCTACCATTATTCTCTCCCTAGGCGCAGCATGGCACTTCTACTAGTGCGAGTCGACCAGCAGCAGGTGCGTCATATTTGCCGGGAACACATCAAGGAAGGCGATTCCTTCACCAGTCACACCACCCATGCTACCTACAAGACGAAGGGTCACATCACTTTTACCACATCTAATGTCATTTACCTCTTATCATGTAGAGTGTGTGGAGTCTAGTATGTTGGTGAGACCAAAAACTCACTGAAGAAGCGCTTCTATGGATACACATTGACGGTCAACACCAACAAGCCACCTGTCGGACGCCACTTTAACCTTCCCAACATGTCTGATATATGATCTTGCAGGGCATTGAATCTTTAGGTAGCCGTTCAGAAGTGGTACGTCTCAGTAGAGAGAAACTATGGATGAAGCGTCTTCTCACTATTCAGCCCCATGGCCTAAACATCCAGGAAGGGAACGATTAGACTCAAATACCTCCCCCACCTCCTCCATTTGTATCTGATTAACCTATCACTTGTATTTTTTACCCATTTGTTTTTCTCCACTTTTTCTTCACTTTATATTTCAATTTTTTACTTCTTGTTATGTGTGATACTATGTTTTCATTTTCGACATTGTCTCCTATATATGCACAGTAATTTTCATTACTCGTTCCAGTGCATTTCCATTATTTGTTACCAAAGACCTTCTCCCACTTTGTTTTATCTTGTTTTCTCATGCATTCCCTCAGTCATTTTACATTTCCATCAATTTGTATTATTTATTTGTAGTCATCAATCACCATTAATATAGATTTTACTCTCCATTTTTATATCCCATTTGCATTTTACTTTTTAATCTCCCCTTTATCTATGTCATCCTTTTGTTACATTATCCACTTCATCAATCAGCTGTCAAGTTTGATATACCTTCCCCTATTCATCCATCTGTCACGTTGACCCCCTACTGTGTTACATTATCTCTTGTCCTTTCCCGCCCTTTGTGTATGTTATATTCTGTCATTTTACCTTCGATAAAGATTCTGTTAGAATCGAAACGATATTTATTACATTTACTTACACAGGCTACTTTTGTGGAAAGCAGTTTACATTCAGATTTTACATATAGTATTTACATTTGTAATACTCTATATTTGTATTTCAATGTCCTGTGATTGTATGTGTTCTGTTGTTGCAACAAAAAAAATGCCCATTCTGTGGGCGCTAAAATAGAAAACAAATATATTTGAGTCCAATGAGCATTTTAAAGCAGGTTTTGTGTTTAATCAACCATGAATTTTTTAGTCCTCGTCCAGGTTTACACAACCAATCACCTATGATCACGCAATATAATGGCGATTTCGCATTGTTTATTTAAAAAAGGGGGAAAAGCCTGGGACTCATCCTCCTTTTTAAGAACGAGAAACTATAGTTATATTTCTATTTGGCCTTATGCATGCGCATGAATAATGCCATGATGAGTTATCCCCAAAACGTGGTATGGGAGGTACACCATAAAACAAATCTTTTAATATGGGGACATTTTGATTGACCCTTTGCTTCTATTCCTATGTTTAATCACACCTCCCTGGTTTAACGTTATCTCTTTTTTTCTTCTGAAAACGGAATATAAGACAACCCCCTCACTGGGCAGTCAAGCATAAATACTGGTTGCTGTAAGCATAAGTCCATGCTGTAACTACATGTAGCATGCTTGGTCAACGAGTTTCCAGACATCAAACACTGTCAAACGCGCGTTTCCTCTGAAGCCAACATTCACCAAAACATAAGAATTGTTAGTGTTTTCTCCCCAATTTGACCCACTAAACGAGTAAAATATATTAAAAGGATTTTGAAAACCTTTTTTAATATAAAATTTTAATTTTGATCGTAATGAAAATGCTAGATTTTAAAACGTAAAACGGATGAGGCGCGTAATCACGCACTTCATAAAAACTAGCGGGCATCCGCGCTTCGCGCGGAACCCGCTAGAAGATAACGGGGAGGTTAGTAAACAAAGCGTAAGAAAATGTGGAACAATATCAAGAACATGTCCTTTACATAATCCAGACGGGCCCTCAATAATCTGAATATCGCAGGTGCATTTGATAATCCAGGTATATGTGATGTGCCTTAATCCAGGTAGGCCTATACCCTTCATGCACTTTGTGTTTTTAATATCCAGATACCCAGGTACCTTAGGATGTAGGCCTCCCATGTGACCTAAAATGCAGGTACCCCATAGGCCTAATCCTTACTCTCTAAATGTAAAAGAGTGGTTTCCCCTTTTCAAGGAGTTAACGCAGGACAACACGTTTTTGAGTGGAAAACACTCTAAAAGGAGTGAAAGGGGATTTTATATGACAATGTTCCACTTTATTGAGTGGACATTTTCCACTTTAAAACGGGTTGTTCTGTGTTTCACTCCCTTCACTCCTTTTCGAGTGAATTTCCACTCTTTCCACTCGTTTTGTATTTAGGGAGTACCCCTACGCCAGTTACCACAGGTGCCCTTAATATTGCATCGGGTATCACATGATCTAGGTACTGTATGTGATCATATTCAAGTAATTAAACGCGGGTGCCGAAGATAGCGGGCAGTTAGTCAAAATAGACAGAGGTGAGTAATTTCAAAGCGTTATAAATGTTTATATAAATATCAAGAACATGTCCTTAAATAATGCAGGTACCTAAGGTGCCCTTAATATAATGTAAGTGACATGGTGCCCTTAATACACCATGAGCTTATAGGCCCAATGTACTCTTAAATAATACATGTTCCTATTAATCCAAGTAGGCCTACTCCACGTTTGCTCCCAACCTGGCATTAATAACCCAGTGTGCCTGTACTATTATCCAATTTATAATCGAAAGCGCAGGTATAAGTGCCGAAGCTATAGCGGGTGGTTAGTCATATCAAAACGTAGGATGAGGGTATTGTAAAACAGCAAGAGTATGTCGTTGATACTTCATGTACCCTGTGCCCTTAATACTGCATGACATTAGTGCCACAGTGCCCTTAATCCATATATACTGTATGCCCTTAAGAAATCCAAGTACGCCATTTATAACACATGGTGCCCTTGATTATTCAGGTACCCCCATGTACTTTAATAACCAAGATACTCCATGTGTCCTTAAGTGATCCAATATAGGACCTCCCTGGACTATTTGGTATATCTTGAATCGAATATTAAGGGCATCCGTGATAACTTTTTTTGCGGTTATTAGGGCCTACGTGGATTAATAAGAATACTTTAGAATATTAAGAGTATATCTGGATTGCCTTAATATAATTATAGGCCACATCTGGGTGGGTACCCCATGTGACCTTAGGTAGACCTACCCCATGTGCAGTGGCGGCACTACCGAGTGGCGATTATTATTTTTAACTTAAACTGTGGGAGAGGTCACGACTGGTGGCATACCCCCCCCCCCCCCCCACCCCCTCGGGGCATAGTAGCGATTATTTTTTCGTACATGAGTTTAACCAATTCCGTTTTAATACGAAATAAAGCAAAATTCACTGAATAAAATGATTTTTAAACAAATGAACTGATTTTGGTTAAACTGATGTACCGGGTAGGGATATGCCCCGAGGGGGTGGGGGGGGGGGGGGGGGGAAATGCCACCAGTCGTGACCTCTCCCACAGTTTAAGTCCCTACGCATTTTGTACCCCAACTAATAATAAAAAAAAGTTCTAATGTCAAAATTCAAAGTTACTTAAAATTAGCTTTAAATTGGTTCAAAATGTCTGATTTAGAAGGAATGTTTACAATAAAAGCCAAAAGGCTTAAATTTTCCACCCAAGTGTTTTGTCTTGCCCCCCCAGATTGTGTTATTGTCCTCCACCCCACCCCCGTTTTCCCCTTGAAAATGTTTATGGTGGTGCCGCCACTGCCCATTATGTGCACATACTGTATCCAGGTTATTCATAGGCCTGCGTTCTGAGCGTTTAGTTCTATAGTCGGTTATTTAGTTTATTATATTTATCGTCGGCGGAGTCTATCTTCAAGATCACCCCTACCATTCCATGATTGTATTTGAGCACTATGTGTGCCAACCCCGTTTTTTGTCGGGCCAATTTACATTAAATACTTAAGTCCTCCAATAGGCATGTAGGGCTTAAACGTAGTAATCCCATTGTCATGTTTGTTGTGTTCTAAGGTCTGACCACAATTTATCCAGATACCATTATCATGATTATGTGCCCTTACTATATCCAGATTCAAGTGCGCTTGCATAGTGGCTTAGGCCTAGTAGGGTATGATGGGGCAATACCGCACGTTCCGTTTATCCAGATACCCCATGTGGCCTTACTGTATCCATATTATCAAGTAAGTAAAGGGAAGTGCGGGGAGGGCTTAGGCCTATAGGGTATGATGAGACAATCCCGTAAATTTCCGTGCTATATATATTATGCCTCACGGCGTATAAGCCGCAGCACCTTATTATTAAATTCATAAAGTTAGATTCAGACCTCAACATAGTAGGCTATAAGCCGCACCGCACCGCTGTATAAGTCGCACGAAGACAATGAAATGGGTGTGAGGGGGGGGGGGGGGGGGGGGGGGGTGCCGACCTTGATCCAGCCCAAAGCTTCATGACCAGCCATGCCTTGCGCTGCGGTATCGGCCAAATTTACACATAACTAATTTTAGGTGATAACTGCTCAATTAATCATTATGTATACGGTATAACATGTTTAAGTCAAAAACATTCATTAATCATCCATACAATCGGCATGATAATACCGGAAGCATGGTTGACTGCATCAAATGGAGTTACCTGCATGGGTGACTCCTCCTATCAAATGGGGTTACCTGATGGGTAACTCCTTCATCAAATGTGGTGACTTGCAAGGGTGACTTCAACAAATGGGGTTACAACTGCATGAGTAATCCCATCAAATGTATTTTCCTTCAGTCACTTCATGTCACTTTAATTAATACATGTTATCCTGGATACGGTTTGCACCTTGCTCCCCGTTTCTTTATTAAAATAAAGGTCTTATATACCTTGGCTTTATTTTTATTTTTTGTGTCTTGCTCCCGTTATCTTGTATGTACGGTATGCACAGCGGAGCAACGGACTACCTGCTTTCATCCTGCCCCGTAAACAAAGTACAACGCCACAAACGCGTACACAATTTGTCTGCGTCATTACGTGTGCGCCGTATTGCGTGCGCCATGTTAAACGCGAACGCGCGGCAACAACAGGAACGGTTGGCATGGTACTGCCAGTTTCTTTATCGGTATCAAACGTCGCGTTCGCCTATATAACCAATGTGAAAGTGTCACTTTAAGATCTGTGTAAGAGTTTGTTGTTTACATTTAGAAAATTTCGTGAAATATTTTTAATTGTCGGACGTAAAGTCCCGTATAAATGCTTGTTACTATGCGATCTTTAAGAATAACAAACAGCCGCATATACAGAAATGTAGCTATATCCCAGAAGAAAATATTTTGGGTGAAGACCATATGTCATCACTCCGAAAACCACAATTTGTGTCCGAACAGTAGCTACCCGAGTAAAAGAAATTCAACATTTCGGATTTTCACATGTGATCCTTTCTGCGCATGTCTGAAAACGGGGGAAAACGGGCATTGAACTATCTAATTAGCTCGTGTATTAGAGGCGCAATTACCACGCTTTTTCAGTTGAAGAGGGACGCGAGTGTAAAATTATTATTGAACTATCTAATCAGGCGAGGGACCGAAAATTAGTATATAGATACCCATACCCGCTTTTGTGGCAACGCATGCTTTTATATAGACGCTTGCGTGTGTATAATAACAGCCAAGCGTTTTCCCTTTTCATAAAGTACGTGTTTCATTTTTCCACCCCACCTTTTTTTTGGGGGGGGGGGCTTACTTCTTCTTTGAACCCTTTATATTTATTTAATTAATTTACTATTTATTTGAATAATGTACAATTAGTTTATTTATCTATTTATTTATTTATTTATTTATTCATTTAGGCCTATCTATTTTTGTAAACAAATAAATAATATCTATTTTTATTTATATTTATTTATTATATTATCATGAATAATATCTGCTTCTTTCGTTGTCTATCAGTATTATACAATATGCAGAAGTAACACACAATTTATCAGCATGCAATTTAAATTATACTGTTATGTTACATAAATACTATTGGGCCATTTTTATATAATAATATTTAGAGTTTTGCGCTTAAATATGGCAACACTGTCGCATTTACGTAATAGGCAGTGCCGCAATATATACGGTATTCACATACACTGTATGGTAAATGGAATAACATTGGAGACGATGTGGAAATAAATACACCCGAAAATAACCTATAATGGGAATAGATAGGCAACAATTATTCAACTGAAAATCGTGGAATATATCACTTGCGACACAGATGTCGTCAGAATTTACCATCGTGCTCTAAATATGCCGCATTCGAGGGAAAAACGGTGAGTGTTTTGGTGCCTATTTTTCTTCCCCATGTTGATTTTCTGTGCATTGGCTTGGACAATCGCCGGTGAGTTTACCCATGCTTTTGGTACGGTGTGCCTCCTGTGACCCGATAAGGACGCCCGACGTCTGAGCATACAACACAGTATGGATTTAGTATTTTGTTATGTTACGTAACGCATGTCTGGGAATTTTAGAACCTGGCAAACCAGAACTAAATGGTCTGTCTGCATTACTGGACACGATAAACAAAAAAACTCGAAATCGATAAATGTTTACCCATAACCTAAAAGTGTGTGGTTTGTTATTGTTGTGTATTTTGTACATGTACCATGGTATTGGTTGGTAGTACTCATCATGCAAGTGCAGAAGTGTACCTGCAGAAGGGCCAAGCTTACACATGTGGCAATCCATGTGATAATTCACGCATAGACTACAGAGCAAAACAGTAGCAAGCTGTAATTTTTACAGGCAATAATTAAGACTAGGTGTTATTATAAAATCCTCCAAAGTTGTTTTCATATTGGTGGTTCATTGACTTGAGTTGAGACATGACTTTTATATTTTAATTTTTTCAATACATTTTGTTGTTGTTGTTGTTGTTGTAAGCATGGACTTATCATGTTGTAAGGATACTTTCTCCACTACTTCAATCTATATTTATAGAAGTATTTTAATTTAAATATTAATAATATCAATCTACAGTTTTTATACCAAATTGATGTTGTAAAACAGATAGGGCCAATGTCTTAATAATGAACCAATTTAAATTCATAAATTTATATTATAATAATTAATATAAAACCATGGAAGTAACGCCATGATAAAACAAAGCCTTGCCTCTATCCCTGCTCAGTTCTTAGTTCTAGGCCCGTTTTACAACCTTTATGCTATGGGCCCCAATTATTGCATTTATCCCTGTTTAATTTTTTTATTCACAACAAATTTTCAAGTACCAATTTTATTTCGAATGAATCCTTGCACTCTTTTACATTTTGTAAGTTTATAACACCTGATTATACATTAGGGATACTATTTTGATTTGAACATGGTATTTATAATTGGTGGCAGTGGTGGGATTAAAAATCAATGTCACTTTGTTTATAACATACTGATTTATGATAAAGATGTGCTAGCCTATTGTGCTTGCAATTACAATGTACATACATCCTTCTCGCTACACTTTGGATGGAGTGTTGAGAAGTATCACTACAGATACAGAATCACAGCTAATTTTGAGCTTGCAATTAATGAAGTGAAGGCACAAACTCTCGAACATATCTGTTTGGACAAGTTTTTAAGTCAGTGTCATTTCCATGGGTGGGTGTGCATTGAATACAGCAGTCACCCCAACCCATTGTTGTCCGAGAAATTGAATGCGAACAAGGATGTATAGTAATGTGGTAGTGGTAACATTTGACTGCAACCATAGCTATTTAAATTATCTTGACCTGATTGTACACAAATTATGATCGCTCACAATATTTTTTAAACTGTCATCTGCAATTATACTCTGTTGGGCCATCTCGAGACAGTGACGTAACCGCGTATTCTACTAATTGCATCACATAACGCGCGCAAATACTCGCGGCGCTGGCGTACAAACCCGAGCGTTGAAAGGCGGAAGATACACACGCGTGCGTAAAAGCTGTGCCTGTTCAGTTACGTCACTGTCTCGAGATGGCCAAACAGAGTATAGAAACATGATGACAAGTTTGATATTTGTAACTCCTGCTAGAGGGCTACAATTACAGTTTTTGAAGAAGTCCAATTGAAAGTGAGTAAGTGTGACGTCATAGGGGGAGATCCCAGGTAGAAGTGTTTCTAGTCTTAAAATAATGTATATTTCTAGTTTTGGAGTGCCTGCATCTATCGGAGCAGATGCAAATGAGTCGGATCAACATCGGATCACGCCACAGTAAGCAAGCTCCGGTAGAGGAGTCCCTAAAACATTATGTTTTTGGACAATATCTGATGCCAAATTTAAAAGTAGAGTCTGAAAGGAAACGGTTGATATGATAAGTTATCCAAATTCCTAAACATGTCATTGTAATTTTAATTTGTGAAAAACATGTGATATGGTTGCAGTCAAATGATAGAATGGATGGACCAAACGGCCTGGAGGAAAACCCAAGTCAACTCGACGGTGGGAAAAACTGCCATGTGACTTGGCCGCGGATAACGTAAGATACAACCAGAGGGCGACGGACCTGATTCAACTTCCTGCCAACAACTTAATTTTGTTAGCATGCACGGCAAAAAACTTTATTATTAACAATAACCATCCTATCAGTCACCCATGTTTGTTTGTGAAATGTTGATAAAATGTGAGTGAGTTATTCAGTATCATGTTGATTTGTAAAAAGAACATCCAACCTTTTTAAAATCCTATCATCCCTCTTTTAATTTTTGTCGGATATATTAAAAGGTAGATGTTCCGATTTCTGGCCCGATTTTCAACTTGATGTTAACTATTTTACAGGAAAGGTCATCCTTAAAATTGTCACATTCCAAAGTTTGAGTTGCATAACTCTTATTTTAGAAGCACAAGGTCACAAGAAATGTGCCCATTGAGTAGTACACAAAGTGGCTGGTGGTTAACTGCCATTGGCAGTAATTCACCACATTTTAGCCTTTAATTTCTAAATGGAACATTTTGGCTGCTAAGATTTTACAGAAATAATGAGAAAAATATGGGGATTCTTCTAATTCTGATCGAAATAGTAAATACCTTGATGTGAAAAAAAATCATAGCCCCCCAAAAGTAATCGGAACATACACCTTTAAGGGCAGTGTCAACCCGGCACTTGTTTCAAAAATTGAATTTCATATTTCTCTATTATTTAATACTTGTAATGTATTCTATCATTACCATCATAAGTTACTAATCGGAAGCGATTATTTCCCGTTCTTTTGGGTGATTTTAAATTTTTGTTTTGGTAAGTTTGAATCAGGAAAAGGCGCATGGTTATTTGGCGGGAATTTAAGCGGAGTTCCGCGCTTTTCAAATGCTGCGACAGCTGTTCGATCATTGCGTCGCGCGCTGAAACTTCCCGCGCGTAATACTTGACGCGCCGCTTAATATCCGCGACGTAGACGCGAAAAACAAAAGAGCGCAAAACAATGTCTAAAAATGTAAACAAAGGCCAATCTTACGATCATTTAAATTTCAGTTTTCTTCCAATTTCTTCACATTGTGACAATATAAATTGAATCTGATAGTTTATAATGATTGTTCATAATAGTATACTCGCTTTTTAGGTCACACGCCCCTGTATTCCGTGAACATTTAGCTTTAAATGGTGGAAAATGTCAATATTTTTACTAAATCGATGTTTTCTATAAGTTCAAATTTGAAGGAATTTTACGAATTTTCAGACAACATAACTAAAAATATATCAAACTATCAGGTAAGCTTTTACTACCATTGTGTAGAGGACTTTCAGCGCTAGGAGGCACATTTTTATTTTTTCGATTATGGATTATAAACTCCAGATATGCATCCATTTCTAGCAAAATGTATGCAAAAAAACACGACTTTTACACTTTTCCGATGTTTTTAGCAATATTTCCAAAACCAAGCCTTATTTTGGTAAAAGAAAAAATTGCCTCCTAGATAAAATTGTCTTGTTTGCAAAAATGTATATTAGAACAAATTACCATTTTTTATTTTTTAGTTATGCTGTCTGAAAAATTTGGGGGAAAAATCTCATTTTGGTTCGTTTCTCAAAATTTAGTTTATTTAGTATCGCATTGATATCACCATCGGATTCCTTATCAAATTTCCTTTGTAAAAATGTATACTTTTATGTACTTTTATTCAATATTCTCAAACTTAGAAGCAAAAGTTGATCATCAAAATATTAGGGTTGACACTTCCCTTAACTGAAAAATGGAAAATAACATTAAAGTGTTCCTTCCTTTTTTTCAAAAGATGGCACAGTTTAAACATAAAT
Source organism: Ophiura sarsii (assembly GCA_035610835.1). NCBI lineage: Eukaryota > Metazoa > Echinodermata > Ophiuroidea > Amphilepidida > Ophiuridae > Ophiura > Ophiura sarsii. The sequence goes on from CM069441.1 coordinate 40,109,921, forward strand.
ACCAGTATTTATGGTTTAACGTCATCTGCTATCAGTTAAAAAATGGTTTGATTGGGCTCTATTTGAGTAAAAGCTGGGGTTAATCCCCAGGGCAGCCGTATATTATAGGGCTGTATTAATTACTGTTTCTATGACTTGGATTAGTGCATTGTGCATCCATGCACACCAATTGAATCAACAACGATACAAGCCACATTCCACATCATGAATAGCCATCCATTCAGATTTTCCCTGCTAATTTAAAATAGAAAAAGGCAAAAAAAAGAAAAGAAGTTGACTTCCCCTTTCAGGGTCAAAGTCAAGGTCGGATGTTTTTTTTATTTAAATTTTTGAAAATTCACTGCACAAAAACACGTTATTAAAGATTTTTTTTGTTGTTGATTTTATTTTTAAACAAGCAGATCTACTACTCAAAAACACGTTTTCATCTTTCTTTATTGTTAATGTGCTTCTTCAATTTTTTTTTAATTTTTTTTTTTAAATTTTTCATTCCGAAAATTCGGGTCGGTCGGAAAGGGCAAGTCAACTCTTTTTGTTGTTGTTGGCCTAATGCAGCTTGGATTTTCTACAGCAGCAATTCTGTTAAGAGAACAAACTCCAATTTAGTAGAAAAAATTGAAAATGGATGCTTTCCCCAAAAAAATCAACATGCCACTTTGCACATGTTTTATAGGCCAAACAAAGAAAAAAGTCTGTCTCAGAAACATTTTGCAAATAAGCCATGGTGCTATGCAATCTTTTTTTTTTTTAGAAAATAGGCTATAAGCTATGCAATTTTTTTGTTGTTGTTGCTAATCCAAGCTTACAGAACACTTTTTTTAACCTTTTTTTGATTAAAAAAATCAAAAAAATGCCCCAAAAAATCAACAAAATCCCCCCTAATCTTTTTTAGCTCAGCCTACTACAGTAGGATGAGGCTCTTATTATCACGTTCGAAAGGTCAGTGATAGCATGGTGAATGGCAATAGTTTCTAAACGCTAGGAAGTAAAAATGGCCCAGAAAATGGCAATTAAGACAAAACAGATAAAACATTTAAAAAAGTGACTCCGCATATCTTCTAGATATGTTACGATACAACATATGAGATGCATTTCCTGACGTTTTTCACTTGCGTTAAAATGTTATTAAAGGTTTAACCAAAAAACTAGGGTGTCTTGAAACTCGTCCAGGTCAAGCAAGCACATGCAAGGCAAGTCATTTATCACTATCATTATTCAAAGAAGATTTCTTGATGTACCCCATAATGCTTAGCGCCCCAACAGTATTAGCAGGGCTTAATATCACCAGAACAAACAGTGTCACACATGTGTTAAAGTAATTAACAACTGAAGGTCATCTGGTCATGTGATGAAAGTGAAGCATCCTGGGGTGCATCAAGAAATTGTTGATCATTATTTGAGCTTGTGTCAAATTCAAAACAAACATGAGTTCCTTTAGGCCAAGAATACTTTTTTGTTTGTTTGTCCACATCCGACCGACCGTGTACCTTGGTGCCGACCATATTATTTGTTATTTTCTATTATTTTTTTAAAATAACTTTTTTTTGAGCTATTTAAATGGCCAAAAGGACCGTCTTATTCTTAATTTCGTACGCTGTAAGCTGATTTCAACATAATATAAAACATTTCTTTTGTTAGTTCGGGAAAAAATAGGTTTAGTAATACTTTCACGTATATATATCTAACAGAACATCACCACTATGTTATTTCACTTTTTGCAAATTTTCTATCATAATAAATGGCGGCGACCGACAACATGTTCACGGTATCTGCGCATTGCAAATTTGTTACAAAAAATACCCTTTGACCGAGTGTTGCAACCAGTACTACAATATTGCAACTTTATACAGACAATCTGTCCGAGCAGGATTTCAATTCTAACAAACTCATGAAAAAAAGTTCAATACTATCAAAGTGATGTGTTTTGTGTTTGGATGACTATCATTCACATTATTCATGCCAAATTTATATTCCCAAATACAATATCCGTATTTAAAAAATAAAAAAAATAAAAATTATCCAACCTAACAGACCCTACCTTTTTTGGACCTCTATGGACAAACAAACATTTATTCTTTGTTGCCTTATACCACTGCCTGTCTTCAAAAGCTTGCCCAAACAAACAATTATTGTTACTGTCACACTCCTGAATCAACATATCAATGGACAATATAATGACTGTTTATCAGTCAATCCACCAGCAGACAATGTGTTCTACTGTAAAAGCCAATATTTCCGTGTACAGATATTTTCGCACATTTTGATATCATAGACATTTCGCGAATTGTTTTTTTCGTGGGTGACCTTCTGGATGCACTGCATGAATGTTGAAAACATTATTTTGGCGTGTCATAATTTTGGCAAAAATAAAACCGCCGCCAAAATTTCAGCTTTTACAGTATATCAATAGCTACACTGTATTATAAAATTTCGGCCATGACCTTGTTGTGAAGTGTTGGTATAGATAAAATTACAACTGTTTAATATAATAATTAAATAATATTGAATGGAATCATGGAATTATGATGGTCAAAAGTACACAGATGAAAAAATCCTGGTGTTCTCTCTTCGTATTCAGAGGGGTAACACATGATTGTTCCAGGATCTTGAAATACCCCCTATTTGAAGGTGTTTCGCGGACAATTTTGCCAATTTGACCCCCTTTTTCGTACTAAAAGGCGGACATTTTGCCTGAAAATGACCCCCCTTTTTCACCATTCCAAGGACACTTTATATATAGTCCCTCTATTTGCGGGAAAAACGAGGACATTCTATTTTATTTTCTTCTTCGCGTACATAAACCTCTACAAAAAACACCCCTAATTTTGTTAAATCGCGGACATAGGTTTCAAAATGACCCCTTATTTTTGGAAAACATAGACAAAGCTTCAAAAAACACCCCTAATTTAGGGAAATCGCGGACCAGGGCAGGAAAAAGAGGGCAAATCGGCAAGCTCCTTGTGCCGGGAAATGTTGCCATATCGCAGGAAATCCCTACCCCCCCCCTAAAAATGTTTTTATTTTTTAAATTTTTTTTTAAGAGTTTTTTTTTTTAGAGTATTAGGCATTATACAGCCGATATTCCATAATATGATGCACCATGGCATCAATTGGACCTTATTTTTCCAAAAAGCTTAAAGGGCACAGGAAAAGGGATGAGAATCCTGCTACAAGTCTTTGTGGGACATTCCATTACAATAAACAGGGCCAGAAAAATGAACACGCCACAAATTACATCATTTGTGGTATATTGATTATCAGTGAGTATCATGAATAGATTCAAACCAGTCACCTGGAATTTTCTTTTCATAGTACTCACAGAGCTATAACACCCCTAATTTTATAATAATGTTTTATATCATATATATAATATAATATAAAGCAGTTTACCAACCCACGGTGTTTACAATAGACAATATAACAAACAAATAATAACAACCACCGGCGAATGTCCCAACGAAAAATAAGCAAGGACATTCACCGGCGGGGATTTGAACCCCGGTCTCCCGATCTCTAGACGGGCGCCTTAACCACTAGGCCACCGATAACTTGCTGATAAACGGCAATTTGAATCAGTGCTAAGTGAATAAGCGACGAGGTTATACAATACACACAGCACGATAACATGAGACATTTGGCCAAACACAGTAGGGATCACAAACGTGATGACAAGAGGAAACTGAATAAATAAATCATATAATAATGTTTTATATCATATATATAATATAATATAAAGCAGTTTACCAACCCACGGTGTTTACAATAGACAATATAACAAACAAATAATAACAACCACCGGCGAATGTCCCAACGAAAAATAAGCAAGGACATTCACCGGCGGGGATTTGAACCCCGGTCTCCCGATCTCTAGACGGGCGCCTTAACCACTAGGCCACCGATAACTTGCTGATAAACGGCAATTTGAATCAGTGCTAAGTGAATAAGCGACGGGGTTATACAATACACACAGCACGATAACATGAGACATTTGGCCAAACACAGTAGGGATCACAAACGTGATGACAAGAGGAAACTGAATAAATAAATCATATAATAATGTTTTATATCATATATATAATATAATATAAAGCAGTTTACCAACCCACGGTGTTTACAATAGACAATATAACAAACAAATAATTCACCGCCGGTGAATGTCCTTGCTTATTTTTCGTTGGGACATTCGCCGGTGGTTGTTATTATTTGTTTGTTATATTGTCTATTGTAAACACCGTGGGTTGGTAAACTGCTTTATATTATATTATATATATGATATAAAACATTATTATACCCCTAATTTTGTTAAATCGCGGACATAGGTTTCAAAATGACCCCTTATTTTTGGAAAACATGGACAAAGCTTCAAAAAACACCCCTAATTTAGGGAAATCGCGGACCAGGGCAGGAAAAAGAGGGCAAATCGGCAAGCTCCTTGTGCCGGGAAATGTTGCCATATCGCAGGAAATCCCTACCCCCCCCCCCCTAAAAATGTTTTTATTTTTTTAAATTTTTTTTAAGAGTTTTTTTTTTTTAGAGTATTAGGCATTATACAGCCGATATTCCATAATATGATGCACCATGGCATCAATTGGACCTTATTTTTCCAAAAAGCTTAAAGGGCACAGGAAAAGGGATGATAATCCTGCTACAAGTCTTTGTGGGACATTCCATTACAATAAACAGGGCCAGAAAAATGAACACGCCACAAATGACATCATTTGTGGTATATTGATTATCAGTGAGTATCATGAATAGATTCAAACCAGTCACCTGGAATTTTCTTTTCATAGTACTCACAGAGCTATCAATAGTTCCACAATTGATGTCATAATCAACTAGCACATATATTGAATGCTTTCTGGTCCCTCCTCGTAGACTTGACTCAAATCACTTGTATTTGCATTGCATGTGCCCTTTATGGTTCTATGAGGGGCCGCCGCTAAACCAGCGGTAAATCCAACTTTGTCAAATTTCTCTTGCAGGGAAACCTTGCATCTTTTCCAGCCCTGTCGCGGACATAGCTTCAAAAAGCACCCCTAATTTAGGAAAATCGTGGACATAGAATGTTCGCGGAATGTCCGCGGACATGGTATGTTCGCGGAATGTCCGCGGACATGATACAGAAAACCGCCCTTTTCCGCGAGTTTTGGAACGATCATGCGTACCCAAAGTCAATGTTGACTGAAACCACCGGGGCAAAAATGTACCTCAATCGTTCCAAAAGTAGGTGTAAAGTCAAAAAAAATTGCACAGTTCTTGACTCACAAAAGTCTTGTTGGTTCATTCTCATTTCTCGCCCCCAATATGAATAACCTAGCTACGTCAAAAAAGTTCAGAAACCCAAAACTGCAAGTTGGCCACCCCCCAGGCCCCAAGTATTTCTGAACACTCCCTAAACGGCTATATCTTGCCTCACGTCCCGTACTATTAGTTATCCCCTGCATGTTCACACAATACGGACAAATACCTATCAGAGTCCTAAAATGATGTATTTGAGGTTTATTTACATTGTTTTTTGTGTCTAATTATTTATTTAATCATTCATATGTCAAAGGTCACCTATTAAGGTCACCTTTTATGGTCAAATGTCATCTGAGGTCAAGTTGTAAAATAAGCGGTAAACATATAAAAAATGATAATTTTTGTGCATACATTATTATGTTTTGAGCTGTTCAAGTGTGAATGACATTGGATCCAAAACTTTATAATGATAAAATTGGGTGATTTACTGAGTTTTAAAAATATTTTTAAAGAAAACACCTCATAGCTCAACCAATACATTATGGACCTAATCTATCCAATACATGAAATTGACAGCTTGTCACTAATGGACAGGGATAGCGCTGGATCAAAAATGTAATAGGTCTCATGACTTTTTTTAGGACCCTGTAGGACTTCAAAAAAACAAATTTAAGGGGTCCCCAACAAAATTGAGGGGTCCTGAAGTTTGGGTATTTGAAAATTTTACATTTTTACGAACAGTTTTAATGAATTTATATTGTGAGCAAAGGATGGATATGTAATTTACAGAATTTCTTAAGGTTTCCATTTCCATACATCGTCAAATTTAAGGGGTCCCTTCAATTTTGATCGGGACCCGCAGTCTTTCCAATTAGAGATCTGACGCGTCACTACAAGAAAGTGAGAGGTCTAGGACGCGCAGACGTGTCAGAATGCGACCCCTGCTAATGGATACATGAAATTTATAGCTTGTCGCTAGCTGAGCTTCTGCATCATTGATGCTCTCGTTAGCCCTCAGCGCCCAGACCGGGTAAGCTTTAGAATACCCTACCATTTGTATTCCTCACTGTATAAGTGTATGGGTCGTTCTTTAAAGTCCCCATTGAAGACATGCAGTGGTAGGGTATACTAAAGGAACTCCGGTCTGTCTCAGAAGCCCGCCCGCATTAGCCGCCGTACATTCGTACAATGTAGCTCATTTCACATACCAATGCGGGCGGGCTTCTGAGACAGACCTTCTCCTTTGTTTCGCCTTAAATAATAATATTTTACATATTGTATCAAAGTTACGTGTTGGTTCTCGGGGGAGGGGGTTCTTATAAAAATGATTGATCAAAGTTTATAACCTCTTATTACTTTTTAGTTAATTAATGATCAATTTTAAAATCATGTGTCATTTTTGGGAGCCCTTGGGCTGATTCCCATTCAAATCCATAGAGGTCCTTCGTACTTGCTGATGGATGACAACAAGAATTGGCCCAAATAAAATGTACACGTACATGTATGTGTGAAAATAAAACCATCTTCAAATTGGCAGAATGGTACATTGTAGCTGAAGAAGCATGGCTTTTGCTCAACATGCATGCCGGTGGTGATGTGCGATTGCAATTGACACTGATGCACATTTAAGATAAAATTATGGTTGTTAACCTGCAGGGGTGTGATTTTCAGGAATTTCGTACTAATAATTCCTTTTGGAAATTTTAAAATACTCGCTACCGTATCCCTGCGCGCATGTTGGTCCATCTCTTTGCCAATGAATATTAAACTTAAATTTACTCCAAAAAATATAATCAACAGGTTTTTTAAAATTTTAGATTGCTCTACAAAACCGCAAATTTAAATTAGTTGTTTCCCCACAAACGTCTGTTTAAATAAGTTATATTTCAAAGTAACCCTGAAATTAGCACCTGCAATACTGTGGTGTCACTGTCAGCCCTCGTGATCACGAGAAACCAGATGTCCGCCATTTTGAACACAGCGTCACCATAACATGTTAAGTGTTTACGTGTACATTGAGTATGTTTTCGCCCTAAACGTTCGCTATGTCGATGAACAATTTTAGTGATCGCGCGGTATTTTAATATGAATCGTTTAATACACCTTTAAGCGTTTTTGGTTTAAACAAATGGAAAGGCCACTATAAAAACGTTTACCAAATTCACTACACGTTTACTACCAACCATCGTCTGGCGTAAGCTGCAGCACTGAGCAGTTTATGTAGTGGCAGCGTTCAATTTCCAGCATTTTTTATGTGTAGCAAAAAGTGTGATGCACTTTATTAGTTTTGTGTAGCAATTTTCACATTTTGTATAGCACTTTTTACTAGTAATAAAATTAATATTTAATCAACGTTGCAAGTTCTACATAATCTGGCATGCGCAGTGCGCAGTTTGCGCACCTAACACGGTTCAACCGTGTTAATGCATACATGTATATTAACCCTGTGTCCAGTAAGCAAAATACAGTATACGTAACGTGTACACTTGGGCGGGGCGTAAATAGGGAAGGTATTTTGTTCAAATCGGCCATGGTCAAAATGTATTCCACTTGACCCCACATGATCAAATATGCACTTTAAATTTGGTTAGGATGGGGTCTTCAGCCCCCAATTACCCTTTATCCCCCTATAGGGGAATACATGGTAAAGTTGCCAAATTAGTGTAACAAAATTAGGTTTCGACCTAGAACAAATTGATCCATATTTTTTTTCAGCTCAATGCATTTCTATAAGGTACCCATAATGACATACTAAAAGTCTGAAAATATCAGAGTGAACTAGAAATATGATAATTTGCATAAACTTAAAATGACCGCTAATTTCAGCATTTTCATTGTTTTGGAATTATTTCTTATCTTAGATAGTTGTTATGGCACTTTAAATAGCTTCAGCATATATTTTATGAATGTATAAAGTCTCAAAGGACATACAGAGACATATCTGCCCTAATATGTGTATCTTAAATTGCATAAATGAAAAATGGCCGCCAACATTCTCAAATTAGCGGCCATTTTACTGGAGGTGCAACATTTTGCAGTTATGTAGCTGTGAAACAAAGGTTTGCATGGTTAAAGTTAAACGCACAAATATCTTGCTCGTTTACGGAAGAAACTTAGACGGTAACTCCCAGCACTGACTGCCATGTGTCTCACACACTTTCAGTTGGCTCAATTGCAAAGAAGATTTTAAGGTTGCATTCACAATGCATTGCACCAACTCAAGATTTTTCCCATGATGCATCATCATCATCATCATCACTGGTTACACGGCGACAGAACTATACTCTGTTTGGCCATCTCGAGACAGTGACGTAACCGCGTATTCTACTAATTGCATCACATAACGCGCGCGCATACTCGCGGCGCTGGCGTACAAACACGAGCGTTGAAAGATACACACGCTTGCGTAAAAGCTGCGCCTGTTCAGTTACGTCAATGTCTCGAGATGGCCAAACAGAGTATACATTTGTAGTAAAGCTTCATGATGCGTGGGGTGTAGTCGAATTTTAATTTGTGAGGGCAGCCTTGAAACTATCAAGGGTCGGTCGCGTAGTGATGTCTAAGGGTAGCCTATTCCAGTCGCGGATGGTTCTTGGGAAGAATGAGTTATTGTGTTTGTTTGTGCTGGATTCTATGATTTTGCATTGGATTTCCCCTTATACTCGTATCTAAGGCTGTGAATGCACGGGTAGTTTCGTACCCGGGTACCCAACCCGTTTTTCGGGCGGGTACCCGAAAATACACGCTAATTTTTTAAAAAAATTTTAAAATTTATTTTTTAAGTACAAATTTGTCCCCAAAATGACACATACGGCCTAACAAAAATAAATGTTTGTTTCCGGTAACATGCTGACAAAAAAGAGGGTCGGTCGGTCGGGAATTTTTTTTATTTTACAAAAAAATATTATTTTAGATGTAAATTAATTGCAAAGCTTCCGAATTTTGACCGTCATCGCAATCTGAACGCCCGGTCTGAACAGTGAACGCCAACTTTCGATGCAAATTTCATTCATTATTTTATTATAATTCATTAAATGTAGAAGTTAAAAGTTTAACGGGTTCGCCGTCGGACGAGTTTTAATCTGTCAAGCTTTCGTCAGGATTAGCTCGACTTCTTCAGGACCAAATTATTATAATATTGAACAAAACATAGAGATTGCCACTTCTCTTGTTATCATCATTTGGGCTGCCCCTTGCCCGATGATTTGAGAGTAGGTGCCCTTTCCTACTTGTGAAAGAATTGGTGGCTCTGAAAAGAGCCGTTCAGATGGATTGCCGCTTCCACTGAACACGTAGGTTGCCCTTTCCTACATTTGTACTTGTGAAAGAATTGGTGGCTCTGAAAAGAGCCGTTAAGATGGATTGCCGCTTCCACTGAACACGTAGGTTGCCACTGGCCTACTATATATAAATTTTGTTCTAATAGAACCTCCAAAAGACTGCCCCTTGACCAATGGAAACAATGTAGAGACTGCCCCTTGTCTACTACAGACTACAAAAGTCTAATGCACAGTAGTGCGGTCACTGATCTGTAAAGATCAGTACAGATCAGTGACCGTTTACAGATCACTGATTTTTTTTCAGAGCCACCAATTCTTTCACAAGTAGGAAAGGGCAAACCTACGTGTTCAGTGGAAGCGGCAATCCATCTGAACGGCTCTTTTCAGAGCCACCAATTCTTTCACAAGTAGGAAAGGGCACCTACTCTCAAATCATCGGGCAAGGGGCAGCCCAAATGATGATAACAAGAGAAGTGGCAATCTCTATGTTTTGTTCAATATTATAATAATTTGGTCCTGAAGAAGTCAGAGCTAATCCTGACGAAAGCTTGACAGATTAAAACTCGTCCGACGGCGAACCCGTTAAACTTTTAACTTATATTATGAATACCCGTCGTAAAAGCCTATCTCACAATTTCATTAAATGTAAATACACTGCATTTTCTCATTAAAAAATAAATGTTTTTCCTTCGATCGTACTTTGCTAAACTTGGGGAATTACTTTATCAATGTAAACAAGCATTAACCTTTTAGCAATCTGCTTTGAACAACGTGATATTGATAATGCGCTTTACTTCTCAACACATGCGCGAGAGACTTTTGCATGCCCGAACTGAGGTTAATAATATGATATTTCTTTTCTGTTCCACACGGTTCCCAGTGTGTTATTTTTACGATGTTACGCTACGTCATTCCATGTGGTTGGTTGGTTGGTTGGTGGTACCTAAAAACGTAATTATTGCGATAACCGCAAATACTGCGCTGTTGTTGATGAATGGAAATAAACTTTTAGGCGTACGGACGAATGGAAAGTAAACTTCAGAATTGTTGCAGAATTCATGGAAATGGGTACATTCAAATTGGACCTTCGGCAAAATGGGAATGTAAAACTAAATGGGAATGTAAAATTTTTATTCTCTCAATACATTTCCGTAAATTTGGACTGAAAAAATACGAACGGTAGGTAGAAAATAAATTTTATTTTTTCAAAATGTTGATACATTTGTTACGGTCGGCAGGTTTTAAGAGGGTCGGTCGGGTTACCGGAAACAACAATTTATTTTTGTTAGGCCTAATGGGTCAATAGAGGTCATTTGGGGGACAAATTTGTACTATTTTTTTAACATTTCGGGTATTCTGGTACCTAATTTGGTACCCGAGTACCCGGAATAGCGGGCGGGTACCCGGGTATAAGTCACAGCCTTACTCGTATCAATACAATCGATATAAAGGGTTCAACAAAAGAAAGTATACCACTTTGTTTATGTCATTTTAAGTAACATTCAAATTATTTTTGACCAAACAGGCTAGATAGGCATTTAGATGAATCTTTTAAGCATAATTTTAATACCAAATTTGCCCCCTAACAACAAAGATAAACCATGATTAGCACCATTTAAAGAAAAATATCCCATTTTCAAAAGTCGCATTTCCAATACACAGCACGAGAAGAAAGGACCAATTGGGGTCTCTCGGGGGGTGTGTATTAACCAGGATTTACAGGGCTATCGATCGCACAGTGCTAAATGCGTTGGGTCTTACGACATTGTGTGTGTTAACAAATGGTCCTTTTTCTCGTTCTGTTTATTGGAAATGCGACTTTTGAAAATGGGATATTTTTCTTTAAATGGTGCTAATCATGGTTTATCTTTGTTGTTAGGGGGCAAATTTGGTATCAAAGTATGCCTAAAAGATTCATCTAAATGTCTATCTAGCCTGTTTGGTCAAACACAAATTGAATGTCACTCAAAATTACATAAACAAAGTGGTATACTTTCTTTTGTTGAACCCTTTACATGGCCTCTGCACACCGAGATATCGATATCGTGGATTTCTGTCACGCATGACATGTATCAGAAAATCTATGATTCCCCTGTCTTTTTGGTTTTCCAGTAACTACATACATGTATGATTAAGTCCTTTACTAGTCGAGCTCTTAGATTTTAGAAATAAGAAAAAGGAACACTGAGATCTGATTTATTTATTGATGTAAACAAGAATCTAAGAGCTCGTACAATGATGGCGTTATGCAGGCCTTGAAATAAGAAATGAAAAGGGCAGGCAATTTAAGGCAATTTGAAAGGGGCACCAACTTTATCCAAGTCCATTATGTACTTTTGAATGGAGTGAAAACATCCATAATTTCAGGGCATCAAGGCAACTACATTGTAGGTGGGGCATCGAAGGCAATTGCCCTCGATGCCGTCGATTAATTCAAGCCCTGGCGTTATGGAGCCATGATTTTGTGCATAATGCATGTTTGAGATGAACTGAGATGAAACGGGGACCAGATTTACGGCGTTTTGCAAAAATGCGATGCATCGTGGTGCAGTGGTGCTGTCTTTAAAATCTTCTTTGGCTCAGACTTCTGTGAGATCCAATAAATAGGCTCAAACATTTTTGGCTGTTTATGAATTCCCTTATCAGATCATGTGGAGTAAGGGTAGGACTTTGTGCCCTTATTACACACAAATGTAGTATCAAATTATTTGGTAGTAAAGTACATGTAGTACATTTATATAATAATGGACTGAGTGTGGGAGCAGTTTGGGAGAGCTTATCACAGGTCAATGGGTTATGATCTCATAACTCAATCCAGGTACGCCAAATACAAATTCCAGTTCACAAATGTGTACAGTAATATTACATAAAGGTCTGCATGTAATACAGCTACATGATTATAATCATAATCGTCTCAGAATGTACAGTACATGCAAATTGAATGACCACACCACCAACTGTGTATTAATATCATGCCCGTTTGGTTGAATTTAACAGGGATTTGCATTTTTTAAATGTGCTACCTGATTTTGGAAAAAGTACTTATGGGGACACAAAGTGCTTTTTGAGGCAAAGTGGTTTTTTTTTGCACTGAAATATCATGCCATGCATCAAAAATAAACCCAAATGTGCTTTTATATTTTGCGCTTTTTCATGTTTACACATTTCTAATTTAATTAGGGTGAAGATTCACCTTAGTGCACTATGTTTGTTCAATAGTAATTTGTATAGTACATGTATAAATTAAGATTCACATCTCCAAAAATATTACTAGGCAAAGATTAGGCATCTTATCTTTGACTAACCTTAAGGAGGGTAGGTTCAAGATGCACATTGACGCCTGCATTAAAGTCCCTAAAAATCCCAGCTTGGGAAATTGGTCTAATTTGAATAATATGCAAATTAGCTTCTGACATTTGGGGTCAAATTGAAAAATGATTATACTGCATGTAAAGTAAAGTATATCAAACTGTTACTGAGATCATATGGAGCAAAAATGTCAATGGTTGTAGTTCCACCCTGTGCTTAGTTTACGAGATATACAATGTAGGGCAAAATAGCCATAAAGCAAGTCATGAAAAGAATGCTATATCTGTAAGGTCAGCATCTACATGTAGTAGTACCAGTCAGTAATTGGTCTAGAAGCTATAGGCTAATGTAAGTTGACCTTTGACCTAATGATGCTTAAAGGTATATTATGTGATCTTTCCAGGGAACGCCCTCAACATCGAAACAAAATATTGAAAGCAGATTTTCTTGCAGATTTACATAAATTTTCTGATCATAAATCGTACATATATTCCAAGTTACAGGGCGATACGTTTCTTAATTACTTCAAAATCATGGTTTTAGAGTGAAAATAAACTGTCGGGATAACACGACGGTATATATTTTCACTCTAAATTCACTCTAAAACCATGATTTTGAGTTAATTAGGAATCGTACCGCTCTGTAACTTGGAATGTATGTACGATTTATGATCAGAAATGTAAATCTGCATGAAAATCTACTTTCTAAAAAAAAATCATGAATAGAGGGCGCTCTCTGGAAAAGATCACATAATATGCCTTTAACTTGTAGATGGCTAACTATTCATTTATGGCTTGTTGTATCCATCCAGACAATTTGAGTCCATTCTCATTCAGTTCAAATTTGAGCATTTTGAGAATTTGACCCCTGTACAAAGAAGTTGAGAACAGATGTTGACCTTTGACCTATTTTGCCCTACATCTCGTAAATTAAGCACCGGGTGGAAATACAACCATTGCCATTTTTGCTCCATATGATCTTAGGAACAGTTTGATAGGCATTACAGTATAATCTGAACATTTTTCAATTTGATCCCGAATGGCGATGGCTATGTGTCTAACCGATCAGCTCATGTCAACCGATCATTTCCTCTTTGATCGGCCGATCCGATCCGATCACCGATTAAATGCGCAAGTGAACTGCAATGCCTAATAAATAGCAGTACATTTCTCTCGTGTGTGTTGCCGTACATAGTGTAAATAGTAGCATTTGTGTACTTAGCAAAGCAGATTATAACGAGTGAAAAACAAGTTCAAATGGTCTAAATAAAAAATATAATTATCTACTCTTTTTATTTATCATGTTTACCTGGTCCTAGTCCGGGGTCCTAGTCTCTAAAGAACCTGTCAATCAAGTCATTGTTTACAAACTTTGCGAGCGGCTTGTTGTCCTGTGCGACCATGTGCTTTAGATTGAAGTTTGCACACGGCACGCTGGGTATTCCCCCAACTGCATTGCAAAATAAATTAAACTTGCATCAAGTCTGTGATTGCAATGATTTGCAGGGGCGGACTGGCCACTGTGGCGTTGTGGCGATCGCCACATGGGCTGCTTGGTTTTGGGCCTCTCAGGGCCGGTTACTCACATTTTGTGGCCGTGCGAAAATTTGTGACCGTGCGAAATTTTTTGACCGTGCGAATTTTTTTGACCCTCCCCTCCCCCCACTTACGTGAAATTCACGAGGTGACTGACTGGGAAAAAAATTGGGGCAACCTTTTACGAAAATTTACTACCGGGATGACATAATTCTGCCTGACATGGTCAAAAAGGGCCGCTTTAATAATTTTGCCACGGCCGCTTTCAGGTCCCAGTCCGCCCCTGATGATTTGCTATGTGCATCGTACATGCATCGTACGGCAACTGTAACCAGTCTAGCGTGAATATTGCGTAGTACAATATTACTTCCTAGAAACGTTATCGTTATTATTTTAAGAAGTAAGAAGGTGAGTTTGGGAGGAATTTTAACGGAGAAAAGACATGATTATAAGCTTTAAATTGGGTTTTCATACTAGTGATTGATCGGTTCATCACATCGGTAGATGAAGGAATTTTTGCCGATCACCGATCAGCCTTATATCGGGCCGATCGGGAAAAAGGCTGATCGGGATACTCCCGATCTGATCGGTTAGACACTAGCTAATTTGCATATTATGCATATTAAACCACTTTCCCATGCTGGGATTTTTGGGGACTTTCTGTATGGTGATAAGGGGACCTTACTGAATTGCACTGCAGTGGAAATAATTCTGTTGGAATTAGGCCAACAACAAAAAAAGTTGACTTGCCCTTTCCGACCGATCCGAATTTTCGGAAATCTAGGCACACAACAATAAAGAAAGATGAAAACGTGTTTTTGAGTAGTATCTACTTGTTTAAAAAAATAAATAAAATAAATGGCCGTACGACCCGGACTCTGGCCCTGAAATGGCAAGTCAAACTTTTTTTTTTTTTTCCTTAGTGGTGGGTGTACATGTATATACATGTACTGTACTGTATTATCCCTAGTAAGCGCCCAGGGCAGTTAGCAAAGTCATTTTGGGTGGGCGCTTATTAAGTTACCTTTTTTAAACTCATTTATCGTAAACACTGTCAAATTCGGCAAGGTTGCACTAGCGGAAAACCGTGTGCGATCGAAAAGTAAACTGTTTAAAATTTTGGGGAAAAATCAACATTGCGGCATCGCAGTGGTCTCACTGTGGCCACAATTACATGAAGTCAATGTTTTGACAAGCTTCAAGTGCCCTTCTGAAAACTTAAGCCATGAATAAAAAACAAAGATAGCGGCTCGCATCGGGCTCGCATCGGGGAGATTGGGCAGCGGCGATCGAACCAGGCTTACTGATACTGCCTTACTGAAGGACGCCGTGGCGAAAAATGTTGTTGAACAGTGCTTTAGTAATTGAAAAGGTGGCGCTTATGGTCCCACACCACCAAATCAGTTCCCATTGCTTTGTGTGGTAAAGAGGTCAAGTTGGTGTTTTATTTTTTTCACCTTTAGAGCAAACTGGTTCAAATCATTGTTTTTATTGAAGATCTAGATGTCTTCTGCTTAAAAACAATCACTTTTGTAGGGGTAACCAGCATTTTTTCCCGCTACGGGCCAATGATATCTATCTTTATAGGTACGATAGGTTGCCTATATTCTTAGATCAGGGGTTTTAGCTCTAAATTGGTGGAAACAGTGAAATCACGTAAAACGATACCATTTTAGAAAAAGCTAGAGATGTTGGGCCTAAAATGTGGAGGAAATAACCTTCAAATGCCAAATTTTGAAACATTTACAGCACTTTTTACCTTTTCTAGGATGTTATTTAAATTTAGACTTATGATGGGGTCTATCTTAATTTCAAACACTGCTGGATATTGCCAAAATGCAAAATGTTATTTGGTGGTGTGCACTCTTATAAGGGATTGTTTGTTGGTAGTCATTGAGAAAAAACAGGGGTGGGTGCTTATAAGGGCATGGGCGCTTAATAGGGATAATACGGTACATGTACTGTAGGTGCCATTTTGACTGTACTCATACTGTAGCATAGATTTTATGCTGATTTTATGCACCAGAGAGTCTTTTGAACCATGGATCTTAGGTCTCAAAGTCAAAAGACATAAATCTGGGCACTCCATAAAACGCACCATTGTCTACTAATTGTCAATTTAAATACAAATGACAAGACTGATGCAACATGAATGTGAATTGGAATAAACTCAGTAAACCATAAAAACATTAATTAACTAGTGAAAGGTATTGTCTATTTTTTTTGATTGATTAGCTAGAAGTGAATGCCAATATTAAATGTCACTGTACTCTGCTATTTAGAAATTGTGCAACATGGATACCTCCCAAGTGCTGTCCTATCATCCCCCTGCATGGCCCTTCTGTGTCAAAAAGAAGAAGAAAAAAGATTGAAAAAAGGGGTTAACTCTATGATATTTTTGTTTCATGAGCATAACGCTTGGAAATACTTGTTTGAAGTTATGTTATTTTTGGAAAATAAAGAATGACATTCCCCCCGGGGGTCAGTCAGGTATAATGTTGTAATCATCCGCGTGAACGAAAACGCGGAATAGGGGTGATTTTTTCAACCACAACGCGGATCCGTGCGGGCCCGTGCTAAGGGTATCAAAATCGCAAATTTTGGTCTTTTTCAGCCTGAATCTGCGCTAAGGGTTGCTTGGGCCGATAGTCATGTGTCATCTTTGTTAAAATAGCTGAATGGTTTAGGGCCTTTAGGCCTATATAACTTATAAGTCAAATATACTAAAAATACTGAATCACCCAATACAATACTTCATATGTTTTTCCAGTCTAAACTCTGCCTTGAGGACCTATCGCTTGCTGTGAGTATGATTCGTCGAGCAAAAATCCTCGTAAAGGGTCACTTTTCCCTTCTTTTAGAATCCGTGTTAAGGGTAGTTTTTGGGAGTGGATTCACACGGATGATTACAACTTTTATACATGAGTGACCCCGGCCCCCGGGGAAATTCCTGTTACGGGGTATCAGTGGCATAATGTGATCACATCCACCTGGTATTTAACTCTTTACCTGACATAGACGCATTAATGCGTCAAAACGACCTTTTAACGTTTTACCCTATAACTCGTTAACCAAACATCGGAAGTATAGCAAACTTTTTTTTCCTTTTTGGAATCCTTGTGCTCAGCCGAACAATTTGGTATGCCTTTTAGTGTAATTGAAGGCATTTGAATTTTTGTGCCCCTGTGTGGCGGCCATTTTGGATTCTGGGTTTTCGGTATATTTGTCGTGCTGATCGTACACGATTCTGGTCGTTGCGCCATAACCGAATAACCCACTACAGCAAATTTGGTATCAAAATGTTCAGAATTATAATGCCCATCTCTTGAAAGCATTTTGAAGGGCTCAAGTAGTATAGTTTTCATACAGGACTAATAAATATTTGTAAAAAAAGATGTTACAAAAATTGCATGCTGGGTAACGGTTACCATGGCAACCGCCACGATCGTCCGGTATCATTGAAATTTTCACAGAAGTGTCCGGCCATTCATAAGCTTTCAGAATATATATACTCCTGTAGTTTTACTACCTTACAGAGTCTCATATTCAAATTATAAGTTGATATTTACATGCATGTGCAAATTCACAATTTCTTCAAAAATTAATTTGTCAGGGAAAGAGTTAAGCTCTTTTTTATGCCAATAACTTTAACCCTAACTCCCACAGCTATGTTTTTGTGTGTATCAGGGGGGGGGGGGGAGTACCATTTTTTTACCCGAAAAAATAACCGAGCACCCCTCCCCGTGACCATCCGCACCAAAGTCTGTGCCTCTATCGACTGAGCTTAATATCCTTAAGGCCTAAAAAAGTGCAACAAACATAAAATGAAGAATTTATACTGCAATACAACATCGTAATTAGTGGAAATAGTCAATGGTTTATTCATAGAAAATGGAATTTCTAGGATATAAACATTGCATAAATACTTTCAGGGTGGGGCAGTGTACCTGGGCTGTCAACTCTGCCTAGACACACTTTCCCAGCAACTCAAAAATGTATCAATTAAAATGTTTCTCAACACCTTGATACGAGCTTCCATCGGTACATTTTGTAATGTATAAAACGTCATTGCTACCCCCCACCTTATCAAGATTTCAGCTGCTTGCGGAAAACAAATTGTGCATGTTTTACTTTTTTTTCCGGAGTGTATCTCTCCCTCCCAATAAATCCCAAAAGTTGACAGCCCTGTTGTACTGGTTGTGTTCATGCTTTGCACATTCCCACAGCCCATACTACTGTAGGTTCTGGTACTTTCTGGAGTGTATGGTGACATGGTCCCATACTGTATGTAAGTTACATAACATTGTGCAATAGTATTAAATGTTGGTCTAGACAAGACATTAATGTTATCACAATGTGCAACAAACAGTGAGTAGCTGTGAGTGAGAGAGTAAGCGCACTCTACATGTATAAACTACAAGGGGCACACCATTTGTAGACATCCAGGGGGAGTATGAAGTTGGTTTTTGTGTGTGTAATTGTTGGGGTGATACTGATATATTTATTTTAAAATATATCTCGGTAGCGTAGTATACGCCTAATGTTTTTAATCCCACGGCCCAGGGTGCGCTTTCCAGAATTGGTTTTGAATTTTGGAATCAATAGAGTATTTGATGTGTGATTTCTGGTTGTATGAGGACATGTACACGTATGACTTTTATGTACAAAGCCAAATTGACATGATAAATAATTTGGACTGATATTTCTTTTGATTTATCCACCTTTCATTTAGTTTAACCCATTTGAGTAAGGCCAAATAAATTTTAAAAAGTTTCTCATCCGGGCTTTTTGAAAAAAGGAAGGAGGCCCTTTTTTTTTCTTTCTTTTTTTCTTCTTCAAAATGGCGGATCCAAAATGGCGGACTGATTTTCAACAACAACAAAAAACTTCCGCTTTCGACCTTTTTCCAGTTGCTGTTGTTTCTTAAATGAAAGCCACCTTTTCTAACACCGTTTTCTCTCCATTCAAAACAGTCCTGGCATACCACGGCTTTAAAAATTTTATCCGCCAGGGAATGCAAATGCAAATGAAAACCATCTTTCGGACTCGAATTGATAAAAATCACAAACGCGATGCGATCAAACACCCTTTATATTTAAAGTTGGGAACCAACGTCATTCTATCAAGTGGAAATCATCGTCTTCCGTGGTGTTCTGTTACACAGCGTTGTATTGCTCGTAGAGTCGTAATCTATTTTACCAGTCGCATGTGATATTTTCTGTGCTGATTAGTATCCACATAAGCACGTGAATGGCTGCGAAAGAGAATATTTACTCACAGGGCAGGGATAGCGTATAGTCTTAAAGCAGACCCTGACCATGCATGGTTGGAATGGATACGCTTTTCCAGAACTGTGCAAAAGACTTCTACTTGCGATCGAACATGAAAAAACAAGAATTTCTTGAAAAAAAACCGATACCCTTTTTGGTTAAAAAAGTGTTTTGGGGTTTTTAAAAGAAGAAAAAAAGAAAAAAAAGAAAAAAGGAGGCGGCCGGCAAAAAGGAAGCGGGCGGGGACTAAATTCATCATGTCATTGTCCTAACTCCTAATATCAGCAGATAATATCGAATTTTTGTTCTTCCATTTCTGAAAACTTCCCACTTTTTACAGATCCCCTTGGAATCTACATGGCGATTATGGTGCATCTTAAATCCCTAAAACCATAGTACACCATACAGAACCACACAGCCAGCAGCACTTAAATGACAGCCTCCTGCAGCACAGGATTTTTTCTAAAAACTGTATTAACAAGCTCCAAATATAAATAAAAAATAAAAACACCATTTTTGCATAAATTATTTATTTTGATAGGTCAAGAACACAATAGAAATCAAAGAAACTTGAACGCTTCAATTTTTAGATAATAAAGCGTATAATTAACTAGCAGGCGTGGATCCAGGATTATTTTGTGAGGAGGGCACAATAATATTTGAATATTTGGTTTTTATGAATGCTAGATAGCTTACCTACCGTATTTTGTTATGTAAGAAAGAATTTGGTGGAAATTGTTATGTTGAAAAACAGGTTCCACAAATTATTAGGTTGAAAAACTGTAGGTGTCCCATTTACCCCCCGGTTTGCGGGGTAATGGCGAATGGAAGATTTTTTTGAAAATAAATCGTTATCACGTTTTGAGGGGAGAAGGCCCAAATGTTGTAATGTTGAGTTAACTTGAGTTTGAGTCACATTATGAGTGTGAATTGCGAGTATAGTGGTTCAAGGGTCTGGCCCCAACAGAGCCCCATTGTCATTGGAATAGTTACGAATATAAAGATTTTTTATAATATTTGAATATAGTGTAACCATAAGGGGTTAGCATGGACAGGCGGGGTAGTATGAGGGATATGTGCCATTTCTGAATTCCCCCTGTTGTGCCCCCCTTCCCCATCACAACTACCACTCTACGCCACTGGGGGGGGGGGGGGTAATATGTGGTTCGTATCTCTCTGAGCACAAAAGTAATCTAAGCAAATGCACACGATTGTGGCAAAATACACACACAATTTTGTTCAAAGGCACGCATCCCATATCATATGTGATGCACATTGCAATATTGTGTTCATGCGCGCCTTCACCCTTCTGTACTAATTTGCTGCTGTAATACGGAAGCTCACTAATTTGGAACTGATCAAACCGCATTGTATATAGCCTCATGCACAGAACCAGGATATAAAGTGTGGATGGAGAATAGCTAGATTTGATTCCAGATTTTAAATCTCTGATTTCTCATGCTTTAAATAACATAATTCATCTTTCTTGAGAGTATAATTGTTTTCTTATTCACAAATCAATGTTCACTTAAAAATGCTCACGTTTCTTATTGATTTTGGCCTGTACACTTCTTCATAGTAATTAATACTGCCCTGGCAACTTTGTCCAGGTTTTGTTCATTCATTTATATCTACTTTAAGCTTGGTACACAGTTTGATTGACCACTTCAAACTGGTAATTCTGTACATGCTTGTCGTCAAGGGTGCAAGAGAGCTTCTGCAGACAAAATGCATCATATTTGCATATGTCAACTAACAGAGACGTCAGTGAAAACCTATTAAGGGTTATTTTTATGAGTACTTGTATGGTATGTGTTTGTATATCTGCTAATTCTGCAAAAGTAGAAATATATAACCAGCTATAAACAAAGAGCGTGTTTTTGCTGGGGAAGAAACCGCTAATAAACGCTAAGTTTGCCCAGTAGAAACAGGCAGAACCTGGCAATAATCGGTATTCACAAACCAGGTTTGGAACCAGCAATAATCGGCAATAAACCCAATAGAAACAGAAAGGCGATTCTTAGCGGTTTGTGCCGTGAACCGTGTCACGCTGGGTTATACACATTATTTTGAAGCAATCTTTTTCAGGTGCGGTGGCATTGTTTGGTATAACAAAAGGTCAAATGTCGTGGCACATAGACTAGGATCGATAAACTTAGCGGTAACTTTTCGGGAGTAGAAACAGGGGAGATTAAAAACAGACCGATTGAAACTTAGCGTTTATTAGCGTTTACTTTTTGCAGTGCCCCAGCAGAAACATGCTCATAGTTCTGATTTCACCAAGGTTATTGTTTTTCGGACCCAACCTCTGTAGTCATGTTGTACATACATGTGTAGTTAGCCTGGCAATGTACCAACTGCATCATTATGGCTTTTACTAATCTTGTAAATGTATAAATTTGTTGTGTATGTGTGTACATATAAAGGGGGGGGGGGGGGGTCTACATGTAGGTTGTTCAGATATCAAAATGTAGTTCTTTTGACAAAAATGAGATATTAGCACAGTAGAATACCGCTTTAAATCTCAGATTTAAAATGCTTTTTGTTTGAGTTAAATAGGTTTTTCGGTTCTTCGGTTTTAAATATCTGTTTTCAAATTTGAATTATGTTTCAACATTTTCTGATTGGTCAGTTCACGGTTGCGATGGCAACAATATAAAAAATCTGGCTCAATGTTTTTGTGCCCACTGTACCGATACATCATCTACCCAAGTATGGTGTACATGTAACTTTTTGTTTTCGAGTTACATTCATTCCCGTGTTCAGCCGATCAGAGGCCTTGCATGGTTAACATGGCAACCAGATCAAAATAACACACCTTTTCTAGAGAGTGATGACCTAAGCTTTAATTTGATATATATAACATTAGATATATATATATATATATATATATATATATTTTTTTTTTGGGGGGGGGGGCCTTATGTACAATGTACAACAAGGACATACATGTAATTATATTATTATATTATAATAAATAATATTAAATATTATTATGTTAATGTTTCTATTTTCAGACAGCGGACCAGTTCCTCAAGCAGCGAATCCTCATGGCCCAACTCAGTAACATCAAGGTAAGATTTTGCTATTTTATTAGGAGGATGGGGATTGGGTGGTGCTTGTTTTTATACATTATTTGAAAACTATTAGTCCCACAAGAGGAAAGGATATTGCTACCAGACCCATAAGATTGATCGCGAATCAAAAAAACACCATTGATTATCCTTTTCTGTTGCATTGTGGGATCGCAAAAGTGCAAAATCTGCCCCATTCTGGATCCCACAGTGCATCAGAAAAGGATAATCAATGGACTTTTTCCGATTGGCGATAAGGCTTTTATGTACTATGAGCCTAATAAACATTGAGATCAACAATCCCAATCTGGGAGCCAGTTACAATCTGAGCCACTCTTGGTATCTCAAGCTGCTACATGTATATTAGTCAAAAATCAGGTACCGGTACGTGTAACGGGTCGGACTACTTTGTCTGCCTACTGCTACCTTAATTCAAATGAGGGCAATTTTGTGACTCATCCCCTTAAAAAGTAAATGAAAACTCTGTTTTACAGGGACTGATGTTTGTTTTTAATTTTGAAAAAAGAAAAGAAATGGAATTAGAAAATGATTGAAATACTATTTGAAAGTAGATTTGTTTTGAAATTTCTGAGAATAGTTGAACATTTTCAAGAAAATAAACTGACTGACTGATTCCTTTACCTTTATAGAGGTCCATGCCCCATGGTATTTTGTTTGCAGTCTAACCTACATTCTACAATGTAAATATTATTATAGTTTGAGTAGATGAAGCAAGAGTGGAGCCTCATGAATTGAAAATGAAGTTGTTTTAATAAAAAACACAAGTGTTATTGTAGATGCATCTGGATTTGAGAAAAACACACAAATGCAGTAGGATGTATGAAAAGGGCATGTGATATAGATGATGTACATTTTAATGAAGTTATTTAAAAAAAACCAACAAGTGTTATTGTAGATGCATCTGGATTTGAGAAAAACACACACATGCAGTAGGATACAAGAAAAGGGCATGTGATATAGATGATGTACATTTTAATGAAGTTATTTAAAAAAACAAAACAAGTGTTATTGTATAGATGCACCTGGATTTGAGAAAACACACAAATGCAGTAGGATGTATGAAAAGGGCATGTGATACAGATGATGTACATTTTAATGAAGTTATTTAAAAAAACAAAACAAGTGTTATTGTATAGATGCACCTGGATTTGAGAAAACACACAAATGCAGTAGGATGTATGAAAAGGGCATGTGATACAGATGATGTACATTTTAATGAAGTTATTTAAAAAAACAAAACAAGTGTTATTGTATAGATGCACCTGGATTTGAGAAAACACACAAATGCAGTAGGATGTATGAAAAGGGCATGTGATACAGATGATGTACATTTTAATGAAGTTATTTAAAAAACCAAAACAAGTGTTATTGTATAGATGCACCTGGATTTGAGAAAACACACAAATGCAGTAGGATGTATGAAAAGGGCATGTGATACAGATGATGTACATTTTAATGAAGTTATTTAAAAAAACAAAACAAGTGTTATTGTATAGATGCACCTGGATTTGAGAAAACACACAAATGCAGTAGGATGTATGAAAAGGGCATGTGATACAGATGATGTACATTTTAATGAAGTTATTTAAAAAAACAAAACAAGTGTTATTGTATAGATGCACCTGGATTTGAGAAAACACACAAATGCAGTAGGATGTATGAAAAGGGCATGTGATACAGATGATGTACATTTTAATGAAGTTATTTAAAAAAACAAACAAGTGTTATTGTATAGATGCACCTGGATTTGAGAAAACACACAAATGCAGTAGGATGTATGAAAAGGGCATGTGATACAGATGATGTACATTTTAATGAAGTTATTTAAAAAAACAAAACAAGTGTTATTGTATAGATGCACCTGGATTTGAGAAAACACACAAATGCAGTAGGATGTATGAAAAGGGCATGTGATACAGATGATGTACATTTTAATGAAGTTATTAAAAAAAACAAAACAAGTGTTATTGTATAGATGCACCTGGATTTGAGAAAACACACAAATGCAGTAGGATGTATGAAAAGGGCATGTGATACAGATGATGTACATTTTAATGAAGTTATTTAAAAAAACAAAACAAGTGTTATTGTAGATACACCTGGATTTGAGAAAACACACAAATGCAGTAGGATGTATGAAAAGGGCATGTGATACAGATGATGTACATTTTAATGAAGTTATTTAAAAAAACAAAACAAGTGTTATTGTATAGATGCACCTGGATTTAAGAAAACACACAAATGCAGTAGGATGTATGAAAAGGGCATGTGATATAGATGATGTACATTTTAATGAAGTTATTTAAAAAAAACCCAACAAGTGTTATTGTAGATGCATCTGGATTTGAGAAAACACACACATGCAGTAGGATGTATGAAAAGGGCATGTGATACAGATGATGTACATTTTAATGAAGTTATTTAAATAAACCAACAAGTGTTATTGTAGATGCATCTGGATTTGAGAAAACACACACATGCAGTAGGATGTATGAAAAGGGCATGTGATACAGATGATGTACATTTTAATGAAGTTATTTAAAAAAACAAAACAAGTGTTATTGTATAGATGCACCTGGATTTGAGAAAACACACAAATGCAGTAGGATGTATGAAAAGGGCATGTGATACAGATGATGTACATTTTAATGAAGTTATTTAAAAAACCAAAACAAGTGTTATTGTATAGATGCACCTGGATTTGAGAAAACACACAAATGCAGTAGGATGTATGAAAAGGGCATGTGATACAGATGATGTACATTTTAATGAAGTTATTTAAAAACAAAAAAACAAGTGTTATTGTAGATGCATCTGGATTTGTGAAAACACACAAATGCAGTAGGATGTATGAAAAGGGTATGTGATATAGATGATGAACTTTTTCTAACATTATGATTTGTGTGGCAAAGGGGATGCCATTTTCCATTCAAGTAAATCATGAGTCACAATTATTTGGCAATGAATAAACTTCATACCTTGATACCTCACTCTGAACTACTACATTTACATTTACATGTACCGTATTATCCCTAATAAGTGCCCATGCCCTAATAAGCGCCCACCCCTAAATTTTGAATTTACTTTGAAAAGTATAAACCATGAATTTGGGAGACGATTCACATGGCACAATTTGAAACATTTAAAATACTAATCCCAGAATGCATGTTGTTTTTCTGTATAAACCATACCACTAAAGATCGTTGAATACTACAACTGAATCGAAATGAATGACAGCAATTATCAATTCTCCACCCACCTATAATGACTTTGCTAAGGGAGTGTTCAGAACAGAAATACTTTGGTGGGGGAGGGGTCTAAAAAGTTTGAAGTCTCTAGGTGGGGTCAAAAAAGTTAGGCCAAATAGGTAGTCGTTAACGGGAAAAATACCAAAATGTTCACCCTGTTAAAGGGGGGGGGGGGGGGGGGGGGGGGGCAGAAAAGTTTGTCAAATTGTAAAGGGGGGTCAAAAAAGTTTAGACACCGACAATTTTTTTTGGCCAACCCCCCCCCCCCCCCCCCCCACCCACCCCCCCCACACCAAAGTATTTCTGAACACTCCCTAACCACCCTGGGCACTTTAGGGATAATACGGTACATGTACAATGTACATCGGTGTACAAATCCTGTTGACCCACCAACTATTGTGTCATAAAAGAGAGAGGCAATGCCCTAGAATTATGTTTCAATTCTTGAATAGTTATAGTTCTAGCCGGAAGTAAGCGGTTGCCAACATATTTTCCTGATCAGATCCATTTGTATACAGCAATACGCCCACAACTTGACAACATTGTGGTAGGTCATCAAAATTGTGGAAGTACAATATAGCTTCCTCTGTCATTGCTGTGGTTACTCAAGTTAAATAACACTAGAATTTTTATACTACTGTATTCTGTAGTAGTAAATTGAAAATAGTCTTTTGGATCTCGTAAAAGACACACTTGTCATTGAGAACCATATGGAATTTAAGTTTGAATATCAATGCTATGGATTGGACATCATCTCTGGTAGAAACCGCTATACATTGTTTGTAACCTTTGATTGAGAGAGATCGAGAGAGAGAGTGTATTATTTATTAGAGAGGCCAAGAGGACTACCTTGTGTTGACCTATCAGAGGTGCAGGATCTAGGCTAATACATGTACATGTAGTTGGCCCATCGACCCTACAGACAATCTTCATACAAGAATGGCGAAAGGAAACTGTTACAACCGCACTCCAGCACATATTGCTAACATGGCAACCATTTTGATAAAGAGGTATGTTTAAAAAATGAATTAATGACTCTATATTGTCACGTTGTCGCATATGTTTAGTATTGTAGGTTTGATATAATTCATGCCACTGATAAGACGTGAATATGTTTGTATGGAAAATACTGTGTTCTATACATGTACATTTGTACATGTTTTTGACCAGCCCATGAAGCTAGAAGACCAGTTTGTTATCCCTCCAACTCAAAATAGATTTATTGTTGTACTTAAACTTTTTCACTTTTCACTTTTATTTTTTTGTGGCCCGTGATAAAATACCTGATCTATTTGTTCTCTAACTCAACCGATTGTCCACATACATACATGTAGGCGTCTCGTCGTTATCACGACCAAATTAACCCATCAAATTTAACTCTGCCGCCTGCCTCTGGAGTTAAGTTCCGGATAGTATACCGCCACTACAGTGAACCTTGTGCGCGAGTTCTAATTTTGTAAACAAACCAGTCAAATCAAAGTGGTTCATATTTTCTTGGCGTGAAAATCGATATGAAAGCATGTCTGTATGACTGAGGCTGTTGTTGTCGATTTTCGCCTAAATTTCAGGCTCTCGCCATATTGCGCCCATCAGCTGTTTCGTCTCATCATCTTTCCAGTTCGATCCTCGGTTACCCTTTGGACGCTCCGCCTTAATCAAAAAACTAAGTTGTATGTGAATGTGAAATTAAGTCGAGAGAAAAAGAGGCTATTCAGTTGGTGGGAGCTGGAAGCACAAGTGTGAAATAATACATTGGCGAAAGGTCACATTAACCTCAAGCTATTATCAGCGCTCAATTTCCAGCATTTCTTTTGGGTAGCAAAAAGTGTGATGCACTATTAGTTTTGTGTAGCATTTCACAAATTTTGTATAGCACTTTTTTTCTAGTAATAAAATTAATATTTCATCAACTTTGCACGTTCTACATAATCTGGCATGCGCACGTAACACGGTTTAACCATGTAACGCACATATAGTAACACGGTTCAACCATGTAACGCACGTATAACCATATATACGTATACACACGTGTCCCGTACACGATCTAGATTTTACAATTTGAACTAAACACATTTTAGTAATAAAACACAAGGAAATACAGGCATTATTTCAGAATTGTTTACATCATTTTCTTTTAAAGCGCCATTTTGTTATATGATTCCTTCAAGGAATTTCCTTGTTTCCGTGGTGCACCACTAGTTTTATTCCATGTCATTTTTGTTGGTGCCTTTTCAATTCGCCGATGTGCGCAGAAACCGCCATTTTTCTAAATTTAAACCGACAGTAAAACTAATGCGCACGTAATGTAAAGCAATGGGGATTTTGACTCTGACGAAAACGAATATGAACTGCCGATATTTGAGGATTTATCATACTTTTTGTTGTTGTTATTTGAAGATAAAACTCAATCTTTTTAGGTTTAGCTTTGATGGAACGTGATCGAATATCAAGTAGGGAATCTTCTTGGGTCGCACTTTTAGCTACACATTTGTGCAATTGAATCGCAATACTTCAGAAGTGTGGCGCATTTCGCGATGCGACACTGGTTATCACGAACGCTGGCTATAATTGTCCTGCGCTGTCCAGACGGTGCGTTGACTCGACTCGACTGGTCGAGATAAGACTTAACCTCTGACTTTTGGTCGTGATAAGGTTGTGTCATCTGAACACGACTCTTGTCAACCCCGGCACTAACTTCACCATTCTCATGAATTTAACTCGTCCTTATACACCTATCCGGGGGTAGGGTGCATCTTACAGATGCACCCTACCCCCGGAAGTGGTGCGTCACTTTACCGAGGTGCATCAACTTCTCATGTACCGTGACGCACCCTGTGTCAAAAAAACGACGGACCTTTGTCATCCAAATACGCACCCTCAGTCAATTTTTGGACGCACCATTGGGGGATTCTGACGAACCATGATGACGCACCCCGTCGTCAGATATCGTTGACTAAACTGGATAAAACCTGATGACTACTGAAAATGAAACTACTTATGATTTACAGGGGATCTGCCCTTATTCGATGTTGTCAACTCTGGCCCCTCGAATATATAGACCCCAGACTAGGACCCGGACGGAACCAAGAGGAGAACTTTTATAATGCACAATAATGTCTGACTGGTCTAAAATTCATAAAATACGAGGGTCATTCAATAAGTTCTACCTCCTACCTCATAACTTTATTATTATATGAGCCAGATTTATCAAATTTCACACGATTGTAGCTTGGAACCTCAGCTACAAATCCAATGTAAATTGATCTGAGTACTGGTTATACTTATCCGGACATGAAGTGAGAACCAAACCTAGATTTAGTGTGACGGAAACGGATGAAAAACAGCAAAATATCGCCGAAGTGCTTTTCAATTGGCCTTTTGTAAGAGGCAAAACATACCTATCGGTCAATTATAACCTTTCTAAATGTCAGATATCTCTTTAACAGACTGTAAACAATAAAGTTGACTGATTGGTTTGGAAAAAATATGCCCTCTGATTAGCCAGTTCCAGGTCAGGACAACCATTCAGTTTACCCCTCCCCTAGATCTCCATGTAAAAGTCATATTTGACTTTCATGATAACTAAGCGATCTTCAATATATCGAACTAAATGGAGGGATTTAATGTCTGTCAAAGCGATAATTTTCTATCATTGACTACCTGATTGACTATTCTGAAAGTTGCACATAAGTAAAACTCATAAAGTGACTATTATGGTAAAGATTTAACATTCGAGGCATCATTGTGGCTTAAGTTGTAAAAACAAAAATTTGACTGATGGCAGTATTCTGGTATGCCAAAGGCATAGCAATACATTTGAGTTGATAGTACACTATTTGCAAGCCTACAAGAGTTAATATTGTTTACAATCTTATCTATACATGATAATACTGTAATATATTCACTGTAAGGCTGGGAATTTCGGGCGGGCAAACGGGTACCCGCCTGATATAAGGTACCCGGGTACCCGAAATAAAGTGCACGATACCCGAAATGTAAAAAAATATATATAAAAAAAGTACGTGTTTTTTTTCCTTCATTTATTTTAATTTTCCAAGTCCAAAACAGGACCTTAGATGACCCATATTTCAGATTCATGGGTTGATCATGTTAACCTTTTATCATTCTCATGTATGTCTTTGTTGTTTAGAAAAATGAAAATATTTCTTAATTAATTGTGACACCAAGATAGAGGTTACATGGAAATGATGGGTCACATGCCAAAACTAAGTGATACCCATAGTCCTTAGAAACAGGCGCAGAATAGCCTTAACATTTGGTGTTATAGAAATGGGCAGGAAGCTACAAGGGGTGCATTAGTATACTCCAATATTTTTTTTAATTGAAAAAAAAAATTGAAAAAATAAAAAATCCTTCTTTTTTTTGGCGGGGGGTCGGGTACCCGGGTACCCGTCCGGAAAATGGGTCGGGTACCCGGGTACACAAATACCCGAAATTCCCAGCCCTAATATTCAGATATCATTCATTCATTTCCATTTTCAGTATTTAAATCATGCTCTTATAATCTAACCATACAATACAAAAAAACACCCGAAAACATGTGTATATTTTTAAGGTAATTTTCTGTGTCCGTTGTCCAAAATCTCTCTCTGGCTTTGACCGCGTCATTACAAAAGTAAAACAGATATCAATTATCATTTACTACACATTTGTAGCTATGATTCGGAGCTATAATCATGACAAATGTCATGAGGTTGACATAAATATTATTAGAGACGTTATGAGGGAGGAGGTAGAACTTATTGAATGACCCTCGTATTTAACTGATTATCATAAAAGGTCAGGATGAGGATCCCTGAAACAATTTCGAGACATTTCCCATTCTGCTTCAGCCTTGTTCAGTGGCGTAACCAGGGGGGTTGGGAAAGGGGGGGGGGGGGTACTCGTGGTATTTGGGTCGCTTTTTGCTAATACAACATAATGGGATGATTTTGTGATGGAAAATTTCTAAAAATAAAAATGTGCCCCACTTGTTACAGATGGATCTATTTCAAAATCCTTACAAATGGGTATATTTTCGCGCTTGTGTGGTATAGCACAATGCTGATCCCCTATCTTATGCGTGACACTACTCTCACAATGAAAGGTTTTCGGTCTACTGTCGGTTCCTTTGTTTGTTTTTTCGTTTGCCAAACTCAGGCTTGCACACTTGCAATGGCGATCGAGTGATTTCATGTATTTTAGAACAAGCGGTACAAAATATCGGAAAAGTGATGTTTGCGGTATTTAAGTAGAGCCTGATTGGTGGTATAGTATGGCATATATTTAAAGGTCGTATTTTCGTGTTCGTAAAAAGATGTACACTGTGACGCACCCATGTAAAGTGACAAACCTTGACGCACCCTTCGTCAATTTTCTGACGGACCAAAGGCTGTCACTGACGTACCCCTCTGTCAAGAATGTAGTGGTAAATGACACACCCATGCCGCACCTCTCCCGGGGGTCGTATAGTGCGTCTTACAACTGATATTATAGGTGTATTAATTCGACCTTTAGCTAGAGTTAAATAGCCATGTCTGAGCGTACATTTGAGGCACATCATAATTCAGTCATGTTCCAACACTTCAGTTGCATTTCTCCAGTGGTTCTCCAATAGATATAGGAAAAATGCACCTGAAATTTTGCAATAGAACAGTATTTACAAATTCTTTGGTGGTTAACCACTTTTGGAGGTAATCCACTTCCTTCAGTTGCAATGTCTAATTGAAACATCTCCCAAGACTATATGAGCGTATTTATATCCATCATTATTTTGGCTATGCTATGGACAAGGCATGCTTGAGTTTTGACATACATGTAGTTGGCATTGATTCAGACTGATCGCATTCTCATCCAGATCAGGGCATTATTTACCATTTTTGGGGTTTTTATGTCAGAGATGTAAATCCCCTAAGTGGATAAACCCTGGATTCTTGCGATATATATTGGTTGGGTGCACAAACTTGCCTTTCAGTTCTTTTCAGTGCTCTTGTGAATTACTGTAAAAGTGGAAAAGTACTAGCTACATTTATATTTGCGTTAAAATCAGCGAGCGCGAAAATAAAAATGCGTGAAAATATTCACTTTTTTATGTTGCAAAAAATAAAAACAAGCAAAATTGTTCAAAATGGGAAGAGCGTGAACATGTACACGCGCGAACGTTTCCACTTTTACAGTTGCCCATCTTTTATGGCTTACTATGGATTGCAGAATACATGACTGACTGCTGGCTCAAAACCACTAAAAACGACAAATTTCGGATCACAGAATTTGTGAAAATTCAAATGTTGTATCACCTAAAGAATTAAAGATAACACTTTGAATTTTGACTCGGACAAATATGAGCACGTAATATTCTCAACTTTTTATTTTTTCAAATGTTAATGTTAAAATTTACTGATGAAACCTACATTACCAATGACTCAAATGTTAGATTGGCAAAAGTCCGAAAAATATGCCTATTCCATTGAAACAATGTACTTTATCGTTTTGTCTACTTTGTATTTTATATCACACGTTTTAAACACAACATGTACTTATAAATGCAAAGGTGAAATTGAAATCTATGTTACAATTGATGCAACCTACGTTACAATTGATGCAACCTACGTTATGGTCCTGTTAAGAAGCGCCATTTTGCAACTATTTTTGTTTCCAACCTCCCCTAGACGCATGATGGCGGTATAATAGCACTTGCTAGGGGTGATCGTTACGATTTGACTACAATAAGTTGAAGTGGGTGAAATGGCAGTCACGTATGTTTCGGTAACGGATGTTTCATTTGAACTTCACTCTGACCCAGTTCATGATTTACGGTCGCTGATGAAATAAAATAATTTCAGTTGGATAAGGGTACCATGTACTTATGTTTATAGTATATCCCTTGTATACACTCCATTGTTTAATTCTGATAAAATTGGTAACGTAGGTTACTTTTCTTCACTATACTGTCACCATACGGTCACAAAACCGATACTAGATGTATTTTTGTTCTCCAAAGCTTTCCCCCAAATTATATCTCCATTCATATAGGCTGTAGACGAGGTGTTAGCTATTTTATAAAAGAAAGAACATAACTTAGAACTGAAAAAAGGGTGAAAAGGGTGAAAATGGTGTGGTTATATGTATACGGTAACGTATGTTTCATAGAACTTTGCGACAATTTTCAATTTAAAAATAATTAACCACTGCATATTTCTAATGCATTTTTTGTTTGTTTTTGGTAAAGCATGCAACTGTGTTTGTTTTCTAGTACTACTTTTATGCACAACAGGACTCATTTTTTTCAACAACATCACAAAATATCTATAAATAGTGATTTGCGACATATGGTTTTTGCCCGGTTTAGCGTATAAATTTACGAAATTGTAAATTCTAAAATAATAATACCCAAGTCCTAAAATGTTCAGAAGTTTTAGTCTATTATATGTTGAAAATGTCTAATGCATGTAGTTTATAATTACTTAAGAATTTTTATATTTATGCTTAATTGAAGGCATGATGCGACACCTGTTTTGCGTAATTGGTCGTTTTTAGTGGTTTTGAGCCTGCATCATCGTCTATGATTGCATTGACATTTTGAGCAAAATATGGTCAACTTAGCTCTAGTGTTCAAAATATATTGGTAAATTAGTATTTGCCAACAGCAAGTGCTTCTTGACAGATGATACTTGGGAGCGTGCAGCTACACATCTTATACTATTTATCACTGGATGAATTACGATTAGATTGATCTCAAGCTAAATGTATTATTGCTGGTTTCAGAAGTGTTACTGTGAGAATGCAAAATATGGCCTCAAATACCAACATTATGCTAATCGAGTTAGAAAATGCATTATAGGCAATGAAGGTGTACAATTGCAGGGAAAATATATTTTGGATTAAAGATAAATATGAGCCCTTTTACAAACAAAGCATTGAAGCATTACCATTCACAAATTTTAATTCGGCAATCGCCAACTATATACTATAGGCCCAGGACTACTGAACATCTCAAAGTGAAATTTGACCCAAGAGTATTTTTCTGCTTTTTGGGTAGGTATACTGTATTAGCTGAAATACTTGCGGTGGTTTTATTTTCACGCTTTTTGCGTTATAACACACCAAAATATGGATAAGCTTTAGAATACCCTACCATTTGTATTCCTCACTGTGTAAGTGAATGGGTTGTTCTTTAAAAGTCCCCATTGAAGACATGCAGTGGTAGGGTATACATGTACTAAAGGAACTCTGAAAATATTGTTTTCAACATTCATGCAGTGCAGCCAGAAGGTCGCCCTCGAAAAAAGCAATTGGTGAAATGTCTATGATATCAAAATGCGCAAAAATATCTTTGCGCAAAATTATTGGCTTTTACAGTATTCAAATTTGCATTGTTGTGGTAGACAATGCATTTTTGTTTTGTTGTGGAGGATGTAAAATATACTTTGAATTTTGGTAAACTCTTTATGACAGGTCAAGGAGATTACCCAGCCATGTGAATCAGACTGCCAGGCCAGACATAACAATTGAGCATCATCAGTTTGTCCAGCTAGCTAGGACCCTGCTGCCTTATTGGCCAGTCTGCCACTATACTCCCTTTCATAATCCCTTGGACACAATTCCATCAAATCATGCGTACGTGCGAGTTGCGTACGTATGTGCGTAGGTTCGCGTAGTAATGCGTAGGTGCGTATGTGCGTAAACCCGGAAGTGCGTACCAGTCCCTTTAAAAAATAATCGCGCATTCTAATTGGTCAATCGTGAAATCGTCACACGCCGTGATCGTGACCTTGTTCATGTTTATCGCACCTGTCAAGCATTTTGACGACGCGCCTCGAAAACAACAACAAAATACGCTCGCGTGAAATAACGCGAATTATGTCCAAGGGATTATGAAAGGGAGTATAGGCTGTTATTACATCACCATTGTTGTCATAATGTCTTGGTGAAGCTTCAGACAAACGTGAATAAATATTGCGGTATTCAATGCTTTTGGGAGCCTAAAAATGTTTTTTTTAATTGAATATGAGCATGTTTCTTTCGACTGGGGCACTGGAAAATTACCTGTTAAAAAATGTTAAACATTCGTGACGGGATCAAGCCAAATGAGTCACATGTTGGCAGTTTTCAATTTTGATATTTAAAAGCAGGTGAAAAAAATGCTACAATATGGTCCAAACCCCACTAATGTCAAAAAATCCAGTTTTTAAGTTACAAACAATTTACCAACTGAGAAAACAAAGTAAAACATTAGAATTTGTCACTTCTTCTTACCTATAACTCAAAATCAAAATTCCTGCTATCTGACTCACCTTGATCGTTGTTATTAGACATTTGGTACAGTCGCCTGTCCGTCCATGCCATGCATACACACCGCCATTGCACCTGATTTGTACATGTATGTAGGTGTATTTTATAAAATAATGTAGCAGGAACCAAGCTTACCACATCGATTGACCATATAAACATATAGCAGTATGTAGACTGATATTGAGTTCGATCATGTTTTAAAGATTAATTTAGATACTTTTTTGACTTGTTTTTGTGCTCCGTAGCTTTCATGATCATTGTGATCCATCCCTTCATTCAGTGTATAGTGTTTACTTTCCTCCACTTGTGACATGACCGCCTTTTGGGCAATTACATTACAGTAGGTCATCTTAGATGGTAGGAAGGTCGTACCCGGTGTCTCGGTTGATCAATTTTGGAAACGTAAGAACAGAGAAGCTATCGAAATAAGGACACAGAAACCACCCTCCACCGAGACACTGGCTACGATCTACCTAACATCTACGATGTCCTGCTGTCATGTGATCGCCCAAAAGGGCAGTCATATGACAAGTGGACACCACAGTGAGTAAACACTATGCTGAATGAAGGTATCGCAATGATCCCAAAAGCTTCAGAGCTCAAAAACCATGGTTCGAAAAAGGTATCTTAATTAATCTTTAAAAACAATATAAACTTGAATTTATTAAGTTGAATTCAAGTTCTGGAAATAAGGTTCACCTCGCGTTTGAATACAACGTCGATGAAATGTGGAGAGGTCAGGTACAAATATACTTCCAGGTCATGAGAACTTAGCGATAACATTTCATGGGGTTGACGTTTTGACTGGGCAAGTTAGCGGTGATATAACTGTTACCTTATCGGAAAAAGCCTGGTAATTTGCACATGTTATTTGCCGATAGATATTTCAGCGTTAATTCACGTTATTGGACCGTTTCTACTGGACAAAAAAAGGCGGGTTGGCACCATTAATTACCACTGAAGTTGTCTGGTCTATAGGCGTACTGTTTCTGATAGGTGACACATGGTAGGATTTTTTTTTTTTTTTTTGCTGACTTGCTATAACCCTATAACCCTACTACACATACGACAACCATACGACAACCGTGTGGTTGTCCTCTTTGTATAACCAGGCGTTGAAGTTTTTGGGCGAAAAATGGGACTCTCAGGCTATATACTTGGCAAAGTATACTGAGCCAAGTAGCCTTGACACCCGTGGTGTAGTGGAAAGTCAGTCGGCCCGTGTGCTGGAGGTCCATGGTTCAAATCCAGGGGGGTGGTGGTCTCCGCGGGGAAAAAAATGGAAAAAGTAGCTACCTCAAGTTAAGGTTAAAGTCTTGGCTTGTTGTAAAACAAAAGTTAGCTTGTGCCACATTTTTGGTTAAAATAAAAAAGTGCATTAGAAAGGGTGATCAAGCAGAAACCCTTTGTGGGGCAGGGGTCTTCAAATCGTGCCACTTTATAGTCGAATAATTGGGCTACTTTAGGCGCTGTTCCTTAGGCAACATTGTTTACAAATAAACTGAATGTCTGTCCCATAACCTAAATTGGGTGGTGAGCATATGCAGTGGCCTTGGGGTTTGCACGTAGTGAAATGGAGGATTAGTCTATTTACATGTTGGTTTGACAGGGTTCCAAATTTCCAACATTGATTTTTAAGGGGGAAGGGGAAGGTCAGAATAGGGTTTCAAATAATCACTGGTTGATGGAAGTTGTGATGAAGTCGAAAGTACATGTGCATTGTATTAGTAAAATATGCACCGATACACAGTCATCACAAAGCTATTAAAGTTAACAACGGGCACTCATGGAACAACTATTACAGTATTAGTTGTTACACCAGAATGCAAAGAAAAGTAATCATACTCTCAGCAAGGATGTACTGTGGAGTCAGCATTTGACAAACTGATCTCAGGCAAGACCAGAGAATGTCGGACAAGATCATAAATTCTGGCAAGATTCACAGGCCATCGTTTGTCAAGTTCCAATGAGTCAGTTGCTAAATTGGGGCACATGGTTGGTTATGGAA
The DNA here is from genome assembly GCA_035610835.1 of Ophiura sarsii. Taxonomy (NCBI): domain Eukaryota; kingdom Metazoa; phylum Echinodermata; class Ophiuroidea; order Amphilepidida; family Ophiuridae; genus Ophiura; species Ophiura sarsii. The sequence goes on from CM069441.1 coordinate 40,147,198, forward strand.
CTTGGAAGAGCCTAGGACAGCCATGTGAGGAGGACGACCTCGAAATATCTTCCTTATGAAGAGTAGACATGGAAAGCCATCAGGCTTCAGGTAATCTTGAAACCACCGTGCCGTGCCCTAACTAAGTCAAGTAAGTCAAACTAATGATGAAGAAAGATGGTTTTAAGATGTGGCAGCTCATTGCTTTCCCAACAGTAACATCAAGGGGATGTAAAGTCCACCCTCTGTAGCAAATGCATGGTAATTTTAACACATTCCCTTGAAGTTGTAAGCCTTATTTTTATGGTGCAAGATTCATTTGAAAGGTAGAGTTATGCATGTTAGAACAGAGGCACAATTATGAATATTTGTTATTTGTCATTTTGTGAGCTTTTACCTCGATTTTTGTTGTTGTTGATAATTTTGACCCTTATAATTATAGCATTTGTGTGATTTAAATGAATCCAAATCCATGTATTAGGCGTTCACAATTCATTTTGAGTTTCCTGTTGCCGCCCGCGTCCGAAATTAAGAATTACAAAATATTTAATTATTTAATTTTTATTTAGGATTTTCCCCATTAAGATGACTTTCAATTAACTTTATTTGCTACTTTCTGACTTTAATCATATCAGCTATGATTATGTACAAACATGGAACATGATTGCATTATTACTTGGGTATCAAATTAATCATAATTGGAAAATAATTAAATGCAGAGTCCTCAATATTTAGGGGTCGAAATTGGTTGCGACCACAAAATAATTAGTTTCAAAATAAAGAAAACAAAAAATAATTAATAATTAATAATTAAAAGCCACCTCGTCCCTTTTTTTTAAACCTGCAACAGGAAACTCAAAATCAATTGTGAAGGGCCTTACAGCATTTATATCAGCACTGTGGTAGAATGGATTCAAAAGATACTTCAAGTGTGGCCGCTATGCAATTTCTAGTAGTCTAGAGTTAATTTGAATATATATAGGATTGGGATAAGTGGGGATCGGGAGAAAATGTATTGTTTTACCTTTAAAGACTCTATCTACCGATATTCTGAACTACAGTGGAGAATATTGTACAAAGGCATCCCTAATGATGTACACGGACAGACAGATGGATGCACGGTTATCAGATCATGCCATGCATTTACGAGTACAACAAAGTATACAAAGTGTAGGTGATCCGCACATGCACACGTACATGTATAATATTCTTTACAGTTCCAACTGATTGAATGATATAGCACAAGTATGTCAAGCTGGGTACCCAGGGATGGTCAAGACTTTGTTTTCCAGGAGGGTCAGACACAAACAGGGATTGAGACCAGGAGTTTCATCAGAAACTGAGGCCGGGCGTATTTGGGTAAACAATTTCCTAATCAATTTTTGTCGACAATGCCAGTGAATTGAAAAGATTGAAAAATATGCAATTTCTGTGCAACTTTAATATCGCCTTGGGAATGCAAGAATGTGGCATATTGGTCATTTTGCAGAAAAAGCATTTTTGTATTAAATTTTGTCAACTTATTGTTAAGCTTGATTATTTGATTAAAAATTCATTATTAAATTCCAATTTCAAGACTGGTAAAAAATGCTTTAAAATGTGTTGATTTGCCTATATTTTCATTCTAATGACTCAATTCGGCTGAAAATGTCACTTATGACGTTCTTGTTATTGCATTCCAAATCCCACAATGATATGTTGTTTATAGCAAATTAGAAAGGTTAAATTTCAAATTTGTAGGCTTCGCCTTTTTAAACCAAGTTTTAAAGGAGGTGTCCTGCAAGCATAAAATTGTGCATTTTATGTTAGAAAAATAACTATCGAGCCCAACTTTTGTAATTATATAGAACAAAACACCACACTTGTGACATAACAAATAAAGACCGCCATCTCTCAACATGCAATTTTTAAAATTCACGGCGATTCAAAGTTCTGGTGTCGATTAAGTCATAGTTATACAATGCACATGCGCAAATTTGAGCACCAATACCCATGACGTCATCGACACCGGGACTTTCGATCGCTGCAAATTTTAAACATTGCATGTTGAGTGATGGCAGTTTTTATTAATTTTTGTGACTAGTATGATGTTTTGTTCTATACAATTATGTAATTTCGGCTCGATAATTATTTTTCTAACAAATAATGCTCAATGTTGTGCTTGCGGGTCCCTTCCTTTAAAGGCAAGGTTTAACACTCTTCCCTGGTTTAATAATCTATCATTGAGTCATTATTGACCCGACGTGCAACTTTCGTGTTGACAATTGTCAATGTTGGAGTAAAAAAACCCAAAAAATAGCTGATATATGTTGATAACAAAAACTGTTGACCTGCATAAATTCGGACACGATCAGTTTCCTTTACGATGCAAATTCTGTATCATCGCAGTCTTTGAAAGGAAATAGTCAGTAAGGAAACAGTCAAGTTTCCCAAACATCACAACACGAAAGCTACTATGCATGTAACATGAAAGTGTTTGCAAGAGTGTGTGTGTAAGAGTGCCCTGTTCGGATTGGTCCAATTTATACAAATGTTTGTGTTTAGTTACTGAATCATCTTCTACACCTGATTAACCCTAACTGTACTCTGCAACTTAAAGTCACTCAGCCAGCATCTGCTAGTGCTACCTGCACACTGATGCCCCTTGCCGCAATTACTCCAAACTGCATTGTATGTCATACATTTGTATGCATGGACCATTTAAAATTAATGAGCCAAACTCATGTGGTCTGGTGGCTGACAGACTCCCTCGCCAGCAATGTGGCAACCTGGGCTCAATCTCTGAAGCGGGTCATCATATTTTTCCATTGCTTGACCCTCTTCGTGTGTGTCTGTCTCCACTAACATCAACTATTAAGGGATAGTTTATGGTTTCCATGCATGCGGCCAGGCCCGTAAGCAGGATTTTTTTAGGGGGGGGGGGGGGGGCTTATTTTTTTGAAAAGGTACATTGGTACCCAAAAAATCGTAAAAGGTTGCCCCCAATTTTTTTGTTGTCATATAAGACAATTTTGAGAGCGGGGGGGGGGGGGGGGGGGGGGGGGGGGGGGGGGGGGGGGGGGGGGGGGGGTTAGGACATGTTTTACTCCAAAACGGCCCGAAAAAACGCTTTACATAATTGAAAATGGGGCGTTTTTCGGAAAATTGGGGTGGGTGGGGGCGTTTTCACACAAAAAAAGGTACATTAGTAACAAAAAAAGGTACATTGGTACCCAACAAAGGTACATTGGTACAAAAAAAAGGTACATTGGTACAAAAAAAAGGACTTTTTTCAGATTTGGGGGGGGGGGGGGGGCGTCCGCCCCCCCCGCCCCCCCCCCCCCCCCCCCCCCCCCCCCCCCCCCTAGTTACGGGCCTGCATGCGGCAGTCATCTGCAGACGACAGTTCAAAAATTTCACAAAATGTTTCAAAAATGTCAGAATATGATTATTATATATGTCATCACCATATTTAGAATCATCATGAGAAATGCATTAATGCCTACATGTACAATATTAGTATTGGTTCAGTAAATTTTGAGAAGACTTTTGAAAGTTGGGAAAGGTTTCTGAAAAATCTGTTTTGTAGTAAAACGAATACATGTAGCCACATGGAAAGTGAGATTAGTATACCACCCATTTTATCAAACAACCCTTTCCATTTTACACCACACAAAACCACATGTCCAGCATGAGCGCACAAATGCCCCATGCCAACCCAACAAAGGCTATTAGGCATTGAAAATGTCAATCTAATTTCATAATTTCAATCTCCTTATTCATGTTTACCTGTGTCCATCTGTTAAGTGCTTTCTCTGACTTTGACCATTTTTTAAAAATATCTTGTTTATACACCTTGCAGATGACAAATAGTCAAGCAGCTGGGAGTGCTGTAGTTTAATCAGTTCCAAATTGGCGAAAAATATTTGGTTTTTATCTCTTAGCGGGCAAAAGTAATCCAAGCGCACGTGCAAAATAATGGCCACACGCACACGGTTTTGGCCGCACGGACGTGTCACACATAAAGTATGATGCACCGTGCGTTTGTTGCTTTCAGCGCGCCCACGTCCTTCTGTATTCATTCGCTGCTGTAAAAAGCTTCGCCAATTTGGAACTGATCAAACTATAGTATGTATTAATAAATAAAAGAGGAAATCATTTGTTCCGGAATTTAAATTCCTTGCTCTCAGCACCTTCATACCCTGGATAATCACAAGAGGTTTGTGAAAAGGACTTTAAACTTTGTATACTATGTCTAACCTGTTCTAGCGCTAGACGTGTGCCTCCCTATAGCCTGAAACTGTGACCCTATGCACCTTGGCAGCAAAGACCCCAGGCTGAAAGACCCTACTCCCTTTAGGTCTGCATCTCGCCGGAACTACCTGTCCATCTGTTTAGGTGATCATACGCTATTTGGACAAAAATCTCTCAGCCTCCTACTACTTCAATTTGCCTTTTTTCCATGCAGCTAAAATAAAAGAGTTTCCTATACAGCAATACAGAATTAGCCTTTTCTATCCCTAAAATTGTTGTTATGTCAAATAATTCCAACACAATCAAACGTTTCCCAGCAAACCAACACACAAACAGTCAAACATGTAGCAATCATCCTATAAGTTACCCTAACCCTCCTCCAACTGAATCCTACAAGCCAGGCTGTTTGTTCAACCCGACATGGAAGTTTTTTGAAGAAATTCTGGCCCCAGCCTATAGATGGTGTGACCGGTGACGTAGTGCCCGGCGGTTTGCGTGCGCACCTACAGGGAACGGTGCTTTAATTCACACTTGATTGATCATTACTTAGCATGCTTACGGTGTAATAGTGCAGAAGTCATGGTATGCATCCCTTAGCACAATGAGAGACCAGGTACTAAATCTGGTTGCCCGGCGGTTGGCGTGCGCACCATAAGGGCATGTGCTTTTAAAATTGGCGCTCAGTGATGTGTGTTTTGCTTTCATATAGTATGATGTATGCAGTAGTCATGGACTAGTACCCCTAGCATGTCTTTAGACCAGGCGCTAATCAATATGTAAACACTACTGATGTAAACAACGGTCACCTCATCTATACTATACCAAAAAAACTGGGTTCAAAAAGTTTGCGAGCTTATAATGAAATAAGTAGGAAACATGAATAGTTTATATTTAAGGATTTCAAACAAAATATACCTGACCTTGATTTGGTAAATTTGGAGACCAATCCAATGTAAACTTTTTGAAATACAAAGATTTGAATAGAGCGTGGTCAGAACCCATTCGTCCCGATTTAAGGAATAAACCATCCGTGCGTTGCATGAAACTGTGCGCTAGTGCAGTATTCCCGGCATGGGGTTTATTCTCCGAAAGAACTTAACAATAACACAGACTATAACAAAGAAAATTTTGTTTTAATGTTAATGTAAATAATGAACTTGTTTTATTGCAATATGACCCAGATAATTTTGTTTACTGCCCAAGTCTTTGTAAAGAATGAATGCTAATGCAAAACGTTGATGAAGTCACAACCAAGCACAATTGCAGCACATGGGGGTGTATGTTCCTTGAAAAGTGGGACAAATGGGTTCTGACCACTCTCTATTTAAATCTTTGTATTTCAAAAAGTTTATATTGGATTGATTACAGAGTTTAACCAATTAACCCTAACACTGCCATATATACCACAATATACCACGACTGGGCACGTTGGTACCACCCGGCGTGGAAGTTTTTCGCTGAAAAAATGGACCCACTCCATACAGTCTGGGCAATACACTGCCCAGACTGTGCTTGGAAGGCGTGGTGTAGCGGGGGATTGGAAGCTCCACGTGCTGGAGGTCCCTGGATCAAATCCCGGGGGATCGGGGGGGATATTTTGGTCGATTTTCCATGTTGAAGAAAAAATTCTGAAAAAGTGGGGGGTAGAGTTAGGGTTAAGGTATTATTTTGTTTGATATCCTTAAATATAAACCATCCATTTTTCCTACTTTTTAACCCAGTTTTTGGGACACGCTGTACTGCGCCAAGTAGCCTTGACACCTGTGATGTACTGGAAAATCCGAAGTCCCTTGTGCTGAAAATCTGTGGTTTAAATCCCAGGGGGTTGCGCAATATTTTGGGTCTCTTTCTTTTCGCCGCCGCAGGGAAACAAATTTCTGGAAAAGGGGGCAAGGGGGTTACAAAAGAAAATAGACTGCCCTCTGTTGGCCGAAAAACATTACCAAACAAAATAATTCAAAATGACTTCTAATGGGTATATCTGTTGAAACATGTACCTGATTCACCTCAAGTATAAGCCTTTTTTGTTGTACTCAACCAGCTCTACCTAATACTTGAATATCAAGATTGTTTTGCTAGCCATAGTAAGGATCCTAAAGTTGACTTCATTTCTTGGTCAATTATATTACGTGTAAATGCATTGCCTGAATGGTCCACCAGATGGCATGTTAACCAATCTGGATGCAGGTATGAAATTTCGGGCTATAACACGCTATTTATAGGTGGCGCCTGTTGATCCTATGACATGATTATGACGGTGATGAGTGTACTGGTTAAAATGAAGGGGAAATGGTTTGAAATCTCCTTGGGAGTGTCTTTACAGGACAAGCCATGTTGTCAATTTCGATATGTTTTGTCAACTTGAAGCAGTGGCTTTATATTATTTTATATCAATTGCAAGCAGGATGGGCTAAAAAAGGATATGGTTAAAAGTGTACTTTATCTCCCAGGTACATGTATTCATCCAATCAACGACATGGTGGAATAAGTACACTTTATTTATGGAACCAGATACATGTACATTAAGAAATAACACAAATGATTATAAGCATCCATTATACATACTATGCTTTTAGCCAGGGCTTGAGATAATCAGGATCACCCCCCCCCCTAAACCTCAACATGCCCCTGGTATTTTATGTAAATTGTGTCCGCACACATTTATGTCTTCGATTTCTCCAAATTAGGGGTGTTTTTTGAAGCTATGTCCGCGATTTGCAAAAATAAGGGGTCATTTTGGAAGCTATGTCTATGATTTCAACAAAGTAGGGGTGTTTTTTGGAGAGGCTATGTCCGCGAGAAGAAGCAAAGAAAATAGAATTGTCCCGAGAATAGGAAAAAGGGTATTTTGAACCAGATGTGTCCTCATTTTTGCGCAAACAGGGGGACTATATAGAGAGTGTCCTTGAAATGGTGAAAAAAGGGGGGTTATTTTAGTCAAAATGTCCGTGTGAAAAAGGGGGTCAAATTAGCAAAATTGTCCGCGAAATGGCGGTAAATAGGGGTGGGGGTATTTCAAGATCCTGGAACGATCATGTGTTACCCTCTGAATACGACGAGAGAACACCGGGTACTAGTATGTTGTATAGATATAGTTCCCTCTAGGCTCTAGGTGGTGCAAGTTTGTAGAAATTTAATATCCATTCGGAAAGTAATTTTCTTGAGGGGGAGGTTCTTATGGCACCAACAGGTGGGATAGCTAAAGTGTGCAGTGCATTGAGTTCTCACCAGCACCCTCACAACATTGTTAGTTGTTGGTGCTGATCCAAGCATGAAGCTAGAAGACAAGTATACAGTTAAATGATTGAAAACAATCCTCAATATGAGTACATGAAATGATAATCTTTGCACTCTTCAAGTTCAAGGTTTTGTTTTTCGTTTGTTTACTGGGGCAGTCCCTGCTTGCCTGCTGACACATGCTTCATTCCTGACCAGACTCTCCCAAAACGATCTCAATTTGCACTCATGATGAATAAGGTCATGGTTTGGGGATGGAAAGTGGCAATTTAAATATTGGGAAATGTAACAAATCCATATTGATTTATTGTCATTTGTTATGAATTTGATCAATTTATTATTTCTAAAAAAATCAATGAAATGGTATTTATACTCAGTAATCAGCATGATCAGTATCCATTTAAGGTCAAGCAGTCTATTGGAAATAAATCTAAAATAAACACATACAATTGCAAGCCACAGTGGAGCCATATTAAATACTGATTCACAGCCTCTACAAAAAAAGAAAAAAGAAAACTGGTCCCTAAGAAACTAATATAATACTAATAGCATAGGTCAGGCCCGTCGGAAGGAATTTGAAAGTAGTATGGCACGAGCGGGGTTTGGTGGTGCAAACCCCAATGGGTTTCGAAGGGGCAAAGCCCCTCGTGGGGGTCCAAGGGGGCGAAGCCCCCTTTAAGCTAGCGTTTTTTGGGAAATGAAATAAAACATTTCATGGTAAAGTTAATAGCACTTATAATAAATTATATGGAATAATGAACAACTGTTAAACATTGTGTCCTGTGCAGTAAAGTCATAGATTACAGTCTATGATATAAATAGTACAGTATACTATAGGTACGTGTTATTGCCTTATTATGTTCTCTCGAATATTTTTAATTTTTTGAAGAAAATCTTCTTCTTTTTTTAAATTTTTTAAATTTTTATTTTTTAAATTTAAATTTTTTTTTTTCCCCCCCTCCCCGGAAAAGTGGTACGGCAGCTGCCGTACCTGCCGTAGCGGTTCCGACGGGCCTGGCATAGGTTACATGTATAAAAGCTGATCAATAGCAATAGCAAGACACAGGTAATATCATCTGTGTTCACACGGGTAGCTACAGCTATTCTGGACGCACGTTCTATCCAACGCAATAACATGTTTTGATTACTCCTGCCGCGCGTCTACACATCCGTAACTTCCGCCTTACATCCGATGGCTTCATCCAATGATTTACATCCGATCAAGACTGAGCAAGTCTTTTTTTGGCCAAGAACAAGGGCCATTATCTTTTATGAATTGAATTTGTACCATTTTAAAGAGGGCATGCCTACATGTATGTTCAGAGTTTGTTTTTACAATGATACATATTTTATATTCATGCATAAGGCTAAATATTTAAAGATGCCATGTTTTGCCAAAACTGTGTGATCAAGCCGCAGAAATTTGTACAAAACAGCACAGTACAAAATCTGCACGTTACTGCAATCAGCATGTCATGTGTCTGTCGGTTGAGAATGGTTCTTCTGTTGGTTCATTCATGAAAGTAACAGTACTTACATGGTTCATTTGACAAAGGGAATCATGGAATATGACTGTCAAATTTGGGTCGGTCAAGTCTTGTTGGTTCACTCTCATTTCTTGCCCCTCCAATAGGAAAAGATCATTTTGGTAAATCATAAGTTAGCTTTACGGTAACCTGGGGGAGAGAGCGAACAATAGTTCTCAAAACTTTGGTGCATACATATTGGAGTCAATTCATATAATGATAATAAACATGCCCAACCATGAGGTCTGGAGTTACTTTGCAATACTTGGTTATGGTTAGCATTAATTACATGGACTAAAACAATAAAAAATACCGGTACGATAGCTCTCAACGATCAAGCTCTATGGACCGACATTGGATTATGTGCTGTTCTCATCATCACCACATAGAGGAATGTACATGTAAAATGGGAGGATAGGTTGATTACATGTATGATTGATCATAATATAATTGGCTGACTCATATCTGATCACATTCATAACAGCCTATGACTTTTCACAATACTCCAAGGCTAATCATATTAGCATGTTGTGCTCCAGATTGGCCTAAAGCACTTATGTGCCATCAAGTTGAATAACATTCATGTACAATAGTCTGTTCATATGCGTACAACTGCGTTGCATACATTGGGCATAAACATAGCATAACACAACATGAGCAGCTAGTCTTAGGAGTACGAGGGTAGAGACCAAACAACAGGACGTAACCTATTTGTGGAATCTGGATATTTTTATGTAGGCTTATTATAGATCAGCATTATTTAAACTTCTTGTTAGCTTCAAGAAAGTGTTGTGTAACCGACATTAGCCATTTTGATGGATCCCTATTGATATACGTCTGGATAGCAAGTGATGTAGATGTTATTTTTGCTGTGTTGATCAGTGTATACATTCAAAACATTTGCTGTCTACATAGCTTGGTAAAATGGAGGATGAAGACATGGAGGTTGGCGATTTGATGGACACTTCATGTGGGAGTGAATACTCTAATGGAATCATGACTCAAATGATGCCGTAGGTATTTCTGTATTTTTTGGTAGCATGGTCACTGGCTGGAGATAAAGTGGAGATACAATGTGTACTGTAAAAGTGGTAATTTTCACACAATTACATTTTCACGTTTTACTGACTTTCAGCAATTTCACTTGTTTTAAATTCGCGATTTGAAAGTTCATACATACACAAAATAAATATGTTTGCATGTTTTTATTTTTGTGGTAGCTGCTTTGAGCGCGAAAATTTACAGTATTATTAGTATTTTGAGTGGTAGAGGGTGTTACATTGTATTTTGAGTGGTAGAGCCTAGAGGGTTCTGCAATTCAGAGCTAGCATACAATAGTGCTGTAGCTTTACAAGGCGGTAAAGGCAGATGGTCCTCAGTATTGTTTAGCAACTCCTCGGTATTGTTATGACAGAAGATTATCCCTCGAGCTCCTCACCGATCGACTTTATGATGATAAACGATTATCCTATCAAGTAACCTCCTTGAAATCGATTAAGTTCAATCGTGTGGCCTATCAATACAAACAAATTCACGAGCGTAATGTTGATCGCCCACGCACAAGTTTGTATGGTTATTGTAGTAACCTCGTGTATGGATTGCACAGTTCCCTGTCTCAATAGTACACCAAGATAAACTATATTATTACTTTGTATTGGGTATGAGTATATTGGCAGCAGGTCCTCTCATCATATCAAACTCTTCCCTAGCTATAGATATAACGCAACCATCAATGTTAACATTATAAGCGGGATCTGTTGTGCGATGATTTTCAGTTTGGCTATGAGATTGGAGTATAGGGTATTAAGATAATTTGATTCTGAAAAGTTCCCACGCGGCATAGTTTTTGCCGATTCTTCAAATTTATTTAATTTATTAAATAACTGTTTTAGTCTTTGGTTGCTTCATGTTTTAGACTTTCCATTTTTGAATTTCTAATTTTAAGCAGACCGCAATCGGTGTTTTAAATAGAGCCAGTTAATTTAGTCCGAACATTTATAATAATTACTGGTTAGCAGGGGGGTCATGTAATTTTCAGTTTCAGCTGTAGGGGGGGGGGGGGGGGGGGGGGGTAGTTAATTTTAACATACGAGTCTCAAATTTTTCCCAACCGCCCTCCACCATAAATAATGAACGGTCCCTAAAACTGGATATATGCAAAAACAACACTTGACTTTATAGTTATCAAATAATTTCATATATTAGTAAATAATAATTAATTTTAATAATTTATTTGTAATTTATTTGTAAACAATTTGAATCCAATCTTTCCTCCTTCCGAACATGCATGTCAACGGCCGCCCCAGCCTATACTATTAGGAGTGGGCTATAGAGGGTCATAGTTTCAGATCATGCTTGCTACATGATTTTTTGATGACTTTATACGTACTGACAGCAATTTTCAAAAAAAAATTGAAAAATATGCAAAATCCAGGGTGCCCCGGCCAAAAAACCACAAAAAGTCGGCCATTTTGGAAAAACAGTATTTTGATCATAAATCAATCATTTTAGGTCCAATCAATTTGATTTTGGTGGCAATACCCATGTTTGTGGGGACATGGAATAATCTTATGCAACTTTTATCACATGACGATGTTTCGTTTGCCTGAAAATGCATTTTTAGTGAAAATAGCCCTGTGGGGGCGCTGTTTAAAAAAATACCTTTTGCATCGAAGCATCTTAAATTCTAATGTTGAAATATAATAGGAGTTACAATTTAGGCATTCCTGAAAATCTGAGTAAAATACCATTTGTTGTTTTGAAGCTACACCATTTTGAACATCTTTGAATTGTCTCCATTGAAACATGCACTAATGAAAGTTCGTTGACCCCTGTACTATCCTATGGAAGTGCTTTTAACGCGTTCGTGTGATTTTAAAATGGATGCCACGGTCAAATGAAATGAGGTAACATGCTCACATCTTCAGACAATGTTCTTGACACACTCTTAACATATTCCATGTATTCAAATTCATTTTTATTAATGCGATAGCTACTTTTTTGCAAAGCGCCCTCACAGTCCATATTTGAACAAAATCAGCTATTACAAGAAACGAAGGGGTTATATGAGACGAAACTAGCATAGAATGACATCTTGTACCCTTAAACATGGGTATTGCCACCAAAATCAAATAAATTAGACCAAAAATGACTGAGTTAGGATCAAAAGACTGTTTTTTCCAAAATGGCCGACTTTTTGTGGTTTTTTAGCCGGGGGCACCCTGATTTCGCATTTTTTTCAATTTTGTTGTTGAAAATGTTGTCAGTACGCATAAAGTCATCAAAAAATCACGTAGCAAGCGTGATCTGAAACTATGACCTAAAAATGACCCTCTATAGCCCACTCCTAATACTATACTCGTTCCCTCATACTCAGTTAGGAACACACGTTAATAACGGACTGTGTCATTTTAGCACGATGTAAAAATACAAAGTTTATTGATCCGTGCTGTTTTGCATTGACACATATTCGCACTATGTACATCGATACGGCGGCACCGTCTGTTAATCAAATGTATTGTTATTGTTGGATGTACTTGATAGGATAAATCTGCTGAGTCGATCGGAGAAGTGCTCAAGAGGATAATCACTACCAATCTTCTGTCAGAACAATACTGAGGACCATCTGCCTTTACCGCCTTGTCAATAAACATATGTACAGGTAGTTCAAAAAGAGACCCTGTTTTTACAACATTTACAGCATATGTTATCACCTACATGCCTGACATAAGAAATTGAAGATGTCTTAAAATGTATTGATCACGTTACAATGTAATTCATATGGGCAACAATACAAACTACTCTCTAGTCTCTTAATAACAAAGACTTATTTTCAAGTCTAATACTATAGGTTTAATTTTAAATCCAAGGCGGACTGTAATTACTAATTAGTGACACCTTTAGATTAATGAAATAAGACTTATCTTTAGACTTATATTTCCAAATCCGTACCATAACATTGCAAGCAAGACTGCATAATTTTGCACCAATGATTG
>CM069441.1:40160267-40454711 GCA_035610835.1 Ophiura sarsii
AATGGTCTGACATTCTAAAATCCTTGTAAAAATAAATCCAGGTACCCACTATTGAATGCTGTCTGAACCCTGAAAGACCCCTGTATTCATTCTTGTTAAGGCTCTTTGTGTGGTACTATCACATAGTGCATTGGCATTGACCTTGGCATTGATCTTATTATTTCATGGTTCATGGCATTGACCTTACCCATTTGTAAAAGCTTCAACAGGGGTGCAGATGTTGTTATATGGAGATAATAAAAATTCCATTAAAATGGAAAGTTGGCGGGTCAAAAGGAAATTGCGATCCGAGATAAAAAGGGAAACAAATGCAACCCTGTTCTACTGGTAAACAGACCTTTTCTCGTAGGGCTTTCTTTGAAAATGCAATCCCAGCGCCAGGGACCCGGGACTAGCGGGAACTTGGGCCTGGATGTACAAATCACTGATGTGACATCCACAGTACAGTCTTGCTACATTCCCAGTAGGGAGGGAGGGAGGGGCACCATTTTGTTTATGTCCCGCTATAATACCTCCCCTTCCCCCACCCCTGGTAACAGACAGTTTCTATGACAACCCACACATTTGGGTGACTTTCAGCAATTTTCAAAATATTTCACAAATAAGAAACAAACAATATTGTAGCAAATTTGCAAACAAAAAATCAATTTCTTAAAAGAAAAGTTAATTACAGTACTTTGGAGCTACTGGGGCCACTTGTTCAAAATTATTTGTTGATTAGTTATTTGATTAGATATTAACCCTTTGAACACTGACACCCCTGAGTAAACAGTAGCCCCACCCTGACACCCCTGCCGAAATACCCCTCAATGGGGCATAATGTCATGTCTGTTTCGTTGCCATAACATATACTAGCACTTTTTTAGTTGCACTATTCATGCTTACCGTGTCTTGTTCATCCTAATTACTATAGTCAGAATAATATATATACTGTTACGAATCCTAATCCAAGGCCGAAATCACCTGTACCCAAATTCAACACTTAAATAGGAAATCAAATCGACACACTGTTTACTATCTAAATCACTGTTTAATTACTGTTTCTTTTGTTTGTTTTGCTTCTGATCGTTTGTTCGTTCATCATAGAAATCACATAATATACAATATAATACACACATACATATCATAAACATTCAGGTAATATTGCTTACTAATTAGAGTTCGGATCCAATGGAAACATTGAAGATAGTAACCTTGGTGAATGCAAAAGTTCTCCACGCAAACATATCCTGGGTGATCGCGAATGTGCACATATACTCGAATCGTAGCTCCAATTGCAGATATCTTACTGTCGATGAATCGTAGTCATCGCGAATGTCCCTCTTGGTAACATCCGTTGTGTCTTGCAAATGTTCACACCTCCATTCATTCAGTTTCAACTGCAGACCGAAGACTTTCTCCAATCGCAGAATGTAGCAATGTTCGCAGCTTATTAACGTCAGCTCCTTGGCGTGACAAAAAGTGACCAGTTTACAATCACCGAGTGGAGTGGAAGTTATCCCACACCAACATCATCCAAATTTGGATTATCACTGCTATTCTTTGCTCTAGTCATAGAGCACCAATATGCTACAAATCAGCTTGTTTTGCTGATCTATTTCTCCGGCTTTATCATACTGCATTTCACAGATTTAGATTACCAATCTCTCAGTGCTAGACCAGCACATCCTTTCAGGTTGAAGTTCCTCACAAAAAGCCCAGATCATCCTCTTTCCACTCGCAATCACCAAGGTATATGCAAATCAACTATACCATGAAGTCACCAATATTTGCATATTAGGATAATACATACAATTGAAGAACCTTCTAGAAATCTCTTTTAAGCCCTCCCCTACTCACCAGTCACTGGGGTTATTGACAGTCCGACTTGGTCCAACCCGACCCTCTTGTGACCATTCCATCTGTCTTTTGGTCGAACTTAGCCCAATTTCAATCTTATCTTTCTCTTTGTTTTCGGTTAGCAATCTTGGCCTAATTTTTTGGGAAAGTGCAAGTGCCCCAGAATGCCACCTCATCAAAACAACTCAAATTTGAACAATGGACTACCATTTCTCAGCTCTTATAACATGCTCTCAACAATACTCCGTATCAGAGTCCATGACCCTTGCTAAAACATCCGAAAATCCGAAAAATCCGAAAAGCTGACCAAAATTGATGAAATAACTCAAAAGTTATCAGCACAGATCGTATTCAACGCAATGTAACGATATCAATACAGTGCTATGTGCAGCCCGTAGCCCATAGACTACTCTCCGGGGTGAAAGGGCGATGGGGATTCCCCCAAAGTTTGTAAACAACGGCGCACACGTTAGTGGCCGGTATACCGGCCGCCAGTGTACATGCGATACTCAAATTAGCCTTTATACCAGCCGGCCGCCAGTGTTCAAAGGGTTAATTAGTTTTAACCTTTGAATGCTAATAAGTTCAATGCATAAAGATTGTCATTTGATGACATATTAATGACCTGATTCACAATCAGTGAGTGCAGGATAGAGAGTTCCATGTATTACATTGTACTTTATTGAGTTTATGTATTCTATTAAACATGATACTGATGAAACACACACATGAAGGAAAAAAGGGAAGTGGGGTGCTGCTCAATATTCCTGAAAATGAAAATGTTGATATTTTGCCAAATATTAGTTTCCATTTTGTAAACAAATGACAGTTTGATGTTACAGATCGTTATGACATTGTCATTAATATTCAGACCCGGGGGGGGGGGGGGGGGGGGGGGTACTCACGTATGTAAGGCATACGGGGACGTGCCGCTCCAGTGGGTCGTTTTTTCATGAGACATCCTTAGCCATGGGTAGGCTTTTCAACTGAAAAATCCTTAGACATGGGTCTATTTTCGCGAAAATTTGCAAAAATTAGGTCTTTTTTCCCGATAATTTGCAAAAATTTCGTCTAAAATGAAGCAAAACCCCTAAAAATGGGTACCAATTTTTCCAAAATCACCCTTAGAAATGGGTAGGGGTTTTGAATCTCCAGCGGCACACCCCCGACCAAACCAAATCTGAGTACCCCCCGCCCCCGGGATTCAGACCCTAAAGGAGCGTTCAGACGATGGGCGCTCAGCTAGAGAGCGACGTCAAATTTGCTAATCTCAAGATTAAAACTCTCGGTTAATGGCCGTGTTAATCGTGTCATGGTTTTAAACTAAACCTCCAGTCTTAAGCTGGAATTTAAACCCTAAACCCGAGAGCGTGTCTGCCGTGTGAACCTTCAACTATGCTTAACTGCGAGTGAGATTACTTACAGCAATCGGAGAATCGCGAGACCTTGAGTTAGTCTCAAGGTTACTGCAGTGTCATCTGGACAGGCACTCTGGATTAGCAGTATAATAAGGATTAATTTGTATAAGCTCGAGAATAACTTGTCTCGAGACTAGTGACTGTCTGAGCAGGCCTATACTTGTAGTTGAATAAATTTGGATACAAACTGATTATATAGCCAGTTGGGATTTTACTTATATGATTTTTTCTCTCGTAATATGCTGAAGACATCATTGGAAGATCAAGTATTTGTTTAACATTTTGCATGGTACTGACAATGGTATACAGTTAAGCCCACAATTATTCATACCCCTTGAAAAATATGAGTTTTTTATGATTTTCTCATATC
This sequence comes from Ophiura sarsii, assembly GCA_035610835.1. NCBI lineage: Eukaryota > Metazoa > Echinodermata > Ophiuroidea > Amphilepidida > Ophiuridae > Ophiura > Ophiura sarsii. Next base: position 40,163,895 of record CM069441.1, read on the forward strand.
TATACCTGCTGGAGTGGTGGAACTTTCGCTTTACACTAAAGACAATTAGTTTGCAAGTACAAATCAATATATTTGGGCTCAACATATTTTGCATAACAATAGAATTGAACAAGAATTGTATTTTTATGCCTGTCCAAAATTATTCATACCCCATACCAAGTCTCAGGATTGAGGCCACTTTTTGTGATAATACACATTTTTTTTGGACATTCCAAACATTCTTCATATTGTGTCAATTTGTGTGATAGGCTTTTATATTGTTATGCAATTATTCCATGATGTGTGCATACAATCAGGGGTGTGCCACTCAGCTTGCCGATCGGAAGCCACTTTTAAATTAAAATTTAGTCAGCTTAGAATTGGTGCTTGGTGGCGCTATACCGCTCAGGCGTGATTGTTAGCAGACGACGTGACGCTGGCCACGCGTCTCTCAGACGACCCAATATGACAACGGGAGTGCATCATTTTGAAATATTTTTAACAGTCATCGCCCGGTTAACGATGAAAATTTGTCTAATTATGATGAATTTGTCAAAATTATAAGATTAACATTCGCGTTTAGGTGTTATTCCTATACGAATTCAAAATGTATGTTTCGCGTGACCACCGTCGTCTGTGTAAATCTACCGCGAGAATAGAGCCACCAAACCTATGCTGACTAAAAATAACGTTAAACCTGGTTAAACGCATTAAACCCTGGTCACGGACACATTCCGAACGATTACCCTCATTTATGTAAATATGCAAAAGGGACCTTTTTCGCTATGTGCGTCAGTACTTTCCTATCCCAAAATTAATAGTATCCCTGATACAATGATGATGCATTACAAATGTGTCCTATTGAATGTTCAGTGAGGGATATTATAGGACATCACTCTAGCTCTTTGACAGCATGGCGAAGGAGATCAAATAACTCAGTGAGGACCTTTCTTTGTGCATTGTGAATGCTCACAAAGAGGGGAAAGGCTACAAAGCTATTTCGAAGCAATTTCAAGTGCCAAATTCCACCATATAAAGCATAATTAGGAAGAACAAGACAGTTAAAATCAGTTAAAATCAGTTAAAAACCTGGAAGAACATGGTCGGAAGCCAACAGTGTCCCGTTGTTTGACAAGAAAAGTATGGTGAAAGGCCAACAACAATCCACATATCACCGTCAAATTGCGTCAATGCTCTCCTGAACAACCTTGGTGAGTCTTGGACCAAGATATTAAGGCAGACACTCCAGCAGACATAGTACACAAGAGTTATCCATGGACTCCGACCAGTGTCCAAATTAAGGAAAAAAATCTGGTAATCCTACGGATTACCAATGTCATGAAATCTGGTAATCCGTCAACATTTTTGGTAATCCGTAATTTGACCATTAATTATGCAGATTTCTGGAAATTTCTTTTAACCTTATAGTTATGCACAAATAAGGTATTAATAGCCTACTTACTAACTTACTTTGTATTTAGGAATAATTTAGAGACCTTTTTCGAACCATTATGTTTATTTGTATTTATTTTTGTGCTTATGACATTGACACTGACAGACAAAATAAAGTTATAACCACCAAAACTTGGTCAACAGCCTAGCCCCAAGGTAGGGCTATCTGTAGAGGTTAAGTCTGGTTTTTATTTCAATTGCACATAAATTGAAAAATACCTAAATTCAGTAAATTATCATTTAATATGGGAAGAGAAGTGTAGCCTATTAAATGACATAACAATAAAATAATAATAAAAATATATTTGCAAATTCAAGTCAGAAAAATTATATTTGTGGTTCATAGGCATGTGATGAGGTATTGCAAAATGGTAAATCTGTGTATTAAAGATTTTGAAATGCATTCAAAACTTATGTGTTATTATTTCCATCATACATACATCAAACAATTTGTTTACCATTATCACATGCATAAGAAATAAAGTTATAAACTTTTTAACTTGAAATTAAAAATATATTTAAAACGAATCAAAATAGTTTATGCAAACATTTATCAATCTTTATAATGGTGCATAAGGTTACAGGCAACACTTCTATTGTCATCTGCGATAAAGAACAATGTGCATAGTTTACTGAATTTAGTTAGATGTTGTTCACTTTTAAAAATAAATAGGTTTTTTTGACACTGAAAACGGTCCTCAAAAGTTGTTCCAAGGAGTTAAATCATAGTCAATATAATAACTCCTCCTTGGTTGTACTTTCAATCAGAATAATGTAATTAAAATATTTAGAATCTTAAGTTGTAAGTTACCATAGCTATGATGTGGGTCATGGGGTACCATGCAACTTATTTCGGGTCAAATATGGGTCATCTAAGGTCATCTTGATAATTTTTTACTTTGAAAAAAAAAATTGGGGAAAAGAAAAAAAATTGAATTTTCTGGTCGTCCGGCGGCCGTTTTGGTCGTCAGGACGACCGGATTACCACTTAATTTGGACACTGACTCCGACCAAGAAAGACTCTACTCCTGAAAAGAGACAAAGAGAAACTCATCTAGCATTTGCAGAGCACTTCTGGACAAAGATCCAAGTTTTTGGTCTTCAGTGTTGGGGTTGTCTAAGATGCAAGACAAGTTTCTCAGTGTCTTTTTTAAGGAGTAGAGTCTTTTTCATCGGCCTCCATGGAGACCTCTCATGTGTAATATATGCTGGAGTGTCTGCCATGAAATTTTGGTCCAGTATAATTTCCAAGGTTATTCAGGAGAGTTGTTGGCCTTTCGCAATACTTTTCTTGCCAAACAAGGGGTCACCGCTGGCTTCCGACTGCATCCTTCAATGTTTGTTAGTGAGTTGAACGTCTTGTTCTTCCTAATTATGCTTTGTAATGTGGATTCTTGCACTTGGAATTGTTTCGAAATAGCTCTGTAGCCATTCCCTTCTTTGTGAGCATTCACAAGATGCCCAAAAACGTTATTTGATTTTCTTCTCCATGCTGTCAAAGAGCTAGAGTGTTGTCCTATAATATCCCTCACTATACATTCAATAAGACACATTTGTAATGTATCCACATTGAATGCACACATCATGGAATAATTACATAACAATATAAAAGCCCAAACAAGTACAAACAATATAAAGAATGTTTGGATTGTCAAAAACATGTGTATTATCACAAAAAGTGGCCTCAATCCTGAGACTTGGTATGGGGTATGAATAATTTTGGACAGGCATAAAAACACAATTCTTGTTCAATTCTATTGTTATGCAAAAATGTTGAGCCCAGATATATTGATTTGTACTTGCAAACTAATTGTCTTTAGTGTAAAGTAAAAGTTCCACCACTCCAGCTGGTATAATGTAGATATGAGAAAAACGCAAAAAACTCATATTTTTTGTAAGGGGTATGAATAATTGTGGGCTTAACTGTATACCATTGTCAGTACCATGCAAAATGTTAAACAAATACTTGATCTTCCAATGATGTCTTCAGCATATTACGAGAGAAAAAATCATATAAGTAAAATCCCAACTGGCTATATACTCAGTTTGTATCCAAATTTATTCAACTACAAGTATAGGCCTGCTCAGACAACTGTATGTGCATGGTGAGACAGTAAAATCACATAAGACCATCTATATAAATACAGTAATGATTTGATGATGATGTTTACCTGACTTCTAAATTCACTCAATTGAATCGGAAACAAGTGTTGGGTTTTAGTGAGAAAAATGTCCACTTGCAAACAAAAAGGGCAACATTTTAACATTTGTGTGTGATTTTTGTGTCATTATGGGGGGGGGGGGGGGGTGGATGCTCAAATGAATCAACAGCAGAGGTCCGTTCGCCTGTAGAACAGGTTTTGTTAACCCCCTGGGGTCTACCTGTCTATCTTACAGTGGTTCTGATTGGTTTATTACAAGATGTACTCATATGAATAGCCAATTCAAATGCAGCTTGTAAAATGTTTGACTCCCATCTTTATCAGGGATACAATTATTCTAACAATGTCTCTCATTGGTGCAATAAATGATGTATCCATCTTTTTAACCAATCGGCCGGTAGTTCTCTGGGGGTTTCGTACCATTATCATAAAATCAAAAATTAAACAAAGGATCTAAATTTGACTAAGTATATACCAAATCCAAACACACATTCCTTTTTTTTCTGAAGGAATTTGAGGTACTCAATTTCCAGGTGCATTCATGGGCATGGTAATGTCACATGATTTTTGAATAAAGTGATTTAATTGGATATTCCACCAGGCAGACGAACGAAATGTGCTTTTCACAATCGCTAATAAATTTGTTATGCATTTTTGTCTCGTTATATTTTGCAGGGCGGAAAGGTCTCGACATGCGGCCAAGATGCGGCGGGACAAAGAAGGGGTGGAGATCACTACATTGGCCAAACTACTGCCCTACCCCGAGGAGGTGACCAGCAAACTGGACAAAGGGTCCATCATCAGGCTGACCACCAGTTATCTACGAATGAAGAAATTCACACAGAGAGGTGAGACATTGGCCTTTTTGCATATAGTCACAAGTCACAAAGATTTGTCGTTTAAATGTTGGTAAATTTTCAAAAAAATTAAAAATTAAAAATTAAAAATAAAATAAATAAAAACATTTTCAATTTGTTAAAATGGTGGTAAATTTTCAAAAATTGTATAAGAAAGAAAAAACTTTCGCGCGACAAATTCACTAGAGTTGAAATAATTCAACTCTAGCTATAATTCACACGCAACAAACAATTCTGATTGGCTTCTGGACATGTGGGTCAAGGGGTTATCCCATCCAGAACCATGCTGTTAAAAATCCCCAATTTTAATTCAACATGGACACATTTAAGGAGAAACTGATAAACTCGGTGCAGGATTATCCAAATCTGTATGAACTAATCTAAACGGAAAGATTGATTATAAAGATCTGAACAAGAAAAACAATTTGTGGCAGTCAATAGCTTGATGTAGAAAGTCATATAAACTTTTGGAAAAAGTATCAACATTTTTACAATGGTCACTTGCTTTGATGCCAGACCATAAAGCCTACCTCTTGTTGCAGGAGCCATTTGTAATGAAATGTGGCAAAGGCAACATTAATAGAAGAAATACTTTTCCTTGTAAAAATCATTACCAAAGAAAGTTGATCTATATTTCAAAGGGTCGTCCATTGTGTTGTTACGTACCTACAGGGCTCAAAATAGACGGGGGATGGGGGGGGGGGGGGGGCTAAGGGTGATTAGCCCACAAATTTGACAAAATAGCCCCCGAAAAAATATCAATCTATGCCAAAAAGTACACACACTGGGGCTACTTTTTGAGTTCTGTTTAAAAATTGCCCCATAATCAAAATTTATATTTTAAATATCAGTATTTTGAGCCCTGCATACCTAAGCTAAATATTATTTTTGTTAACATCAACAATATTTTTATTTTATTTTGGCCTTTTACTCCCTTTTTATTTTCAAGACCACCTCATCATCTTAGTTAATTTTCAATGTGTTCAATAGCATCATTTACCTGCCTGGGAAAGCATCACTAAAATCCTTAAAATGATCGAGCCAAACATTCGTGGATTTAAATTCCTCTAAACAATTCCCTAAATTCATCGTAAAAACAAGTAACTGCAACTGTAAAGTACGGTTAAGGCAAAGGCATGGAGTATGATCGGTAAGTAAACCGCAAGTAGAAAAAGACAATTTAATAAGTTTTGTTATGAATGTCCTTTGTTTGAAATCTGTGAAGTGTGTGACAGGAAAATCTCATAACTGATCATAAATAAGTTAAGAGTTATTGTTCCAGAGAGATAATTAATACTAAGTGGTTGTTAATTCTGTTGGCCAAACTCCAAAAATTGTGTATAATAACGAACAGAAATTGCAATTTGGGCAATAATTTTGTCCTACATTTGTATGTATAGCCACTAGAGCAAAGAAATGATTGGGTTCAGGGTCTTAAGGGTATTTTAGATAATTATGCCCCTGTACCGGTTGTGGGTATTGAATATCCGAATTTAGAAATGTCACAGATTTTCACCATAACTCGAGATCACCACACGGCAACAGATTTCTTTTCCGATCCCCAAAATTCACCAGAAAGGTCACCCCGACCCCCCGGGATTTGAACCACGGACCTCCAGTACCAGGGCCCAGATCCTAGCCACTACACCACGTCTGTCAGTCGACACTCGGCGAGTATATTCGCCTCGTTATATAGCCTGGGTCCGTTTTGTAGCCAAAAAACCTGCACGCCGGGTTATAAAAACATTTTTTCCGCACAGTTGCCGTGTGGTGTAGTAGAGTTAGGGATGTCTGGTGATATTAGGCCCTTCAAAATCAATTTTGAGTTTCCTGTTGGAGGTTTTAAAAAAGGGACGAGGTGACTTATAATTATTAATTATTAATTATCTTTTATTTTCTTTACTTTGAAACAAGTGGTCTCAACCAATTTCAACCCCTTATATCGAGGACTCTGCATTTAATTATTTTCCAAGTATGATTAATTTGATACCCAAGTAATAATGCAGTCATGTTCTATGTTTATACATCATCATAGCTAATATGATTAACCCTAACCCTAGAACGTGGCAGTGGAGATGGAACGAAGAACAGGGGAGGGGGTTAAATAAAAAACGGGAACAATTATGTCCGCCGGCCCCGGGAATTTGAACACGGGTCGGCCGCGTGATAGGCGAGATATACTACCACTCAGCCCACGGGGGGGGGGGGGGGGGGGGGGGGGGGGGGGGGGGGGGGGGGGGGGGGGGGGGGGGAGGGCTTCACAGGCTAAAAAGTCGTAGACCATTATATACCTGTATTTTAGTGCTACATGAGATAGAACTTGTGCGCGCGCAAGCCAAGTGGTGCTGGCCGTGTTGTTTCTGTGATACGAAGTAGGGTTAGGGTTATAGAAATGCACTGTGTTGTGTCGTATTAACCGGAACCCTAACCCTAGAACGTGGCAGTGGGGATGAAACGAAGAACAGGGGGAGGGGGTTAAATAAAGAACAGGAACAATTATGTCCGCCAGCCCCGGGAATTGAACCCGGGTCGGCCGTGTGACAGGCGAGATATACTACCACTCAGCCATGGGAGGGGGGTGGGAGAGGGCTTTACAGACAAAAAAAATCGGAGACCATATATACCCATATTTTAGTGCTACATGAGATAGAACTTATGCGTGCGCAAGCCAAGTGGGGCTGGCCGTGTTGTTTCTGTGATACGGGTTAGGGTTATAGTTAGACAGTAGCAAATGAAGTTGATTGAAAGTCATTTTAAAGGTGAAACTCGTAAATAAATATAAAATAATAAAATATTTTGTAATTCTCAATTTTAGACGAGGGCGGCAACAGGAAACTCAAAATCAATTGTGGAGGGCTTAATCATGGCTAATCTGTGCTGTAATCTGTGACCCATCAACGTCGCTTCTTTATCTTTTGTGTGTGTACAGTACATGTTGTTAAACCCCTGGAGGTTTAATGCATCGTAATTGAGTGGTAAATGTTATTTTAGGTTGTAGAATTTGTTACTGTTGTAAACGATGGCACGGCTTATGTGACAGTGTGAAAAAAGTGAAGAGGAAATCGGGTGGGTACCTGATGGTTCCGAATGTAATTTCGGACGGGTACGCCTGTTTGTTCGCTCGTCGCCTGAAAAATCCCAGCCTAAGTCAACAACCCACGGGATTCATCAATTTTTTAACTTAGGGGACATTTGTTGTTCTTTGATAAAATAAATCTTGATGTTTTCTATTCTACAAGAAGGGTCATCCTTTAAAATAGTCGTATTCCAAAGTTTGAGTTGCATAACACTGTGACTTGAAAGTTGCCCATTGAGTAGTACACAACTGGCCGGGTGGTTCCGGGTGGTTAAACCACCTTTACCAATAACTCACTGCATTTTGGCCTATAACGCCTAAATGGAACATGACTTGCGTCAACATTTTTATGAATGAGATGTCATATTGTTGAGAGGAAATTTGCTTGTTTAATGTATATATTTCAGTTTTTTAATTCTGGTTACTGATTTTAAATTCGCTAACATTAAAGCACCTGGTCTGGAACTACTGTACAGTTAATGTACAATAATTTTAGTCTATACGGATCATCCTGCTGGTCAGAGAAAGTTGCTTATTTTTTAACTTGCCACCTTGTTAAAGGAATTGTTTTTAAACAATCTTAAAAGCATTCCAAACCCGTGGTCCCTCTTTTTTAAATGTATTTTTCTTGTCTTTATTTGTCCCCTCCACGGATGCTGTCATTGTACACCGTTTTAGTTACTGTAAAAGCTGAAATATTCGCGGTGGTTTTATTTTCGCGCTTTTCGCGCAAAATCTTTTTCCGCGAAAACTATAACACGCGAAAATATTGCTTTACACATTCATGCAATGCTTTCAGATGGTCGCCCGTGAAGAAATGTCTTTGATATCAAAATCCGCGAAAATATCTGTACGCGAAAATATTGGCTTTTACAGTAGTTTGTTGAACTTCACTAGGTTGTGTTGGTAGGGCATTTCACAATCAAATATGTCTACCTTTATGTTTTTAGTTTCATTATTAATGTTCTGCCATTGTAGAAATACAAACATATCTTTATATTTATGCTATGGAAGTTGGGTGGGGAGGAGGGTAACAATATAACCCGGGAGCACCGCAACACTTTTTGTTATACTTCATGCTATTTTTGGTTGCACCATGTAACTTGGTAGCCCATAACAAGTTGTTTGACCAATTTCGGGGATACCCCCCAAAAGTTTCACACAGAGCCCCCCTCCGGGGGGTCAAACTTTTACTTTGTCGAAAGTATGTCAATATGGGGTTCAAATGAAAGATAATCACACAAGGAATACATATCTAGACACTTTATTTATGTAGGATCAACCATTTTCAATTTATTAGCAAAAAACATTACATAAAATGCAGTATTTTGCATATTCGGCAATACAATTTGACTTAAAAGAAGACAACCACATTTTACAATGTTACAAAACCATTAAATCTTGCAAAAATCCTTGAACATATGTTGCCCATGACATATCTATCTTGGAATGACAGAAAAAATTCACTTAAGATCTTCCTATCATGAGTCTTAACCCCTCAAATACCCCCCAAAATTGTCCAATAATCGCTCTCTTGGTATCAGGAGCATGGATATTTAGATATTTCTGACATGTTTTGACTTTTAACATTATTTTTTTCAATCAATTAGTCCACATAACTATTTTCCAATATGATGGTCTTGTTTAACCAATATCTACATGTATAAAAGTTATTTTTGTAGAAATTCTTTTCCCTTGACAAACAAGAGATAGGCTACTGTGCCTTATATATGGAATAATATGCATAATCTAATTGGGAAGTCCCATTATTTGAATGAAATTCACCATTCTGTTTGTAACCTTTTTATTATAACAAGAAAATAGCATAACATTCACAAACAAAATAGATTTACGTATCTTTAAGTCTGAAGGTTTGTTTATATAATATCATGTTAAAATTATCCTACCAATTGGAAAGAGCATGGAACATAGATGTATTATGTCATCATTCAAAGTTGTTCACACAACGTGATTAAAACATTTCCAGGAGAGGTCTAATTCAAAGCTTACAAATGTGTAAATCGACTTAGACAAAGGATAATGATCTTTCACATTATAACAGCCATTTCCATTACTGACTGCACTTGAGGAAAGTCATTCTAGAAAGCAATTTAAATATACCAAAATTAACTGCATGTGTTGGCAGGTTTCTTATATAATATGAGTGATCCTTGCTGCTATGTTTATTATTAACCCGGGAGCACCGGGACACTTTTTGTTATACTTCATGCTATTTTTGGTTGCACCATGCAACTTGGTAGCCCATAGTTTTACCAGTTTCCGGGATACCCCCCAAAAGTTTCACACAGACCCCCAATCGGAACCTCGACGAAAGTTTGTCAATATGGGATTCAAATGAATGAAAGGAAATCAAACAAGGAACTCATATTTAACAACCTTTTTCATGTACATGTAAGATAAATCGTTTTTAATTTATTTGTTAAAAACAGTCTGTATCTTTTGCAATATTCGCATACACATTTTGAGGTAAAAGAATCCCCATGTTAAATGAATATTTGAAGGTTTATATACATCACATAATTTGAATAAACTTTTATAATTAAATACATTTCATTTTTGTGGGGGTCAAGGGGGTGAAGCCCCGGAAGCTGTTGGATTTTTATCGTTCGAATCCGGCAGGCGAAATAATGAACGGTTCTTAGGACTGCTCTTGAGAGTGGCACCCTCCAGGAGAAAAAATGGAACATTTTATGTACTAATGGCAATGGCATTCAGGATAATTATATACAAAGGTCATTTCAATTGAACAATTGGCAGATTAATGTCAACTATTGGCATTCAAATTCGTATAATTCTTGATATTTGTGAAAAAAAGGAAAATAAAAATAAAAATAAAAAACAAATAAATTGAAATTGAACTGTCTTGAGCTAACCCATCCAGGAGGAGTGACACCCCCTGAGGAAGCACATTTGGCACATTTTATGTTCTTATGTCATTCAGAATAGCATATGACTATCATTTATGTGTGAATATATGTCTGAAATCATGTATGAAAATACCAATGTATGAAAACACGTTATTGAATAGACCCCGCTTGAAAGTGGTACCCCCCGGGAAGTACATTTGGCAGATAATATTTATACTATTAGCCTTCAAAGTTGTATTTAATGTAGAAGTGACGTTCGATATGTGTTAACACATGTAACGAAAACATTTAAAACTTTAAAATGTACCCTTTTTTTTGGGGGGGGGGGGGCACTGAAACCCAGTAAATATAACCCCTCTCAGGAGGAGTGGCACCCCTGAGGAATCATATTTGGCACATTTTATGTTCTATGGCATTCGGTGGGAAATACTGACTCTCATATGTGTGAATACAAATCATGTATGAAAACACCAATGTATGAAAACACTAATCATTTAACCCGTTATTGAATAGACCCCGCTTTGTAGTGGTACCCCCGGGGAAGTACATTTGGCAGATCATATCAACTATTGGCATTCAATTTATTAAATGAGAAAATGACTCTTAATATGTGTAAAAACATGTAAGAAAACACAATTAAAAAATAAATTGATATTGGACAGTCTTAATTAACCATGACTAAATGGGACCCCTTGTCATGAGGAGTGGCACCCCCGATGAAGCAAATTTGGCATATTTGATAAACTATTGGTATTCAAAATAATATTAAGCATACAAAATCACTTTTGCAATGCCCATTTATAACAGCATTTTACTTATGGACTCTGATCTGAGATGGACTATTTATTATATCCATACAACATGCTTGAATATGGCAAGCCATTCATGTATCTAGTCAATGCACATTTTTTACATGTGATAAACCATCTCTATTGGTCGAAAAACATTGATTCAACTTTTTTATTTATCAATAAGCCATGTTTACTTGTCATAATACATATTTATCAAAGAGAACACATGGTTTATAGGTGATAAACACTGATAATTGAGTTACTACTCTAATGGCATTCCATACATTTAATATATTTTGTGACAGGTCAAGTGAGGGCGCCCTACAATTAATTATTTCAATTGATTTATTACATCATATAGGCTATAAAACATGCTGGTTTAAACATGTGAAAAAATAATACTGATATACAGCTATCATTTAATACCAAATGTATCATGATACACCTTTCAACAAAGAAATGCACCCCAGGTTTAAAACAAGTTCAGCTCTCCCTATACTTCCCTGTACAAAACCAAACTTTGACCCCCCTGTAAAATGAGCTGTGTGAATATTTTGATAGGTATCCAGCCGAGGGGTGATACTAGGGGTTATAAAGTCTTCAAAAATCATTAGCAACCTAAAATAGCAAAAATTATGTTTTGAAAACTTAAAAGTGTTGCGGTGCTCCCGGGTTAATAGCACCTTTTCACTAATTACAACATGACGGCAGACGCAGCTGTCACACACTAGTGCATTCTTTGTGAATTAATGTTGTATGTTTAATGGTATGAGATCATGGGGCAATGGCAATGCATTAGAATAATGCTTAACTTGTGATGATCAAACTTTTCGGGTAATATTTCAACTCTGGACCCTGGGAGAGGCTCTCAAGTATGACGCTGCATGCTTAAACAGAGAAGAGAAAAATATAAATGTATATATGGTACACACCACCAAATGCATGGCCTATGCTAGAACACATGAACATGTATATTAAAGTTGCGTTTAAAAAGTGTCTTCTTGGTCCCTTAAATGAATTGTTACCTTGCTGAAAGACCAACACTCTTTTTTCGCCCCCAAAAGTGTGGAAATTATGAAAGTAGCTTGCATGAATATCAGGGCGAGAAAAAATGTTTTATTTCCCGGGAATCAAGTCAAATTGTTCACAATATTTTACATATTTTAGCCATAGATCCCTTCATATTGCCAAAATTTCCCTTCAGATCTCCAAATTTCCCTCCAGATCTCCAAATTTCCCTCCAGATCTTCAAATTTCCCTGGAATGAGCTTCCCATATTCCCTGCTTTTTCCTGCTGTGTGCATGATTTTCTAACTGCCACGTTGAAAAGACTCATCTGATAAGTTTGCGATTGCAGCAAAATCTGGCGCATGTTCCCCTTAATTAAATATAAATTGTTAAACTCAAAGGAGGTAAAAATAGAATCCAGTCAAACTACACTGTTCTATAAAACAACACAACGATTGTTTATGCAAGTAGGCATTTTATTTTAGAAACAATTGTGGATCGATATAAGTTGAGACTCAATATGGAAAGCATATTCAAACAATATGGACTATTTTGTGATCTTTATTTTTGTATTTAATCTTTTTTATTGAGGGTAAACAGCTTCAGTGTCAAGCACTGCTTTCTAAGCAGGCCCTCATTTCACAGAGAAAAATACATAATTATTTACATGAAATATTAATGTATGCAATATTAATGTATGAAATATTAATGTTCTACAGAAGAAAGCAAGATTCAACAGAGCATTATCTGTAAAAAGCAAAAACCGTTTTCCATCCAATTTGAAAACTTCAATAAATTTCAATAATGTCTGGTATAAACCTGCTATCTTCCGAAGATAGCAGCTATGCTTTAACATAGCGTGATCTATAAAAATTGAAATTGTTTAAATCCAATTGTTAAAATTCAAATAACATTTAACTATAAAGATTATTTTGATCTGACATTTAGATAACTTGGTTATCGCCGTCAGATTTGCATATTAATTGATGTTTAAGTTCAGTCATTGTAATATTATTGCTTGTTTTGTGTCTGATGAGTGGCTAGAAAAGTGGAGGTGGTGGAACGAGGAAGAAAGATGGATTCAAAAATATAATTTAGATGTATTTCCAAGTCATACCCTGTTTTACGGGTCCGACCGAACTACTTTTTTTTGCGATTTTACAAGAGTTTTCTTTCTCAAATCATGTATAAAGTCAGCTGTATTTTGGCTGAAAATCTGTCACACATTTTTCAAAAAAATTCAGATTTTTGTAGATTTTGGTGACATTTTAGGTAAAAAAATCCTTACAAAAATAATTCGACCCTTCTTGACAGGTCGGACCACCTGTGAAACAGGTGTTTTTCTTTGTTGCCTTACTGCATGCTTTTATACATGTAGCAACTTGATATATATAAAGATCAACACTTTCTTTATTTACACACAGAGGGACAATCATTACTTGAGGAAGAGCAACAGAAGGCTATCATGAGTGAGGAAGAGAGCAGCGAATCCATGGCATCATCACCTCCACCGCCACCGCTACCTCCGGAGACGACAAAGAAGGAGTCCAGTAATGAGGGGGCCCTTATGTTACAGGTGAATAATGGGGTCTTTCCTTCATGTAAGGAGGCAGAGTTAGTCTAGGGCAGGCTTTCTCAACTGGCTGGACGCGCGCCACTTGTGGCGCATCAAGACATCCTGGTGTGAGAGTGGTTAAAATAAAAAAAATCATATCATGATATAGCCAGATTTCATAGGCCTACTATAATCAACAAGAGACAGTCCGCGAGAAAAAAACTTGCCCCTCCACCACACGGAGCACTGTTTTCCTCTGAAAAATAACTTGAATTGTAAATTCTAAACTTTTTTTTAAAGTCTGTTAAAAAACCCAAAACCAAGGAGCTTTAGGGGAGCTTCCCCCTGGCCCACCATCGGGGCTTAGCCTCTGGACCCCATGTGGAGCTTCAACAAGTTGGTTACTAAAATGTGGAGCATCAGTGAATCTAGTTGAGAAAGCCTGGTCTAGGGCAAAGACGCCATAGAGAGATCATATGAAATGAAGCTTATAAATAATATCTGAATGAAGTTTTTTCGCAACTCCTTACATAAGGTAGAATAATGGTGGGCATGAACTTGGCAGGAATAAAATCACCAACTTACATGGAATAACTGCAATAACTTTATTATCAGATTGTATTATTTCCCCTTTATTGATATATGCTTCAATTTAAGTGGAATGAAGAGGGGAAAGAGGAGGCCTCACCTTGCATGAGGAACTTCTTGTACGCATATAGTACTGGTGGATCATGAATGAATGAATGCACATATCAGTATTTACAAAAACGCCAACTTTTCTGCGTCATCCATAAATATTATCACTCTGTATTTCTGCACCACATCCGCCTTCCATTGATATGCGACACTATAATATGAACAAATTCTGGTTTATAAAGAGTATTTTAATTATGATATGCTGTTTGTGTTTTGCATGTTTCATATAATTCTTTATTATTTCTTCCCCCTCCGGCTCTCAGGCTCTGAATGGGTTTGTGATATTCATCTCACGTAAAGGCAAGATATTCTTCATCTCTGACAATGTGGGCAAGCATCTTGGAGTTCATCAGGTAATTTTCCCCCTTTAATTTGTTCATATTTTGTACAGAAATTCACACCACTGTAAATAATCCTTAAGCGATGAAAAAAAGAAACTCTGTTGTACGAGCCCGACCGACCCATTTTGTTAGAAATAGGTGGAAACAAAATCCATGTACAAATGAATATTTTATATATATGCTTTTCAAAAAATGTAAGTAAGTAAATATTTAATGTTAATGTTTTAATACTGTCAGTTACTATAGGAAAATCATTAATTTGTTGACCTCTCAATTGACTGACAGTCTGACACTACATCTGTATTTGCATTTAATGATATATTTTCCTTCAGGCATTCCGCATATTGGATGAAATATCTACTAAAGTAAAGTTAATCATTAAAAATGTGTAATTGTAGTACAATAGTATAAAGAAATAAGAGATTTACTCAAAAGGTCTGATGAAAATGTTACCTAGGGATTTTCGATTTGTCAAACAAACATGCAAGGGTACACACCACCATAACTTTCCGCGGGCCAGGGTGCAGGGGTACTGAAGGCCCTAAAAAACTTTGATTGCTGCTTCAAATGTAAATATTTTGACCAGATTTTCGCCATAGGTCTTAGATTTTGTTTGATTAAAAAGTTGAAACCTTCATGGTTGTAATCTGAAATGTAAAAAGTCATGAATTATTCTTGGGCACACGTGTGAAGCGGCCCGAAACTCTGATTTTCCTTTTTTTTACGCACTATAAAGGCGGATACTTTGCAAAATCAAAATTACTGAAAAACTGGGACTGTCGATCATATATGAAATGTTGATAATATTAAAGAAAACAAAAATACGAAGATTTTGCAACCAAAATGAATATCCTAGGTAAGGAGGGAGACCCCAGGAGAAGCGATTGAACATCGGGTTTCTAACACGCGTTTCAATGGAAGCGACTATGGTGGTGTATACCCTGCAGTATAGCACAAATAATGTTTTTACAATATTTGAAATAATGATTAATTAATATATTCATTCTGGAAACATTCGTCTGATGCTTATGTTAGCTCTCCAGGTGCCAGTGATAAATAAAATGTAAAGATGAAAATAAATGATTCTAATGCAGTGGGCGTGGTTTGATATGGTAATCACTTTATTCAGTCATTTTGATTGGACCCTACAATATTTCAGGCATCCCTTGTCAGGCTGTAGTGGATGGCTATGGCGTCATCAGGGGCATTAATACACCGGCAAATAAAACAGAACTTACAGTCCCGTGGATCCTTCGGTATTCAATAAGCAAGTGTAGACAGCTTTACTATAAGATCATAAAGAATAAAATGAAAAATCAAGAAAGCAATTGAATTTTGCGAACTAATACACCTCTTCAGAACAGAATCAACTAATTTTCACCCCATGATCAAGAATAATTACCGATGACGATGTTACTAGCAAGAATCTAGACGGATTTGTTGGAGAGAGTCCGCCTAAGATGAAAGCAGTAACCAAATGCTTGACTAATTGGGGTGTTAAAATGTTTCAAAGGTAACATCTGTCAAATTCTTTCAACTAAATTCCTTTAATAGTTGTGCTGTTCACACTGAAGTGTTAAGAACTATTTTACAATAGCGTGCATGCGCCACAAGAATGTTTATATCAGTAATAAGGCCAACCACGCATGTGCAGCAACAAGAGGTTCGCGTCGATTTTTCAAAAAGGGGTGGTCATTTTTATTAAAATATTACGATCACTTTCCACGTTATCTGCTCTCAAACTTTTATTATTTAACATATGAAGAGGTGTTTTGCAAAAGGGCCTACATCCACTTCTGCCTTTTGACTCATTTTGCATTATTGAATGGATGGCTATTCATTATGTGGAATGTGGCTTGTATTGGTTGGTGCCTCAATTGGCGTGCATGGATGCACTAATCCAAGTCATAGAAACAGTAATGAACATAGCCATACAATGATTTGATTAATTCCATGGACTTGCCAATACAAATTCACTAACATGACTAATGCAAAATGAGTAACATGTCGGGGTGGTCTGGTGGCCCTTTTGCAACAAAGCTCTTCATATGTAAAGGATAAAAATGCATTAGAAAGAGTGCGCCGGCATCCACTGCAACACAAATATAGACAAACCCATCTATTGTCACATAATAGTCAGGCACCCACAACGAAATTTCCATCTTTTATTCTCTAAATCAAAGGAGATCATGTTTTACAAAGGGACTAATCATTGATTGTTGAAATAGAGTTTATTCATAGCCAGGTGGAACAGACAACAAAAGGGATTTGCACCTGAGCTATTCTACATTCAACAGAGTTGGTGCATGACGTCCAGTTCATAGCATGAATTGTGTTATCAAATCAATCATGAAACAAGTGCATTTTTTTCTGAAGATCTTGAACACAGTATTTTCGACAAGATGGCTGCTTAGTAATGGGTTACCTCTATGAGTGCCCTAGAATATTCCAGATTTTGTTTATATCCTCTAAGTATTTGGTTAAAAAGCGAGAGTGGCAGCACTATGTGTTCATGTGGGCGGGGAGGGGGAAATACCCCTCCCAGTCATGACCTTTTCCCCCTACTTCCCCCACAGTCAGCTCAAGCTCACCCCATTTTGTCCCCCAAACAATCGAAAATGTTGAGTTTTGATGTCAAAATTACTTAAAATTAGCTGCAAATTGGTCTGAAATTTCTATTTCAGAACAAACTATAAAGCTAATTTCAGGCAATTTTTACAATTATACAATTTTCGCCCCCAAGTTTTTTCTTGGCCCCCATGATCTTTTCTTTCCCCCAGTTAGCTCCCCTCCCCCACTGCAACTGAAATGCGATCACCACATTGGTGGTATGAATGATGTTACATATTTTCCCTCTTTCACATACAGTACGAGATGATCGGCAACTCGGTGATGGAATTTATCCATCCAGATGACCACAAGGAACTGGCCAAGCAATTTGTGGTGCAGGTACCTGGCCGGGTGTCCGTCGCAGGCATGGGTGTGGAGTGTAAGCAAGATGCAGACCCTAAACGCATGACGGTCAACTACTTTGACGATTCAGGTAGGTGTCCCTCTGATTAATGATTATAGACCATTTCAAATTGAGATCGGAAATCTTCGGAAAAACAGGTCACATGGAGTAGGTGCGTTACGCGTTTATCGCAACAGTTGATCGCATTCACAGCATTGTCCTAGTTGGTTGTCCGCCTCAGTGATTTACTATGTTCACATACACGCGTGCACACATGAGAAGTAAAACGTGGAACGAGACTATTTTGGTTTTTTTATCAACAAAGGCGCTGACGGACAAATTCCAAATGTATAGCAGACGGTAAAAAGTGAAAATATTACCCCAAATCTCTTTCATCTCACTCGTTTTTGTAACTGAAATGCCGCAACATCAACTTTGTGAGGGATACAATCTATCACCAACACCAGCGCAATCTACCACACACAGGCAGACGGGTGAAAAACACGTCTGTTTTTCTCCGGCACATGGCCATGACCTGTCAGGAGCTGACAGGTCATGGAACCGAGTGTCAAACACTCGGCTAATCGGAAACATTCGGAACCGATGGTATATTTTCGGATTTGAAATGGTCTATAGTTATCAATACCAGGTTGGTGATAAGGTTGATGACTCATTGATCATACGATATAGAGAAAAGCATATTGGGGAGTCGGAAGATATCAGCAACTTGTCTCAATAACATTAACAGGGACAAAACCATGTTTGGTTTTCTAGGATTCTGTGTTAGTAAATGTTTATGTGCACCAGGAATTCATGCACAATATAAAACACATTTTCAATATATTCACCATAAATTTAGGAGTTGTCTCTTTTCTATAAAGATTTGTTTAAATGTGTTGTCTATTTTGACTATATGTGAACTGGCACCACAAAATGAGAGTAAAGTCGCAAAAATAAAAAAAATAAAAATTCACATTTTCAGAAAGTAGATATCCTCAGGTTTAAAATGACACCTAAGTTGTTATAATAGGCAATTCCAAAGTGAAATTATGATAAATTGAAGTTAATCATCGCTGAAATATTGAATTTGAAAAAAAGGCCTTCAAAGTCAGTGAAGCTTATCATGTCAAAACTTCATCGAAAGATTGTTAATGCCAAAGACATCTTATTGAACGGCATGTCATTGGTTCATTTGGGAATTAACAGGGTTCAAACTACTATTAATCGGAAAGCCCTGACCTTGAAGACCATAACAAATTTGCCATAGAGAATACTATTTTAACCCGTGGAAATGACGATGTAAACAAGGTAATTTCGAGGCATTTTTCCTCTCTTTGCGTTCATTTCTTGAGATATAAGAATATACTGCCCTCTCTAAAATTACTTAAAAAACATATTTAGACCCAAAACCAAAATATTTTCTTAACCCTAACTCTACCCCCACTTTTTTCAGAATTTTTTGTTCAACGCGGAAAATCGACTAAAATATCCCCCGATCCCCCCCGGGATTTGATCCAGAGACCTCTCGCACCAGAGGCGAGGGATTCCACACTTCACCACGGCTGTCAAGCACAGTTCTGGGCAGTGTATTGCCCAGACTGTATGTATTGGGTCCA
This sequence comes from Ophiura sarsii, assembly GCA_035610835.1. Lineage (NCBI taxonomy): Eukaryota > Metazoa > Echinodermata > Ophiuroidea > Amphilepidida > Ophiuridae > Ophiura > Ophiura sarsii. The sequence goes on from CM069441.1 coordinate 40,183,269, forward strand.
TTTTTTCATCAAAAAACTTCCACGCCGGGTGGTACCAACGTGTCCAGTCATGGTATTTTGGGGTATATGGTAGTGTTAGGGTTATATTAACAAAACTTAGAAAATGTTTGAAGAAAAAAAAGAAATCAAAAAATTGCTTGTTAATCCTAACTCTACCCCCCACTTTTTCAGAATTTTTTCTTCAACGCGGAAAATCGACCAAAATATCCCCCCGATCCCCCCGGGATTTGATCCAGGGACCTCTCGCACCACAGGCGAGGGATTCCACACTTCACCACGGCTGTCAGGCACAGTTCTGGGCAGTGTATTGCCCAGACTGTATGTATTGGGTCCATTTTTTCATCAAAAAACTTCCACGCCGGGTGGTACCAACGTGCCCAGTCGTGGTATTTTGGGGTATATGGTAGTGTTAGGGTTATTACTTCGGAATGTGATACATAAATAAAGTTTTTCTTTCCGAAAAATGAAAAATCTAATTTTCGACCTCCCCTTGTCAAATCGAATATTTCAGGCCATAACTCAATACTTTACGCTCATTTTGTCATGCCAGGTCACATATATACATATATGTTGATTAAAGCTGACAAAAGGTGAAGCACCCACCTAGGTTCACCCACCCTCTGAAATACTGAGTCACCAGAAATAACTAAATAAAATGATCAATCATTCGTGACAACTTACCCTTGACAACCCATTGTCCAATTTGGCAATGGGGTTTAAAATAATTGCATTTTGGTTCTGTTATTTTTTGATCTGTTTAATCAGCCTGATACTAATATAATAAACAGATATAATACACCAGTGGAAGGACTCAAATGCCATTGCAACTCTGTGACACTTCCAGCTATGGCACATCCCTGATGATTATAGGGCAGGGCTTCCATTACCGTCAGTCATTAGAAGTTTGTAGTTACAAATCCATTCCAAAAACCTTGAATAAGTTCTCTCATAGGGTCATCGTTTCGAAATGGGACTATCAAAGTTGCATTGAAATATCATGTCATATCTATCTTTAGATTTAAAAATGTGTATAAAACTAAAAAGAGATGCCCATCAGTAGGCCCCCTGCAGCTCAACAGTACTATGAGTAACACACATAATGCAATGGATAATAATGTGAAGAACATGTCACATATGCCTATACATCTGGTAAAATCACATACACAATTAAAATATTTTTTGAAAATTATGAAAGTTCTTGAAAATTCACCAAACTATTCACAAAATGTTGACAACCCGCCCCTCAGCCCTCCCGACAATAATGCCTGGCCGACTGACCCTACCTGAGAGGTTCATTTGCCTGTAGAACAGGGTTGCCCCCTTGCAGGTATTGATTAAAACAATCACACAGAGTGTAATAAATTCCACACATTATGGAATACATGCACTTATTATCTATTTAAAGCAGGTCATGGTATTTTCAGCATGCTGATTACCAGGATATGATTTATCTATTCAACAGTAACAATCTCAATTATCATATACATGTACACAATGTGACCTGAGAGGTCCATTTGCCAGTAGAACAGGACCCCCCTTGCCTTATCTGTACTGTAGGGGTCACACCACTAAATAGAGCTCCATAGGGATACATACTAAAACACTGATATAAAACTCTGTTTTAGACCACTAAATTGCGAAATTTGACCCTGTAGAGTGATTTTTTCTTAAAGATTATCACATTTCCCCACCAAAAAGTGAAAAAAATAGGTAGGTTGACCTGCTCGATTTTCCAAAATATGCCCATGGAGTTGACTACCTCTCTGACGAGCTTGGAAATGTCGCCGTAATCGCCAATGTTTCCAGTAAAAAGCATAAATTTGAAAGATCTCAACATTTACCTAGATGATATTCACAGTTTATAGTCCGGGTGCATGATGTAGGTGATGTCCAATTAATCATAATTAAATTGAGGATTTTGTGATGCATACTTTCCAATTCTAGCTTTAAACACCGATTTCAGGGTAGGGGATACCCCATTTAGCGTAGTGCACCCTGTAAGGTAATCAATCACACAGAGTGGAATGAATTCCACAAATTATATGGACTATATGCACCTATTACCTATTTAAAGGAGGTCAATTTTTAGCAGGCTGATTACCGGTATGATCATTAGTAACGATCTATTGTTCATTACACAATGTGATCTGGCACACGGCCAAAAGTGCAAGTTGGTGGTGGTGGTGGTTCTGAGAGTGAAATTGTAGTTTTGGTTTCTCAGATTTAGAGTGATACACCATTTTGTTTTGCCATTCAAGAGATAGGATATTAATAAGCCTTTTCACTCTGACCCGATCGACGATCAATCTTTGAACGATCGATATGAAGAATTTGTCAAAATATTTGTTTACATGTAGGCTCCATTCTGAAAGTCTGTACCTAAAATCATGATGTTTGTGTTTGTGTACAAGTGCCCCATCCCCTAGCCTTTCATCAATGCGTTGTGGTGGTGTGTGTGAGTGTGAGCGCCCTCTGTAAAAACAGTATAATACAATGCCTTTCCGCAAAAAATCTATGTGTTATGTTTTGTATTATTTTATGGAAGACTTATTCCGTACAAAATGGCGCTTGTTGATTGGTTGATAATTTAATGATGTCATCGATATTAAGTGCTATCTTAAAACGTTGAGATCAATAGAATTAGGCGGAGCTAATCGTGTGTTATGATGACGACGTTGTTTGATTGACACATACTGCTTACACGGTAGAATGGTTATTTGCAAGGTGTCTTTGACAAAGACTACTTATCCCCCAGGAAATGCGGAGTTACGTCATAAAGCAACGAAATGTAAATATAGTAGGATACATTGATTCATAAATCAAAAGATTACATAAACCTAAACCTATCAGGTTTTCCCAAGTGAATGAGTCTTTTGTGAAACTACAGTACATTAATTAGAGCAGCAAGTCATCAATCATGAGCAAATAGTACTCTCCTTGAACTGTATTGTTATTGCATGCTATGTAATGATGGTCTTTAGTACTATGAAAACCAGGTCTCTATCATTTGGCACACATCAAGTCTGTACCTATAATCGTTATGTCTGTGTTTGTGTACAAGTGCACCATCCCCAGGATATGGGGAGTTACATAAAGCGACAAAATGTCAAAATATTAGGATACATTTATTCATAAATCAAAAGATTACATAAACCTAAGCTCATCAGTGTCTATCAGGTTTTCCCAACTGAATGTGTCTTAAGTGTAAATTTTAGTACATTAATTAGAGCAGCAAGTCATCAATCATGAGCAAATAGTACTCTCCTTGAACTGTTAATGTTATTGTATGCTATGTAATGATGGTCTTAGTACTTACTACATGTATGAAAGAAAACCAGGTCTCTGTCATTTGGCACACTATCACACATTACATTGCCATTTGTTATGTATAAACGTTGCCATCCACATGTTATGTGGAGGTAATTGTCTCATTGGAGCATTGTATGAATATTTAGTGGCAAATTATTTGCGGCCTTGGATATTCTTACTATATTGTCTTTTCATGGAATTCAGGATAGTGGTTACAAAACAAAATTATCGCTTGCATTAATTTCATTTGTGTAGACAAACACAAAACAATATTTGTCAATGTCTTTGAAATTATATTGGAAAGTAGCACAATTGGAATTAATATTTTAGAGCAGATGGGTTTACTACGTTATTGTAGTTGGGAAACGGGAGACCACAAAGTTGGAATATAATTGTTAAGCATAAAAATGAAAATACAAAATTCAAGTTCTATTGATGTTCATCTAGCCTCTCAGTGACCTCTTATCTCATCTTTTACAACACATTGCACTAGGGTTTTATACACCACAGTTTCATTTTGTAATTATTTACATGTGTCTATATTACGGTGAGGATGACTACCATTCTATTATTTTATATGGCTTATGCTTGCAATGTAAACAGGCCATGTATCCCTGACCGTAATTGAACTTTTGGCTTGCCATCTGTAAATATAAAACACCATGTGTAAACATACTTGCGAATGAAGTATGAAGGCGTAGAAAAACACCTCAACATACTGTAAAAGTGGACATTTTTCGCACGTGTAAATTTTCGCACTTCACATATTTGGGAAATGTTTGCTTGTTTTTATTTTACTGATTGTTAGCTTCCTTACATAGACCTACATACAAAATGAATATATTCGTGCGGTTTTAATTTCGCGATTACTGGTTTTAGCGCGAAAAGCGTGAAAATAAATGTAGCGTGAAAATGTCCTCTTTTACAGTACATGTACAGTTTCTTTCTATTGGAGAAGTAAATAATGTCATAAGCTCATGCTATAGTTCAATCAGATTCAAATTGGTGAGAAATGTGAGGTTTTATCTCTGCGTGCAAAAATGAAAATCTAAGCGTATGCACGCAATTTTGTCCTTCGTACACATGCATAGTGCGCCTGTTGCAACTGCAAGTCTGTTGCTTTCATGAACGCCCACTGGTCCATGTTCTTCTGTATTAATTCGTTGCTGTAAGAAAATGCGTCGATTTGACACTGAATAAACAATAGTTATCAAGATTTCTTTTTTAAAAGACACAAACACAAACCAAAAACGAAAACAAAAATGACCTTTGCTTTCTCTGTAATTGCCTGCAGACATGCGGTTAAAATGTCACATCATTTTTCGTACAGAAGGTGGGATTTCATAGACTTTCATAGAGAAGAAAAATCAAATGAAAACATGATAATAGTAGTATTGGAATAAAAAACAATGATGATCCAAGGGGATTTGCTCTTGTCAAAATTATGATTGCTGGATAAAGATATCTGTGGGTTTTATTAGTGTGTTTTATGACATAGGAATCACGAAGTACACTTTGAAAAATAGGAGGATGTACAGGTAGTAAAATAAAATGTGAGTAAAGAGATAGGGTTGTTAATCACAAGGGAGTTTCATGTGTAATTCTTACATAGGGCATCAAAAATTGCAAAAATTTAGAAAAGGTTACAACTTTTGGCATTGAACTGGGAAATACGTGTTTATGCAAATTGAGTGGTAGGATGGTAAATTACATGTACTAGCGGGACGCCCGTTCTTCGAACGGGCTCCCGCTAGTAAGTAGCGCCTATCAGACAGAACCCCGGTGAAATAACACATAAGTAGCTATACGAAAATTTGTCTCGAAATTGGTAAGAATACATATAATGCATAGGCCTATTTCCTTACCTGAAATTGCCGCCCCTGCACCGTGGTTATCTCAACACCCAAGGCCTATAAACCTTAACCATCTCCCCAAGCTGTATCACCTGGTTTATACTTTTAACCACACTATTTCCTTCCACTTCGTGACTCTCCCTGTTAGTGTTACGCACTTTAGTATCACATTTCTTCATTAACTCCCTGCCTCCCAAACCTCATAACTTCGTGGCCTCCCCTCGCCCGCCCGCCCCGTACTGTGCGATCTAAACCTTCAAGGCCTAAATTAGCCAACTCCCGTAGCGTTCTTCAGTAACCCCTTGCCTCCCAAACCTCATTACTTCATGGCCTCCCCTCGCCCCCCCCCCCCTCCCCGGGGCCTTCCCCTGCCGTCTCTTGCCCGCCGTTCCCGCCCCGCCCCTACCAACATTCAAGGCCTAAATTAACTAACTCCCGTAGCGCAGCGTATTTCTCCAATATTTGCCCGCTCGCGTGTGTAGTCGTGCGTGGGTGTAGTGCGTGTGAGCGTTTATTTTGCACGGCGCACAACGACGCGTTATGTGTTAGGCACCGAATGCATGGTTGCAATACGCATGAAGATAAACAAAACAAACCCGGCCCGTATCCATGGATTTTCATGGTTTTTTACTCATATCTCGGTCAATTCTGTACGGTTTTCAGCCATTTATAGCTTATAACACTCACATTATAATCATCTTTTATCAGTGCAACGTTCACGGCTTTTAGACGCAAAATGAGAAAGCTTTATGGATACATACATACAACATACGGTGAATTATAGTAAGATACTGTGTAGGGTACCTGTGATAAGAAAGATACTTGTTCAAGTTCACTTTTGAAAGTTTATATCTTTGAATACAAATGCTTACCACATTTACAGAGATGCCAGTTTTCACGAAATTTCCTGATTTAAACAATGTTTTGGTCAAAATTGATGCAATTTTAATTATTTTCAGGCCGATTTCAGGTTTTTTGCACAGATTTATGGATATTTTCAAGGACTAGCATCTCTGCATTTGTTACATCTTGAGAATTGGTAAATTTGTACGAGGTACGGATCAATATATTATATTGAACTTGGTCCCTGCTAAAACATATTTGAGATAAACTGTCCAGTCAATAGCTGTAATTTACACCAACTCTAAAAGGTCACTTACACTTCCAAATCCCAAAAAACAAAAAGTCTCATTGCGCAATCACGCAAAGGTACATATATAGGTTCTGAAAATTTAATTAATTAGTATGATGCCACGATCACCTGGAATCCAGACGCTGCAGCCCGGGTTTAGATTCGCATGGTGGCACACACCATTTTTAGATCGTCCTTAGGAAGAGACCTTATGGCAGCATCCTTCGTCTGTGTATTCTGTCTGTCTGTCTGTCTGTCAACAATTTGGTATACACTTTTTGTTTTGTCCATTTCTTTTCTATACAATGACCAATTGCAATCAAACTTCCATCATAGATGCAATATGGAAACCTTCATATGTTAATGAGGTCAAAGGTCACATACCACGGTCAAAGGTCATCTGAGGTCAAGATGTAAAATTTAGTACACACTTTTTGTATTGTCCATTTCTTTTCCATACAATGACCAATTGCAACCAAACTTGGGGCAGCAACATGGAAACCTTTTTATGTTAATGAGGTCAAAGGTCACATACGAAGGTCAAAGGTCATCTGAGATCAAGATGTAAAACACAGTACACACTTTTTGTCTATAATTTCTTTTCCATACAATGACCAATTGCATCAAAACTTGGGTCATAGATGCAACATGGAAACCATCATATGTTAATAAGGTCAAAGGTCACATATCAAGGTCAAAGGTCAGCTGAGGTCAAGATGTAAAATTAATAATAATAATAATAGATTGTTGCTATAAGGCGCAAATAAATCTTCCAGTAAACTCAGAGCGCGCAAAAACATAAAACAAGCAAACAACAGATAATTGGCTGCATATGTAAAATTGATTACATTTAAACAGATGAAGTACAATTGCAGCCAAACTACCCATATAAACGGACGACCTATTTGGGACCGCTGTCCCTATTTTTATTGTCCGCATTTGTCTCGTGTTTCCCCCCGTTAGCATTACAACCCCCCCGAATGGGTCAGGGTTATAGAACAATACTGCTGCAGGCATGGTAAATAAGAAAAGCCTTGTGTAAATTTAGATAAATAATTGATGATTCCTACATGTAGACAATGACTCATGATCATCACAATAAATTGAGATATGGTAGTTCAAGTATGGTTATCATTTAATTGTGTAAATTTATATTTCAAAGATTTCATGTTTGAACAAATTTGTATGGTTCCGTATTATCCCTATTAAGCGCCCAGGACCTTATAAGCGCCCACCCCTGTTTTTCTCAATGACTAAAAAAGTGCCCACCTTTTCAAATGGTCAGCATCCTCAAATGACCACTTGTACATATATTTCATTTAGTACATGAAATGGTCAGCCTCCTCAAATGACCAATTGTACATTTTTGTTAGTACGTCAAGTGGTCAGCCGTCTCAAATTACCACTTGTAGGCCTACATTGTATTTAGTACATCAAATGGTCAGCATCTTCAAATGACCATCAAATGGTCAGCAACTCAGCATCTTCAATTGACCACTTGTACATTTTATTTAGTACAATAAATGAGTTTAAAAAAGGTAACATAATAAGCGCCCACCCAAAATGACTTTGCTAACCGCCCAGGGCGCTTAATAGGGATAATACGGTTATTGAGATAAATTATTGATCTAGTATGGTAATTGTTGATTTCAAGTGCATGAAACTTTGTAAATAAACATGTTAACCCTAACTCTCTGGGTGTATTTTTGTGAATTGAAGTATCAGGGGAGAAAAATGGGTCAGATGTGCGGGAAAATTAGTTTCAGCGTGCATGCAAATCTGATGCTCTACGGACTGAGCTACACGGGTGAGACTCAAGTTTTTTTCCACAAGTTGAACTTGTAGTAGTACGAAAATGACAGGGTCGCCTTGTGGTACAAGATTGTAGCACCGTCGGGTTTTGTAGGTTCCAGGAAGGTTAGGGTTAATGACAAAATGCTATTCTATCTAAATCTATGACAAGTTTTAGTCCAATTTGAATATTTGGAACGTTTTTTTGAAGGAACCCCTCAGCTGAAGGCATACAAGTAAGTGGATTGAAATGAGCAATATTATAAAATTAAATTGAATCAGTTGACATACTTCATAGTTTACTTCACAACCCCACTGTCATTATCAAATGCACAGAATATATAGGCCTATTATGTGGTTGGAAAGTTAAGGAGGTCATCCAAAATTATCACCGTTTTCGTGTACGTACAAAGCGTACATAGCTTTTGACCACTCCCTTCTATATACAGCATATCTTCATACATGTTTAGAGCTCTTTTCAGAGCCACCATCTCTCAGTGGAAAAGGGGCGATCCAACTGAACAGCTCTTTTCAGAGCCACCAATCTTTGACTAGTAGGAAAGGGGCACCTACTCAAATCATCAGGCAGGGGCAGCCCAAATGATGATAATAATAGAGAAATGGCAATCTCTATGTTTTGTTTAATATAATCTGGTCCTGAAGAAGTCAGAGCTAATGAAAGCTTGACAGTTTTAAACTTGTCCGACGGTCAACCCGTTACATTTATCTTATTACTTATTTATCTGCATATAATTTAATAAACATTTATAATTTCCCATACAAATATTCTGAGCTTTTAATAAACTTGTCTGGTGATATCCTACGTGAGACAGTTACCAGAGTTGAATGTTCTAGAATTGATCTAGTTGGCATTTCAATATTTAATCTACGTTTTATTAATTTTTTTAATCCTGTGTCTTTCCTCGGTCCACGGCCAAATGATTTATGTTCTCAATGGTTGTTTGATATTTTTTAGAATTATACATCTGAAAAAAATAAATTATGATTTCTTTGTCGTTTTTATAAATTTACAGTGGGAGATGATGCACAGATCCCAGTCACCGACTACATACAAGACAGACAGTTTTTCTTGCGGATGCGATCGGTGATGCCACGTCGTGGCACCGGGGGAAAAGGCAAAGTTGTTGGTTTTAGAGTAAGTATTATAAAATAATGAGTGTAATTGCAATGTAAATAGTCAAATTGTGGACAGAACGAGGAGTGTTCTTTGACGCAACAAGTGCAGTTTTTCATAGATGAACGTGGAGAGTGATGTTGCATCATAGCATGGTAAAGTCCAGGGCTTGAAATAAGCAGGAGCCCTGAGCAAGTAGGTAGCAAATTTACCCTGTGCTAAGTGTCAAAATACACCTTCTTATGTACATTGTGTCACCAGGAACAACTTGTCACATTGAAAATTGCCCCTGGTTATTCCACTGCACTCATCCTCAGGAAGATGTGTGAACCAGGGGCTAATTTGTGTAAAAAGAAGTCCCTGGTTCTCAAACCCTTATACCGTATTGATCCATTTATTAAAGATGTAGGCTCGTGGCCTTCTTAATTTCTCTCTCAAGCCACATAGGATCTCTGTTCAAAATCTTGACTAAGTCCACAAAATGACTGGTGGGGTTGGGGGGGGGGGGGGGGGGTAGGGTTTGGGGAGGTTCTTTATGGATATTCAAAATCTCTTGACGTGGAAGTTATGCAAAATAATCCAATCTCTGGACGGACGCTCTACCAACTGAGCTAACGAGGACAGTTGGTATTGAAGCGTTTGAAACACATCTAAAAGCTTAGGGTTCAAATTCCCATATTTCTCCCACTTCTCTACTAGCAACATGGAGAAATAATATTAAAGGTAGATGACCCGATTTTCAACTTGATGTTTTCTATTTTACATGAAAGGTCATCTTAAAATTGTTGCATTCCAAAGTTTGAGTTGCATAACTCCAATGGTTCTATTTTTAGAATAGCAAGGTCAAAAGACATGTGCCCATTGAGTAGTACACAGACTGGTTGGTGGTTAACCACCTTAGGCAGTAATTCACCACATTTTAGCCTATAATTTCCAAATGAAACAATTCTGGCCCCTAATATTTTACAGACATAATGAGAAATATATGGGGATTCTTCTGATACCAAAATTTCTTGATGTGAAAAAAAATCATAGCCCCAAAAAAGTGATCGGGTCATATACCTTTAATTCTATCAAATTAAACATGAAAGCAAAGTTACTTAGTTCACGAGGTTGAAGTTATGATAATAAATCCTTTCCTCATGGTTGAGAAATGAAAAATCAATTTCCTCGACCAGGATTTGAACCTGGGTCCTTTCAATCTCTAGGTGGATGCTGTACCAACTAAGCTAATGAGGATAATTGGTATCGAAGCGTTAGAAATACATTTAAAGGCTTAGGATCTCTAATTCCTATATTTCTCCTGCTTACAAACATGATGGAGAAATAATAGTAATAATTCTATTCAAATTTAAGTTGGGTCTAAAAATTCTCAATGTACGATTGATTTTTGCTTTGCCCATCTTTGTTGCTGAAACTATTCATCACCTCCATTGACACTTTTTCACAAAGGAGTCACAAAAAAAATGAAGACATGCTATTTCAAACCAATGGTAGCACTATAAAGACCTATAATTTGGCTTTCATTCAAAAGAAGAATTTTAATAATCGACCATTGTGTTATCATATAACACTAATTGGAGTAAAGTCCCAAAGTTTGAAGCCAATTCATAAGATGGTCAACATTTTCAAGCCATTCCTTAATGTATTCTAATGAGGTTCGCTTTCTGAATCAGTTGAGATGCCTCGTTTTACTTATGTTTCTTGAGTTCAGGCTTTTTATTACTCATAATTCCACAGTTCTATTTATTTCCAGTCAGTTCAAGATCTTGTATCCAACATTCATGTGCCTTTTCAGGTTTTCATTAATCGGCATCTCTGAATCAGCCAACTAACATTCTGTGGATTGGCTTTAAAATACTGGTTACTAAAATTGATGTCACATTATTTATGACGCAATGTTGAAATTCAAAAACTCATTTTTTGAATGAAAGCCAAATAATGATGTGGTCTTTGTAGTACTATCATTGGTTTTGAATATGCAAGCCTGAAAAAGCCGCTAAAAAAGATCCCCGTACTTTCTGACTCGCCCTGTAAATTAAGGGGAATTAATGTTTCAAGAAGAAACAGCCTGCCATATAAAACCAAATTCAATCATGTTTGCTTGTATAGACTGAAAGTGATCATATATGTCTTTGAGGAGTTCAACTGTACTGCTGTACTAATTGAGACACCTTTTCTTAATTTGTTTGATGGAATCAAGAAGCTCGCTAATCAGGACTTAGATAAATTGAAGGTTAAACCTCAAAGGTGTTGGCTATGCAGCGTCAACTATCCAATAGTACATTCAACCTCGAGCATGGGCGTAAATCCTGTGGGGGGGGGGGGGGGGATGTATTTCCCTAATATTTGACCATGGGGGAATAGCCTATGCAATGCATCACACCCCCGATGTTATGCATGATAAAATGCTCACTGTAATTGAAATGTCTGTTTTAGAACAAATTAAGCTAATTTCAGGCAATTTTTACAACAAAAAAACAATTTGTTTGCGTGCTTCGTAGATTTTTTCTCGCTTTTTCACCCTCAAATATTGATACTGGTACCGCTACTGGTCAATCATCCCCCAATGCCAACAACAAATTTACGCCACTGACCTAAAGATATAATTTATATAGAGAATAGTTGTTTCCTTTGATCACTACAAAGTGTGCCAAGGTCTTGCTCCAGTTAATTATTGACATTAAGATAGTGGTGCTACAGATAGTCTCCTTCATTAGGATACATTGTTCCACCAGATAAATGCACCACTTCCCCAAGTCATCCAAATCTATTCATATGCAACAGTAAATGGTATGTTAAGGCTAGTTCAGGAGTATAGTTTGATCAGTACCAAATTGGTGGGCCTCCTTACAGCAGGGAATATAATAAAGAAGAGGGTGGGCGCACAAAAGGCTCACATGGCCCATTGTCAGTGTTCGAATTAAGGAAAAAAAACTGGTTATCCCACGGATAACCATGATATGAAATCAGGTTATCCGCCAAAAAAATTGGTTATCCGCCAAAATTTCAAAAAGTATTAAAATCAAATATAAAAAGGCAGTTTTCGCCAGTTTAATTGAATTCTTCCTCGTTTTTCTATGTAATTGTAACGTATTATGTAATTATGTTAGTGTATAGAATTATAAATTCTTCGTAATAATTCTTATAGTCAAGCAAGTACTCATCTTTATCTCCTGAACCTCTCCCCTTCCCCTGAATAAAACCTGTGATCGAAAGTTGCTTCGCCATTTTTTACTGTAGCGAGCGTTATTTATTTACCATTTATTCCCAACACGTGGATGATCACGATGACATCATCGCAATCTCATTAACTCCGTAGAGGCACAGTTCAAAACACGCATATATGACTGGGCACGAAGCAACGTTCATGGGACGTGGTTAAATTGTTAATCACGTGGTCGATGAGTGACGTCATTAATTAATAATTTATGACATCATCGCAATCTCGTTTACGTTTTCAAAGGCACAGTTCGAGACACGCATACGACGGGACACTAGCACGAAGCAACGTGCTTGCGACGTGGTTAAATTGGTAAAACACGTGGCTGATGATGAGTGACGTCATTAATCTATGACATCATCATCGCAATCTCGTTAACGTTTTCAGAGGCACAGTTCGAGACACGCATACGACGGGGCACTAAAGCAAGAAGCAACGTGCATGGGACGTGGTTAAATAACACAGTAACCGGCCAAAGGCGAGGGCTAATGTAATACGATTTGAACGCTGGTTTTATAGATCGAGCCGGAACTGCGTACGTGGAGATATATGGGATCATTCAATCATGGATGCCTTGCGGCTTGCGCTACTGCGAAATGGAGTCGAATTCAGTGGTATTTTGTAACTTAGTGAAGTTTTAAAGTTGCCGTTTTAAATGATGGATAATTGATCGGTAAAATTGTTTTTTTCAAATTTTTTAAAGACAGTTTTGATCAGGAATTGGACAAAGTCTGTCAAATACAGTATTATACATAAAAAAATATGGGCGTCCGTCGGAAAACCTGCTTGGAAGTTTTGGTTTTCCGACGGCAGTTTTGGGCGTAAAAACGCCCGGATTACCGCTTACGTCGAACGCTGCCATTGTGAATCGTATGTGTGTTGCTTGGTTGGTTGGTTCGGTCCTGTCATGACTGACAGCTCGTGACCTTACAGATACTACGCCACAAATAACGATTTTCAGCAAAGGAGTAACAATCACGGAGAGGCTGTCCAGTAATCAATTTTATTTGGTCAATCCACCGGGAACGAGGTCTGCCTCTCTTGCGCTTCCCTTCAATCATGCCTTGCATGATCATCTTCTCTAGGTTGTTACCCTTGCGACGTGAGATATGGCCGAAGTAGCTCAGCATTTGGGTGTTGATAGCATGAAGAAGTCGTTTAGACACCCCTATTTCTTCAATAATACTGGCATTGGTCCTTCTCATTGTCCATACGATACGAAGCATACGCCTCCAACACCACATCTCGAAAGCAGCTATTCTGTTTTTGTCAGCTTCCTAGCCAACTGGGATGCGAAAGGAAGTACATAAGCTAGAGAAGGTAGTAGAAAGGGTAAAAGGTGAAATAAGAGAAAGAGTAAGAGTAGAGTAGGAGCACCCAAATGGGGAAAAAATACCCACTTGGGAAAAATCCAACACTCATGGATGCTCCAACACCCATGGGTGCTGAAAAAAGGTAATTTTCGGCTCCTCGGCACTGGGATAATGCCTACCTTTGCTTGCGTATGCCAACATAGCATACATACACTTGGATTAACTTTGCTCGTGGGAAGATGAAAACCATTTCTCACCAATTTGGAACTAAAGCGGGTTATACCTAATAATATGCATGACGCATGCGTCTGATCAAAATCGCAAGCGTGTGGCCAGAATCTCGCGAGAAGCTCGGATTACTTTTTTTACGCGGAGAGATAAAAACTGTGCTCAGGAGGTTATTTTGGTGTGGCTGAAGCCCTCTGGGTTTGAAGCTAAAAAATGCCAAATTTGGGCACATTATTTACCCCATAGCCCTCCAAGCCCCCTGGTAACTATCACTTCTACTTAAAGTATCACTAGCAATAATATTATATTTTAAATATTTTTATCGAAGATCACATGTTCAAATCTTTGCTGACAAGTGTAATAAAACCCTGGATTGTTGTAGAAGTTATTCTTAATTGGCGCATTTGGCATCGAAGAGCGACTTTAAGTGAACTGAAAACGAGGCTCTCGGTTTAGCCAAGACGAGAGTGCTGTAGTTTTCAATAGGGTGAACTTTGCACTAATCATAAATAATCTTCACACTTCTGAACTGTTCAATATTTGACCTTACTAGATTCGTGGAATTAACTTAAGCATATAAACTATTTATTTCCACTATTTTGAAATGAAATGTTTGCTGGTAACCAACAGTATCAAGGAAAATGTAGAAGTTCATAGTTGATTCACATTGCCGTCAATGGAGGATTGTAATGTTTATTGGAGCAATTATTGCTCTGAGAATGCTCAGTTTAATTGCATCACTCTATGCCGTGAGAATAACGTCTATATGCTCATTTTGTCCCCAGGTTAGGCTGATTTCCATTTCTTATCTTCAATACTATGTGGTTGGACTCCAGCACACAAATCTTCCCCCAGGGCATGCCAATGATTAATATGCACATCTCTTAGGGCACTTTCTTACTATGCCTGTAGCAGGATGTGGACTCAAATATTAATGGAATGTGAAATAAGTGGTTTTGATACTACTTCCAGGATAAACCTCCTCAATGAGGTAGTCTCGATGCTACGATGTGGTACCAAATCGTTTAATGAGAACGTGTTTACGAATCGTAAGTGGACTTGGACCTGCATACACTGGAAATGCCGCCCTGTTAGGACATCACCTTTCATACTCTGTACCAATTGCATCGCGTGCAGAATTGTTAAATCTCCGCTCTGGGTAGATCATAGTTTTAAAAGCCCTGTAAACGTCATATTCTTCTCAGAATTATCCCATTTTTTACGTTCTCACATTTTGTTCTACATCCAACACACACTTCAGGGTAAGTGGACCAATACTACATCAGCATTTTGGTGTATTTATCGCTCAATGAGAACACTATTTGTATTTGTGGACTCGCACCTACATTGTACATATAGGAACGAGTCCACATAGCTATCATTTTCTATAGTGAGATTTTAAAAGTCTTGTGCTACAGGGAATTCAAAGAGGTGCTATTGCGATGAATTTTAAAAGGTTATCTCGTGGCTAATGTGCTGAAAACTAACTTAATTTTATTTGTGTTCCTATTTTGATAGTGATCTTGATCCAAGATGCCTGTAGCTTCAAGTTAAGGGACAATTCTGGCCTAGTTATCCATATAAATGTTCCAAGATCTGATATGTTGATCTTTGATTACCCTTAGACATCTGAAATTGATGTGCTCAAAAGTCAGAAGTAGGATAAGTAGCTTCTCAGCCTCATAAGAAGATAACAATTGCACAGAATGCGTTACAATTTAGCCCGGTGATCGGCACTTTATATTATAATACATTGATAAATTAGATTAATTTAAATTACATCCTCTTGGCTGTTTTGGCCGGCACCCGGAAGTGGAATGTGAATGGCCAACTGGTAACCATAGGTGCCCAGCCACCTGCCAACAATGGACCTACATGTAGGGCACATATTCTCCTGGCCATGGTCAGACATACGCGGACGCACACCGATCAGCCCTCTGCCCTGCCACTGCGCGTTCTTGACTATTTATAATCAGAGCGCGAGGCCGACCGGATGTGATGAGCACCATAGATGTCTGTTGCACCGTTTTTGGGTTGGGGTTGACCTTGCGTATTCGCTCAGTTGGGTAAAAGAGTTTGATATGTCAAAAAGAAGATATTTTTTCCTGAGCTTTCTGAGGCCAAAAATCCTTGATGTAATACATATTCTCTATTTGAGAAAGCTAAGAGCTGTGTGGATTTTTATCACATTTTTATGTGGCTATAATTAGTGTTTGAAACGAGACACGAAACAAATCAACAGCAAAGAATGGAGACATTTCTCTCTTTCTTTTTATTTCTTAAATTTATTTTATCAAATTATTTTGACTTATAAAATATGAATTTAAAAAAATTAAAAAATTTTTTTTTTGTTTTTGTTTACAAAGTACAACCAAAATTATAATTTGTCTAATATTTAATTTATTTGTATTTTATCAAATTCACAAATGCTAGAGTGGCCATCAGGCCCATAATGAGAACTATCAACAAGCACAGCTTTTTATAACAGTTCATAATAAACATTTCATTTCATAATATAAATGTCATTATAAATTTTGACAAATCACAATGCTCAAATACTACTGTAGGTAAATCTCCACAAATAAATAGTGGGCATTTTGTCTGTCATTTATTTGACCAAACAAGTGAGCGTAATTGTATTTGCCCAGCAGGCTTGCTCGGGGAATGTGTACATGTACCGGCTTGTGTCAGGTACAGCTCAGAATCAATGATGCGTCTCCTGCTGTGGTTGCTCTCACAAGTTGTGATGTCAATTGTGTAATATATAAATTTCTTTTTATTCAATATTATATTATTAGATAAAGTACATGGGCAAGGTTATGTTACCCAAGGTGTTTTATAGTATTTCCTAAATAGTGACAGTGTTTATTGTACTTCCATGGCAGAATTAGCATATTGACATGCAGGAATACTTGGAAGATTATTTTTTAATATCACATGCTACAGAACCCGTAATAACTGTGAGCATAAATTAGTGAAATCACCAAAGTAATTAATCTTAAACTAACTGACAATACACTGCAAGTGGTTTATAGGTTTTCAGAGCTTTTGTGAAAACACCATTGTTTCTTGCAAGATTTCACAAAAGGTTATCAGATCTAACTGCCCGGCTGTCACACAATCACACCTTTTTTCCTATACAAGGGTCATTTAAGGGTGTTCCTATGGCTAGAAATTGGCTAGAAAAAATCTTGATATAAGGTAGAGCTGGTTGAGTACAGCAAAAAAGACTTTTACTGTAAGTGAACTGGGTGCATGGTCCAACCGATAACCATTTGAAGTCATTTTGAATTCTTTTGTTTTGTATTGCTTTTCGGCCAACAGAGAAACTATTTTCTTTTGTTTTTTATTGTTTTTTTTACTCCCTAGGTAAAATTTTCTATGAAAATTAAGTTTTTTGTTTTTGCTCTAAATATTTATTAAAAACTCCTAAAGACTCCCGCAGCACAGGAAATAAGGAGAGTAGTATAACCAACATACACCAAGTGGTAATATATTTAAGAAAGTGCATAAACTTGAAAACATTAATTAAGTGCATTAATTAGCCTCATTTTTCAATGACCTAAAGCTTCCTTAGATAATTAATTATAATTAATTATGCAGATGTCTTACAGCCTCCCGCAGCACAGGAAAGTTTCTAAAAACTATAATTAACAAGCTCCCAAAATTCCAGCTTTGTAGCATTTATACTTTTCTTGTAAAAATTAATTAAACATTTTTGCATAGATTATTTATTTTGCTAGGGGTAAAAAAAACACAATAAGAAACGAAAGAAATGAACTCTTCAATTTTGCTTCATTTTTGACAGTTAAATTGTCATATCTAGAAAACCGTACCTCCGATCAAGCTCAAATTTCAGATTATTGTGGAACTCAGCAAGCTTTATTAAAATATCAAATAAAAAATTAACCATAGGAACAACCTTAATAAGTTCTACCTACCTCTTACCTCATAACTTTGCTATTATATAAGCCAGTCTTATGAAATATTCAGCAATTGTAGCTTTAAATCTCAGCTACAAATTCATTGTAAACTTGGTTGATATAACTGGTTGTACTTTTCTTGAGAAGCAGTGAAAACCGACTGAAACCATAGATCCTTGAGAAGAAAAGGATATAGGTCTTCAATCGGAGTTGTGTACCATCCTTGCAACGATGGTAAAAGCATGTTACGCAACGATCTCAGCATGTGGTGCTAATGAGTAAACCATGACCTCGCTTGGCATAGCAGTTTATATAGCAACGATATGTGTAACCTCTACCATGCACACCCCAGTTCTGTATTATACTATAGGCCGTCAACACCGCTGAAATTCCTGTACAGCTTATGCATAAGCCAACTTATCCATTCTGATAAGTATGTTTTAAAATTGCCGTTTCGGTCAAAATAATTAATAGGTGATTATGACACTCCAGGATTTATCGCAAATGATATGTATAATAAAAACAATCGATGACAGAAAATAAAATGTATTGAAAAATGTGGATTTTGAAGGGGCTGAAGTTGAAAGAATTTCTAGCGTTACACACAAACACATGACAGAGAATACAATGGTATGCAAAAAATCGCTAGTTAAATTTAGAGGCGAAACTTGATTTTTAAAAGAGTTTAGCTAATGATCTGAGAAGAGTTAGAATCTACCGAATTTTGCACTAAATAGAGGAGGGTATACACTTTTATTTGGTACCTTGGCCAATTTTTAAGTCCTGCGATAAGTATTTTCCCTATTTTTTAAAAATATTTACCAAGTTATTTGAAGATGTTCGAACCGTGGCGTCGTAGTCGGCGTTGTATGATGGTTTTACGACAACATATTCTTGAAGAAATTATACACCGATATGACTTGAAAAATAACATACCGGTCTATAAATTCAAACGAGAATTGAAATCTATGATCCAATATCTAAAATCTGATGATACAATGCCCGCAATTCAATCATGAAATATTCCAAAATGTCACTGTAGTAAAGCGAACGGCACATGTGTGTATTAACAGTACATGTTTGCGCAGCTATTTTGGGTTTGTTTACAAAGTAAATATTCGCGGTTTCAAACTTAGCTTATTTGAGGGGCTTACGAACGGTGGATCTTTTTCAGATTTCTTGGGGACCATCAAGACTTATTTATTAATAACCTTTGACATTATTATTAAGATCGACGAATCGGAAAGGGTTTCTCATTTGCATAGTATATCCCATTGACTTTACACGTGAGGCAACCCGGAAGTACAGTCGCGTCTTTACGTCACAGCTTGGCCCAAACCAATGGTTGTAGAAACACGAGCGCTGATTGGCTAGATTGTTTCGCTCCCGGGGAATATCTGTCATCGCCAACAGCTGGACTGTTATGGCGTGAAAAGCAGCGTTGCAAGGATGGTTCGATTTACTGAACAGGGCGCTCAATTCAAAATAGTTACAAGACCGATATCCTTTTTCTTCTCAAGGATCTATGCTGAAACGGATGAAATACAGCGAAATTATCCCTAAGTGCTGATCAATTGGCCAATTTTATGAAGAAAAAAAACGTTCTTATCGGTCAAGTATAACCGTTCTAAATGTCAGATATCTCTTAAACAGACTATAAACAATTAGACTGACTGATTTGTTATTAAAAATATGCCCTCTAATAAGCCTGAACCAGATCAGGACAACCATTTAGTTTAACCCTCTCTAAGGGAACACTGCAAAAAGTCATATTTGGTTTTCATAAGAACTGAGAGATCATTAATATACAGGACTAAATAAAGGGATTTCAAGTCTCTCCAAGAGATCATTTTCTACTATTGACTATTCTGAAAGTTGCACATAAAGAAAACTCAAAAGGTGACTATCATGTAAAAGATTTAATATTTGAGGCATCACTGATGGCATACCTTGTTATATACAACCAATTGGACGGATTAGCAGTATTTCAGTATGCTAAAGACATACATTCAAGTTGATATTATACTATTTGTAAGCCTAAAAGAGTTATTATTGCTTACAAGCTTTTTATACCTGTTAATACATTTATATAGATATCATCCGTTGTTGTCAATTTTCAATATTAAAATGGTGCTAAGGGACGCACCATTTGATTTTCAGGGGGGGGGCATGGAAGTTTGGGTCGGGCAGAATTTTTTTTTTTCTCCACCGAAGTAGGCGGAATTTTTTTTTTTTCGCCGCCTTCGGCAGCAAGGTTTTTTTTTTTTTTGCAAATGCGGCAAAGGTGGTTTTTTTTAGGG
Source organism: Ophiura sarsii (assembly GCA_035610835.1). Classification (NCBI taxonomy): domain Eukaryota; kingdom Metazoa; phylum Echinodermata; class Ophiuroidea; order Amphilepidida; family Ophiuridae; genus Ophiura; species Ophiura sarsii. Next base: position 40,203,476 of record CM069441.1, read on the forward strand.
TTTTACTGTTTTTCTTTATATTGAGGTGGGTGAGTCATCTTCTTTTTTTTTTTACTCAGCAGTGGGTCATCTTTTTTTTTTTTTCCTTGTTGGTGGGCAAAGTTTTTTTTTTTTTCCTAGATAGTGGGCAAAGTTTTTTTTTTTTTTTAAACTTCCATGCCCCCCCCCCCCTGAGTATCTAATGGTGCGTCCCTAACCATACAAACATTTATTTATTTTGAGGGTACTTTTCTGTTTCCGTTGTCCAAAATCTCTCTTTGGGCTTTAAACGCATCAGAACAAAAGTGAGACAGATATCAATTATCATTTACTAATACTGTGTAGCTATGATTTAGAGGTATAATCATGACAAATGTCATGAGGCTGACATTTATATTAGTGATGATATGAGGGAGGCGGTAGAACTTATTGAATGACCCTCATATATCAGGTTTTGTGCATGTGATCAAGCAAAAACATGGTAATGTTGATTAAATCAATTTCAAATTGACAAGATCCCTTGTATTTCAGATATGGTCACCTTGGACTTTCTAACTGTATTCCATTTTTATGTTAACGTCCATTATATAATTTGATTAGCTAGGAATCAGATATTGGAACATGCAACAACTCACACTTTTCAAGGTCTGTTCATTTAAAACACTACGCTGAGTACACAATACAATATGTTAACCTATTTATCGTATTGGAGGTGGTTGGGTATAATGTGAAAATGTCTTTCAGCTTCGTTATCATCAGCCATCTAATCCTGTAAAACTGATCATTTGCGTGCGACTAATTTGGTGCGCTTCGCAGATTTTCAACTGTGTTGCGTGTTTTTAAATTCACGATTTGTAGCTTCATCGTATAGACCAGTGGTTCTCAACCTTTTTGCCCCACGACCCCTTTTTACATTCCTGGTCAGTACCGTGACCCCCAATACAAAAATTGAAGAAAAAAAAACCACCAGCCGAATAATATAAATAAATGAAATTGCTTAGTTTGGATGCGAGCGTAGCGAGCAGGAAATTTTGCATATTTGAACGTTTCTTTGGGGTTTTTCTAAGCTTTTTTAAAGCGAAATGTAAGACGGTTTCCCCAAAATTTATATTTATGATGAGCCCTTCATGACCCCCTGGAAAACCCCAAACGACCCCATGGGGGTCACGACCCCCAGGTTGAGAACCCCTGGTATAGACCAAAAGAAATATATTTGCATGTCATGATATTTGCATGTACCGCAAAAATATCTAGCTGTTACAGTATGACCCAATTCAGGTGAAATTGTACTGGGGGTTCAAATAAGAAGTTATAACCATCCGTCTGAATGAAAATACAGATCAACCTTTCCCAGCACTGCAAAACACTTCACTACTAGGTACTGGTAGCGCTCGCTTCCTCAGCGATCCGGCCGGCAATCATATGCTGAAGAAAAGCGTAAGATTTTTTTGAAGCTGACTATGTGGCGCGATCATTAAGGACGGGACATCCATGCAGGTGACCAGGGTTAGATTTAGGACGTCTACACAGCCGGACTTTCCCCCCTAATTTGACCCATTGTTCTCCCCTGATAGTTTTATTCACCAAAACATGCCTTGGGATTAGGGTTAAGATTGTTTTTGTCAACCACTGTTTATTTTTCGTCAACTTGAATAAGTGCTCAAATTAGGGGTAGTTTTCACAATTATTTTTCTTCTTCTTCATTTCAGGTGAAAAAAACTTGAAATAAAGCTAAACATAATTATGAGAAGAAAAAAAATGAGCATTCAATCACACCAATTTATGCCCGTGTCATTGTAAATTAAAATAAATCACTTATTGAGAGTGCATTGCCCTGTTATGGGTAAAATTCACTGTGAGAATTCCTTGTTAAGATTTAATTTTAATAAATGTGGTTTCTTTGGATTCATTTGAGTGAATATTTTCAACTTTCAATAAACATGAGCGCCTCACCCCTACACTATAGGGTACGTTGAGTCAGAAAGAATGGCACTTTTTTCGCAAAGGCATCACAAAAATTTAAGACATGCATTCAAAACCATTGATAATGCTAATAAGATCACACTTTTGGCTTTCATTCAAATTTTTTGTTCTTCAATTCGACCATTTCGTCATAGTTATACATCAATTTTGATAGAGCAGGATATTTTAAAACCAATCTAGGGGATACCAATTACACAAAATATTGTCATGGCTGGCTGATTCAGAGATGCCACTAGATATCAATGAAACTGATAAAAATGAAAATCAATAGGGTTCATGAATTTTGGATACAAATGACTTAAACTTAATGAATAGAACTGTGTAAATAAATGTAGACATCCTTTGGCCAGAATTGAAAAAAGAAGAAAAAAAAGAAGCATCTTAGCTGATTTAAGAAGGTGTGCTTCATTGGGATATACTGAGCAATGGCATGATAATTCGACCATCCTATGGATTGGTTTTATAACAGAGGGGTTTACTAAAATTATTGTAACATGATATCGTAATGATCGATTTTTAACATTCTATTTTTTAATCCACGCCAGATAAATTGTCTTAACCCTAACTCTACCCCCCACTTTTTTCAGATTTTTTTCAACATGGAAAATCGACCAATATATCCCCCGATCCTCCCGGGATTTGATCCAGGGACCTCCAGCACGTGGAGCTTAGGATTCCCCACCACACCACAACTGTCAACGGAAGTCTACACAGTGTATTGCGCAAACTATATGGATTGGGTCCATTTTTTCATAGAAAAACTTCCACGCCGGGTGGTACCAACGTGCCCAGGCGTGGTATATTGTGGTATATGGTAGGGTTAGGGGTTATTAGCACTACCATTTGTTTTGAATATGCATGCCTTGATTTTTTGGGACACCTTTGCGGAAAAAGGTCCCAGTCTTTTGACTCACCTTGTAGTACCCAGAGCAAATCAGCACAAAAATCACCCCGTAGTACTCAGAGTTAATCAGCACAAAAATCATTTTAAACATAAATGTTAGGCAACATTACTAAAAAAGTGATTATATCTTCAGATGTTTGCTATACAAACCCAGCAATAACCAAAACAAAATTAACTTTACATATCACAACAAACAAACAAATCTTTTGGAAAATGACAGTGGTGATTTTAGAAGAAAAAATAAAAGATCAATTCTGTTTTTATCACGTCAAACCAACCAAATGTCACACCTATGGTACATGTATTTGATCAATTTGTTCAACTTTTGTCAACAAACTTCACATTTTTTCAAACAACTTGCTCATTGACCGGAAAATTGGTAATATGTACCTGGGAGAGTTTTTTTTAATTTGTTTAATTATGATGTGTAAAATATCATTTGGTGAGGCTGCATTCATCCAAATTTGATACACATAAACACATTGGTGTGGGTTTACCCACCAATCCATCCATCCATCCATTCATCCATATATTCGTAATGAAACATAAACAGCAGTCAGCCCCGTGTCCTGGGTCAACATTTTATTTATTTTTATGAAAAAAAGGAAAGAAAAGGCATTGTATTTTGGTTAATTAAATATTGAAGTAGGCATTAGCAATAACATAAATAAAAGTAGCGGTAAATGGGTTTCACCATGGCAACTGATTGTGTTTCAGGTGTGGTTGATTTGGTGAATGCAACAATGGTTTTAGCGTCCTACTTAAGTCATCCAACGAATCATGACTGCAACTCTTGTGTGAACTTGGATGATGATGGAGTGTGGTTTATATGATTGTTATTGTGATATTGAATGTGCAGCATTGATGCGTTAAGACAAAGATCTGTAGCCTACAGTGTTAACTGGTTCTACCAGTGGCGTAACAGCCGGGGGGGGGGGGGGGGGGGGGCGGGGGGGGGGGGGGGGCAGGGGGGCACAGTGGTACTCAGCAGGAAATTCAAACCTACCGACCAGGAAAAATAGGGGGAAGGGAAAAGAGGAAAAGAAGGGGGAAAGGGAAAGAAAAAAGAGAGAGAAAGGAAAAAGGGAGGGAAAAGAAAAAGGAAAATGAGAAAAAAAGGGGAGAAAAAGAAAAGAAGAAGGGAAAGAAAGAAAGAAAATTTCGCAGTACAAAAAGCAAAACATTCAACAAATTGTTGACTGTTGTGCTTTTTGTACTGCGAAATTTTGTGACCGTGCGAAATGTTGTGACCGTACGAAATTTTGTGACCGTGCGAAATTTTGTGACCGTGCGAAATTTTGTGACCGTGCGATTTTTTTTTCCTTTCTTACCCCCCCCCCCCCCCCCCCCCCCACACACACACTTACGTGAAATACACGTGGTGACTGACTGGGAAAAAATTTGGGGCAACCTTTTACGAAAAATTCCGGGACGGAATTATTCTAACCAGGATTTTTTTTGGCTGTGCCCCCCCTGACAAGCAACCTCTGTTACCCACACACTTACGTGAAATGCACGTGGTGACTGACTGGGAAAAAATTTGAGGCAACCTTTTACGAAAAATTCCGGGACGGAATTATTCTAACCAGGAATTGTTTTGGCTGTGCCCCCCTGACAAGCAACCTCTGTTACGCCCCTGGGTTCTACCTATGAGTTAGCTATCAAAAGTACTGTAAAAGCTGTGGTTTTATTTTCGCGCTTTACGTGCACATTTTTTTCTACCGCAAAAATTATAACACACGAAAATATTGTTTTCAACGTAAAATCTAATTGGAAGGGGTATCTGTTCTTGACGATTTCATGAAATTTTAATATTTGTTTGTTAGAATAAAGCATTCGAGACATTCCAAAAAGAGTTACTAAGGACCCACAATCGCGACTCTTTTTTAGCTCTATTTTACATGTAATCCAATGGGCGGTATATTGAGTGCTGTGTCCAACTTATACAGATTTATTCTGTAATGCGCACCCCTACCTTCTTTTGAATGGTTACATTGCTATTTCGGCACCGACAGTCTAAAGTGGTATGACGTTCGCTTTGAGGAAGAAAAGTTCTGGCTTCGAATCCCAGTGTTGTCAGATTTGTATGTAAAGTCTTTGTTTTCAATTCATTTTCTCAAAATAAGGACAAAGTGGGACATACTTTAGGCTTATTCGTGATGGCTAACTTATACATCTATCTGTATGTGGTGATGTAAGTAGTTATTTGTGTGATTTTCAACAGGCCAACTTACTCACATATAGTACAAAGGGTACTGTGGAGTTTCTATCCCAACAGCTATTTACAAGAAACTGCAGGAAAAAGGGATGGTTCTAGTTTTTCCGGGCTTTGTGGTGGAAATCAATGACATTGCTGATATGGGTCTCTTCATAGGTCAAAAGTCATTTTTTGTAGATCTTTTGGTGAATATGATGTGTTTAAAAAACCAAAAATCTTTCAATTTCAATGGATGTTGAGAAACATTGATTTGTAATGATGTAATCTTAAAGCTTGTACACTCATTCAATTGGAATGCTGAACTTATTACCATAATAACATTCACAGCTTAATGTCTAACTTCCTCATCACTACAAAACACTACACTCCTAGGTGCTGGTAGCATGTGCTTCCCCAGTCTCGTGGCGTCACCAGGCGGACTATCATATGCAGTGCTGGAACTCAACCAGCCATCGGGCAGGCAACTCACAAAAAAATAGGTCAGGTGGGATACTTTTGCATCTTCACCCGCCCAACGCAAAATGTCCGTGCCATGGGCGGGTGCTATTTCCAGGCCTGATCATATGCATAGGAAAAGAAAGTCAAGGTGACTCAGATCTCTTTTTGCTGACACCATGGCTCAAAGAAAGAAGCCAATTCACCATGTAGTTGACCCAGGTTCAATTCCAGGCGCCAGCATGGTCAGACCCCCCTCCCTCCACCCCTTATTTGACTAATTCTTCTCCCCTGATAGTTCTATTCCCAAAACATTTCTTGGAAGTAAGGGTTAAAGGGACTTTTTGTACTTGTATTATCTATCTCCTACCCATCCAAGTATGCCAACTGTTCTATGATATGAAATTGATCAAGCGCTGTAACTTTTGAACTATTAATGTGATGTATATTAAGTACACATTTTTATTCATATTTTGATCACCACTTGCACTGTCAATAATATTATCCTCATGATCAGCTTGAGCATTTGACTCTGTTTCCTTCCTCTTCCGGCGATAAAGGCTTAAGATGCTTGACTGTGACTGCGACATTTTAACAACGATGCAATTTGCCCTAGATAAAAAAGCATTTGACAGATGAAGGAATACATGCATTGTATATGAATAAGACGACACACTACCATTCCTGGCCACCAATCACAACTGGGATTCCCTTGTATTACCCCATACGTCACATCATAAAATTAATTTAATATAGAGACATGTAGCTGCATGCCTGCTGGCTGATCCACAGTGGAAATGATCTGTACTGGCTTACTATAAAATGTACATTAATCTGAACCTTGATAACTTTGCGCACATATTGGAAAGTGGCCCAGCTGTTAGTGTAATCATCCAGGAACCAATTCAGGGTTATTTAAGAGAATACGAGGGTATCATGCATCAGCAGAAAACAATGTCTCAGCATGGAAAGTTAGATACTGTAATTTTTTTTTTTTTTTAGCGGGCATTTAATTTTGTGAATCTGGAAATGTTACTATTACTTTCAATGCAAAATTGTCAGTTTCGCGGGTATTTAATTTCGCGAATCCGCATTCCACGCGAAATTAAATCACCGTGAAATTAAGTGGTTTTACAGTCTGTTGAATTATAAGTAATCGGAGGTGATAGTTTTACAAATTACAATGGGAGGTATGGGTCTGTCGCTATGTTTATTTCTCTCTTTTCTCAACAATATTTTATGCAAACTGGAAAGCCGATCGGGTGGCCACAATCCTAAAAAAACAAACAAACAAATTAGCAAACAGAAAAGCAAACAAAACCATACAAACTCTGCTTACAACAATACAAACCTTTTTGGCCTGTTATGAAGATGAAAAATGTTCTTTTCTTTGAAATCCACAGAAATGGGACCCGGGGGAGGGGTACTCGGATTTGGTTTGGTCGGGGTTGTGTGGCTGGAAATTCAAAACCCCTACCCATTTTTAAGGGTGATTTTGGAAAAAACGGAACCCATTTCTAAGGATGTTGCTTCATTATAGACCCAATAACACCAATACATTGTAGCAAATGTTTGCGTAAATAGACCCATTTGTAAGAAGTGACCCCATTATTAGGGATTTCCAGCACAAAATCATTCCCCATGTTTAGGGATTTTTTTGCAAAACAGTGACCCATTAGAGCGGCACATCCCGGTATATCGTATTAGGCGAGTGCCCCCCCCCCCCTGAATGGGACCATTGCATAGACAATGTTTGTCCAATAATACCAATGCAAAGTACACTCCCAGGTACTGAGCATCAGTTTATCAGTCAAGTGTAAATTGGAAGTTGTTTATTATGTCTATAGTCACACTGAAACGCTGGCTCCAAACTGACAAAACACCATTCATTGGTTATTCAACAAAAAAAAATAAAAGTCTGAAAGCCGTAGATAATCTTTTGTTATCATTTCCAATGACCAATTTTAGCGTTTGTAAAAAGCCAAAGGTAATAATGGACATACATTGTATTTGTGTTTTTTGACTAGGGTAGTAGTGGTTCACGGTTGGGTTAGGTTATGAGAAGTTCAAAAACAAAATAGTAGAAACGTAAGTACAAAACCCTAAAATCAATGGTAGTGACCAGGCCTCAAATTTCGTCAATTTAGGGGCACGGCCACTTTGGCCTTAAAAATAACACATTTCGAAGGGCATCGAGGCCATGTTCTGGGGCACCAAGGCCAAACCAATATTGGAATGAAAGGGCACCAAGGCCATTTTATATTACATTATTTATACCATAATTTTACATGTAAACTTCACTAGGACTTTTATTAAATACTTTACAGCATGAAACGAGACAGTCTGTTTATTTTGTCAATCAACATATTTTAATACTGTATCATTGTCATGTTGTGAATTTGTGATGTTATATATGTACGTTGCTGTTGGAAAGCAGAGCAGTGAGCAATTGCGTAGCTAGAGACAAGGTGGATACATATTTAAAAACAACCATTAGATAGATGAAAACTTTACACCTCGAATGGACTGTCACATCGTCATTTTGTAACATTTTAAAGCACATTGCACCTTTCAAAATCGGATTGAACTTGGAATAATTTGATCAAAGTTAAGTTTATCGGAACCCCCAACCGCGAGCCAAAAGGGCACACGGCCACTGTTAAAAATAGGGCACGGCCATTATGGCCGTGATTTTTTTACTGATCCGAGGGCATCGCGGCCAGATGCGAGGGCATCGCGGCAATGGCCGCGATGGCTGCGATGTAATTTGAGCCCTGGTAGTGACTTTGTTTTGTGATGAGTTATTACAGTTTATGATTTTGAGATTGTTAGGGTAGCTACTTCTGTTAAGATTCAGGGTTTTAATCGTAAGAGTTGTTTTTGTTGATTATGTTTCCAATTGATGAATGTCAAATCTTGAGACTAGAGGTGTTATTCCAATTGATGAATGTCAAATCTTGAGACTAGAGGTGTTATTCCAATTGATGAATGTCAAATCTTGAGACTAGAGGTGTTATTCCAATTGATGAATGTCAAATCTTGAGACTAGAGGTGTTATTCCAATTGATGAATGTCAAATCTTGAGACTAGAGGTGTTATTCCAATTGATGAATGTCAAATCTTGAGACTAGAGGTGTTATTCCAATTGATGAATGTCAAATCTTGAGACTAGAGGTGTTATTCCAATTGATGAATGTCAAATCTTGAGACTAGAGGTGTTATTCCAATTGATGAATGTCAAATCTTGAGACTAGAGGTGTTATTCCAATTGATGAATGTCAAATCTTGAGACTAGAGGTGTTATTCCAATTGATGAATGTCAAATCTTGAGACCAGAGGTGTTATTCCAATTGATGAATGTCAAATCTTGAGACTAGAAGTGTTTTTCCAATTGATGAATGTCAAATCTTGAGACTAGAGGTGTTATTCCATTTATGAATGTCAACTTGTGAGACTAGAAATGTTGTTCCAATTGATGAATGTCAACTTGTGAGACTAGAAATGTTGTTCCAATTGATGAATGTCAACTTGTGAGACTAGAAATGTTGTTCCAATCGATGAATGTCAACATGTGAGACCAGAGGTGTTGTTCCAATCGATGAATGTCAAATCTTGACACTACACATGTTCTAATAGATGAATGTCCCAAATTTTGAAAAGTAGAGAATTTGTTATAATTCATTTTTAATGCAACCTAATGCTTGATTCTAATTGATTTCTGAATTCTCGTCACAGAGTTCAAATGGGTAGATTTTCCATAGTGCACGCCTGTTGTGGTGGGAAGTTTATCCAAGGATTTCCTGATAGTATTGACATAATATCAAGGTCATGTTGTAATTAGCGCCGGGATAGTTTTATTTCAATGGGAAGCAGCCGGATGATTGGAAATGAGTACTGGAAGTGTTGTGGCAATGCGCAGATTTTGGGTTTCCACTCGCACGTTGCATAGTGAGAGAGTTTCAAGACGATGCTGGTACTCCAATACTTCCGGTTTTGCATTATGTGGGGAAATGCATTGAAATCGGCTAATCGGTGTGATGACGCTGATTTGATAGACAACCCAAAATATGCCGTATTTGGTTGTTTCTACGCTAAGTAATGATGGTTATACATTACTCTACAGGGTGAGTCAAAAAGAAGTTGTACAGGAATGAATATTTGTATAAAAATAGACCAAACAAATTTGACAAACCAACGAGGCACGTATTCAAATTGCAACTCATTAAATTTAATTGTGTGTTTTTTACTGGAAACAATGCAGATTACGGCGACATTTCCAAACTCGTCAGAGTTTGTAGTCTCGCCATGACCGTCTTTTGGAAAATTGAGCAGGCTACCCTACCTATTTTCTTCACTTTTTGGTGAGAACGAGTGATCATCTTTAAGCAAAATTCACTCTGCGGTAAGATGTGAAAGGTCCGATTTCACAATTTAGAGTATAGCACAGAGTTTATATCAGTATTTTCGTACAGATCCCTATGGAGCTCTAATTAGTAGTGTGCACCCTGCAAGATGCTTTGAACTGTTGCCGCACGGAAAGTGTGTGTAAGGCTTAAGCTTTCCTGATAGCGTTGACATACTATCAAGGTCATGTTGTAAAGCATGTCTGCGGTAGGATGTGAATGGGAAGCTACCTGATGGTTTGGGAATTAATAGGAAGTCAAGTCATCATAATTGATAAGGTATCAATTGACATGAGGAGATCAAACGTGATCCAGGTACATTTGTGATTTAAATATGCTTCCTATGGACTACTGAAGTATAAATGCCTGTAAAAATGTTCGCTTCCGATTGAAAGAAATCCCCTCAAATGGCATTATTTTGTGTCTGGCTTATCCTTTTAAAGGATTTTTATCTTGCTTAAAATGGGAATAATCACTTAAGACATACTTTGCTCTGCAGTTGTGCCAACTTACAGTATAGGAAGGCACAGACATACGGGCACTTTAAGTTATTTTTAGCAAATTTGCTTGGCAACAAGTGGTTCAAAAGCAAAACATTCCATGCACGCACTTTACGCTGAGCGTCACGCACTTGATGCGCAGTAGGCGCACTGTGCGGTTGCCTTAATTGATTGATCTGCGCAAGTTGTTTTTGTTTTTGTTTTCACCGGCATTTGATTATTTTCACCGGCATGACGTAGGTCGCCCCAGCCTATAGTCCCCCCCCCCCCCCCCGAATGTAGTATTTTACTTTCAAATGGGGTTACCTGCATATAGGTGCCTCCATTTTGAATCTACACTTCCCTGCATGGAAGATAAAGGTTATGTCTTCGATAGGGGTGTATGGAATATGGATTCAACTGTAATAGCCCATTTTGAATCTACACTTCCCTGCATAGAAGATTAAGGTTATGTCTTCCATAGGGGTGTATGGAATATGGATTCAACTGGAATAGCCCATTTTGAATCTACACTTCCCTGCATGGAAGATTAAGGTTATGTCTTCCATAGGGGTGTATGGAATATGGATTCAACTGGAATAGCCCATTTTGAATCTACACTTCCCTGCATGGAAGATTAAGGTTATGGCCATGCGTTTTAAGTTGGGCCGGTCTCGTGTGACGAACTTAAAATTGGTGAATATCGCGTGTATTTTCATTTGAATGGCGATAACTTTTCTATACTAGGCAATACCCCCACAAAAGTATACATTTTCTTGATTAAAATTGTCTTAGGAGTTCAAAAATGCACTTAAAATTAACATAGGATGAACCCCTAGAAGGTTATGAATTTGAAAAGGTCAACAATTTATGAAAAAAATCTGCTGAGAAAAAGAAAATATGAAAAAATTCTGCATACCCTACAAGGTTAATTATTGCAGATTTGAATTCCTGACAGTTAAAGCTTTCCAAGCATATATAACTTTCTATATCTAGGTAATGTTTACAGTATTTTGCACCGGGCTGGAAAAAATGTCATTTTGCGAAGAAAAAAATCTGACATACGAGGGGCAGTCAATAAATAATGAAAGTGATCATGGTATGGGATGCATGAGTGATTCTATTGAGGGGATAATGTGATCAATACAAAGTATGAACCTTTGTCTAAGTTCAAACAATACACTTTTGGATTTTTAAATGTGAACTATGACGTCATAGCACTGTCTCAAAGTAAGTACACTTGGGACACTGCTAAATCAGTTATTTGGCGGGAAATTTGAATTGTTTTTATGAAACACGTGGTAAGAAGATTGCATAACATGACATCAGAAGCAGGTAAATCCCGATTTTTTTCCGCATAAATATGATACTAAAGACAATAACCTTAATCCCTGTGTAATTTGGAATGTGTAGTATAAGAGGAAAAAGTAAGGAGAAGCAATTGAATAAAAGGTATACAAATATCAGTATTTCAAATAGCTAATTTTTATTTAAAAATGCCCAGTCAGTGAATCACTAATATGGCGGAAAATCAAACAATTTAGGAAAAATTCAAGCAATTAACCAGTTTGGAAGATTCCATATGATAGTTAATTAATTATCTGAACTTATTCGCATGAAACCTGCAGATAATTTTGAAACGGGCCCAAAATGGCTAAAATCATGAAATTTACCAGATAAAAGCTTACTGTGCCTTCAAATTCTAATCAGAAATAATGAAAAATGTTTAAATCAATGTGTAAACATATTGTGATAGTCAAAATGAAGATATACAGGAATGTATCAATCAAAGATGGCTGCCACAACCTCTCTTATTACTGTTATCTTTAGAGCTACTAGATATGTATTGTGTAAGTAATCGTCATATAATTTCAGTGGTTTGAGGAAATTTTATGAACAGCTCCTTTTGAAATCCCCACTATTATTGCTTTACATCCCACAACAATTTATTAAATTATAATCCCTCTATTGTTCTTTATCCTTTGTTGTTTTCTAAGGTATATTATTGTGGATTTTGCTAAATAAAAGCGTATTTGAGATGGTCCCTTCTTGTTCGTATTAAGGCATTCAGATCTAAAAAAAGAGTGTCAAACAGAGATAAGTGTGTATTCTAACTATGTGCCAAGTGCTATCTGTTTTTATGCTTGCACTGCCGAGATATACGCAAATGTATCAATCAACCCATATTCAACATATTACATATCCAGCCAAATAGTTGGCAGATTTCAGTCAGTGTCTGAAACCTATTGTGTTTATGTTAATGACGTTACATAACCAAAGGTATCTAACAATCCAAAAGTGTATTGTTTGAAAGACAAAGGTTCATACTTTGTATTGATCACATTATCCCCTCAATAGAATCACTCATGCATCCCATACCATGATCACTTTGCCTATCCGTATGTGCTGGTAAAAGACGCTGCGTCGGTACATATCCATCCAGTCATACACATGTAGTTCTTCAATGCATTGCGGGTCTGTAATTATTGATTAATTCTTTATTAATTAAGGTGATTACCCATTATTAAACATCTAAATTATTCAAATCAGTTTATTTACCAGAGTTTATGTACTTAGATGCAACAATTTCATTCCATAAACATGATTTAACTCAATTGCACTGAACTGTACTGTAGATGCCAAATTTGCTGCGCCAGACTCTCCTGCGCCGGACTCTCCTCCACCCCTGATGTTGGTTAATTAGCCATTAATTAACAAAAAATGACAAAATTTTAACACATGCTAATACTTTAATCTTCTTGCCCTGCATAAGAGCTTTATTTTGATACCAAATTTAGCTATGTAGGTGGTATCTTTATACAAGAAATTGAATAGACAATGTCATTTTTGATGTGCCGATGTCACAACTCCACCTTTTTGCAGGCCCAGTTCAAAACGCATGGCCTTATGTCTTCCATAGGGGTGTATGGAATACGGATTCAACTGGAATAGCCCATTTTGAATCTACACTTCCCTGCATGGAAGATTAAGGTTATGTCTTCCATAGGGGTGTATGGAATATGGATTCAACTGGAATAGCCCATTTTGAATCTACACTTCCCTGCATAGAAGATTAAGGTTATGTCTTTCATAGGGGTGTATGGAATATGGATTCAACTGTAATAGCCTATTTTGAATCTACACTTCCCTGCATGGAAGATTAAGGTTATGTCTTCCAGAGGGGTGTATGGAATATGGATTCAACTGTAATAGCCCATTTTGAATCTACACTTCCCTGCATGGAAGATTAAGGTTATGTCTTCCATAGGGGTGTATGGAATACGGATTCAACTGGAATAGCCCATTTTGAATCTGCACTTCCCTGCATAGAAGATTAAGGTTATGTCTTCCATAGGGGTGTACGAAATATGGATTCAACTGGAATAGCCCATTTTGAATCTACACTTCCCTGCATAGAAGATTAAGATTATGTCTTCCATAGGGGTGTATGGAATACGGATTCAACTGGAATAGCCCATTTTGAATCTACACTTCCCTGCATGGAAGATTAAGATTATGTCTTCCATAGGGGTGTATGGAATACGGATTCAACTGGAATAGCCCATTTTGAATCTACACTTCCCTGCATAGAAGATTAAGGTTATGTCTTCCATAGGGGTGTATGGAATACGGATTCAACTGGAATAGCCCATTTTGAATCTACACTTCCCTGCATAGAAGATTAAGGTTATGTCTTCCATAGGGGTGTATGGAATATGGATTCAACTGTAATAGCCCATTTTGAATCTACACTTCCCTGCATAGAAGATTAAGGTTATGTCTTTCATAGGGGTGTATGGAATACGGATTCAACTGGAATAGCCCATTTTGAATCTACACTTCCCTGCATAGAAGATTAAGATTATGTCTTCCATAGGGGTGTATGGAATATGGATTCAACTGTAATAGCCCATTTTGAATCTACACTTCCCTGCATGGAAGATTAAGGTTATGTCTTCCATAGGGGTGTATGGAATATGGATTCAACTGGAATAGCCCATTTTGAATCTACACTTCCCTGCATGGAAGATTAAGGTTATGTCTTTCATAGGGGTGTATGGAATATGGATTCAACTGGAATAGCCCATTTTGAATCTACACTTCCCTGCATAGAAGATTAAGGTTATGTCTTTCATAGGGGTGTATGGAATACGGATTCAACTGGAATAGCCCATTTTGAATCTACACTTCCCTGCATGGAAGATTAAGGTTATGTCTTTCATAGGGGTGTATGGAATATGGATTCAACTGTAATAGCCCATTTTGAATCTACACTTCCCTGCATGGAAGATAAAGGTTATGTCTTTCATAGGGGTGTATGGAATATGGATTCAACTGGAATAGCCCATTTTGAATCTACACTTCCCTGCATTGAAGATTAAGGTTATATGTCTTCCAGAGGGGGTGTATGGAATATGGATTCAACTGTAATAGCCCATTTTGAATCTACACTTCTCTGCATTGAAGATTAAGGTAGCTATATCGGCTATTACACCACTGCAGAAAAACAACTATTGTGCCAAATGAATTATATCTATACTTTTTATTTTGAGACCACATTAAAGACAAGTCTTTGCTCTACCTATTTGAGAACTTTCGGAGTAATTTGGATATTTCTTATGTTTTTCTTTATTTTTTGAAAATTCCCTAAATTTTTGGACATTGGAATATTTTCAGCCAAGTAGGAAACTGCTATGGGTCTGTCACTTTGGGGGATGGTTAATAAGCATATTACCTAAATTCTCTCGCCAGTTTTTGTGAATAAAGTGTTAACTTTTTGAGAAAATTATTTTTTTAGGGATTTTTTAAAGGCAAAAGTTCAAATTGACACAAAAAATACTTTAATGGAAAAAGCTGGCGAGAGAATCTTCTAAATTGAATTACCTTTCATATGACACCTTGTTTGTTGAAATAGGAGCTATACTTCCCTTTATTCACAAAGTTTGACTATTTAGTGTTTCTAGAAAAAAATACAATTTTTTGTTAAGTACTAACATTCCCACTCCATTCAATCCATGTTATGATTGTAAATGTGGAAATAATTACATAAAATATTGTGCATTGGTATTTTGGCAAAAACATAATATAAAAAACAAGTTCATCCTATAGATACAAAGGGTTAAAAAAATCATTTATAAATAGAGTGTGTTTTGAGAAAAGAAGCAATTTTGGGGAATTTGGCAACGTGCCAAAAACCTAACACACAGTAAGTCTATGGGGTTTTTTGAAGACAAAAAATTGCGCCGTTTGAAAACGGCTTGATGAAAAAAATTCAGAATTGGCATGCGAGTTTATTTTGTCAATATACACATCCTGTATAATTTTGAAGCAAATCTGAGCATGACGCCGTAGCCGATATAGCTACCTTAAGGTTATGTCTTCCAGAGGGGTGTATGGAATATGGATTCAACTGGAATAGCCCATTTTGAATCTACACTTCCCTGCATGGAAGATAAAGGTTTTGTCTTCCATAGGGGTGTATGGAATATGGATTCAACTGGAATAGCCTATTTTGAATCTACACTTCCCTGCATGGAAGATAAAGGTTATGTCTTCCATAGGGGTGTACGGAATATGGATTCAACTGTAATAGCCATTACTTGGGCCAATGACAAAGCAAGATGCATATCATTGTGATACAGGATAAATGTCGTATGATGCTTAGTCTTGGCGCGCTCACATTTATATTGTTGTTATTCTTTTCTTGTTTCCTTTGTTACACTTGACAAAGGGTTAAAAAGCACAAAACGTCGTACATTAAATTGTGCTCATCAACCGTACTGATTCAACACTTTATTGATTCTACGACTTTGTTGTGATATAGGGATATCTAGAACCTTCTAGTATCTTCAAACTTCATGTAGTATCTCGGGAAATGTTGGTCTTTATTTCCATTAGTGGAGGGAGGTAAAATACATGATGCATCAAGCCCCTGAAAATACCCACCTGTCTATTCTACATACACACTTACCGTACCGTTTCAGATTAAAGGCATATTATGTGATCTTTTCCAAGTAGCGCCCTCTATCATTGATTTTTACTATGAAAGCAGATTTTCTTGCAGATTTACATGTTTGATCATAAATCATAAAGATCTTTTAAGTTACAGATCGATACGATTCCTAATTACTTCAAAATCATGGTTTTAAGAGGTTGAAAAATAGATTGTCCCGGTACCGGGATAATCTATTTGTCAAATTGTACAGGGTGGTCCAAAAAAAACTATACCGAACTCTGGAGGCCATTTTCTCCTTGGTGATAAAATATTTTAGTAATTTGGTTTGCATATTATTAAAGCATATATCGTTGAGCATTATCGGTGAAAATAGGGAAGATATTACATTAATATTTTTTGAGATATTGCTATTTTTAGCGAGTATGTGTAAAAATGGCTTTTCCACGGGAGCTGTCAATGCATCAACATGATATGCACTTTTATGACAATATGATATGACACAATAATGTAATGACCCAAGACCCATTATAAGCAGTTAAGGATTAAGTTTAATAAGGTGTGCTTGTCATTGTCAACTGTGCAATGAATACAAAGGTGTGTCATTGTCATATCATATTCAAACATGTTGATGCATTGACAGCTCCCGTGGAAAAGCCATTTTTACACATACTCGCTAAAAATAGCAATATCTCAAACAAATTTAATGTAATATCTTCCCTATTTTCACCAATAATGCCCAACGATATATGCTTTAATAATATGCAAACCAAATTACTAAAATATATTATCATCTAGGAGAAAATGGCCTCCAAAGTTGGGTATAGTTTTTTTTGGACCACCCTGTACTCTAAATTCACTCTAAAACCATGATTTTGAGGTAATTAGGAATCGTATGGCTCTATAACTTGGAATATATTCATGATTTATGATCAGAAATGTAAATCTGCCATAAAATCTGCTTCCAATTTATTTTCGAGGATTGAGGGGGCGAAACCTGGAAAAGATCACATAATATACCTTGAAAGAAGAAACAATAGAATTATGGCAATAAGCATGGTAGCATGATATATACATAGTGATATAAAGAGGCTTTTATTGGGTTGAACTCCCCTCAATTCAATGTACTAAAGATCACAATGCTTTTCACCTTGACAAACTTGCACCGTCACAGCCACTGACGTAATTATTCAATGGTAACAGATCAGGTGTTTTAAATGACTCTAAAGTCTAATTACATTGTGTCCCTCACCTGGTGTTTACAATTTGTAAAAACAATGAAGAGTTAAAGTTATGATGCATTGATACCAGCTCCGTCACTAAGTGCTAAGTCTTTATTTGAGTGTCCCCTAAGAGTGTGGTTATATTAATACTTATACAATTATTTTACAAATAAAAATAAAGAACTATTAAGCCTAAACAAAGCCAAAGCAACTTTAGCCAGTTTAATGAGCAAGTAATAAAAAACTCCCAATTTTATTATTTACAGAGCTGTGTCCCACATTGAGAGAAATTGATAATAACTACATGTATCACAAATTTGACATACATTTTGATAGATATGTGTAGAGGGGTTGGAAGAATACATTGATTGCATTTTTCCACCCCCTAAAATGTACAAATCAGGGATTGCATTATTCCACCCTAGATATGTGTCTGCTCGCAAACTCAATAGTCTGACTGAAACATTTAAATTTTAATTTAAATTTCATTTGATTTTGTTCCGTTCCGTTCCATTCCATTCCAGTTCATATCCATTTCAATTCAATTTCTTTTCCTTTTATTCATTTTTTATGTTGTCCATTTGGGGTGAGAGGTGGCTGGGGCTTTTATATGGTAAATAATTTTAACTCCAAAATGTGGACCTGTCATGGGTTGGGTTGAGGAAATTCATCAAAAGTGGCCCTTGTTACCTACATTCAGATCATAAAATCCAGAATAAAATGTTCTTTAATCTTCAAACTGCATTTGTCAAAAAATGGTGAGACATTTTAAAATCAGCCCTCTCATGCAAGAGCTTTGTTTTCTCTGATTTTAAAGATAAAGTTCACTCCCCCCCCCCCCCCCGTGACAGAAAACCCCTCTTCTGATCTTTTCCAACCTGAAATTGGATCATTTTCTCATATTTGTTGAATTGTTCAAAATGTACACTTCTTTATCCTATGTCTGATCAGTCTAGTCCCATATTATGTTGAATACCCAGTGTGCAGGTTGTGTGAACTCTGGACTTGTTTTTCTACAATATTTGATAAAACCCCCATCCGTCTGTATTTATCAGAAACGTAAAAATGCTGTGTCATGCCAATTTATCCTACAATTTGATGTTCAGCTTTTATTTGATGAGGGAAGCCGATTGGGCCATTTAATAGCAGTTTGGCAACACTTATTATATAATGTGAGGAGGGAACCCAATTGGGCCAATAAATAGTAGTGTGGCAACTCATATTATATAATGTAAGGCTGATACAGGCTGATACATGCAGTGCCATTGTGGGAGCGCCATCTGCTCCCATAGTAGTTGAACATGAACATGGTGGCAATCTATCAATGCATAATATCCTTGCATAACATGCCTTGCATAACATGCAATACAAATATGATAATGGTCTTGCACTGGCACCTGGGGAGTACTATGACCCAGATCTATAGATGCAGGTTGTGGGCGGAAAGAAAAAAAAGAAGTGGCTTTGGTTTTGTTTAGCGCTCTGCTATCCCAGCCAAATATTATTTTGGTTTTGGTTTCGGGTAGTTTCCCGTTTGGATACTAGATATTGTTGCCTAGTGCAGCTTAATCTATTTATTGTATTTCTTTTGTCACGTATGATACTTCAGATATATATATAAATAGAGCGTTATGTGGCAGTATGTAAATTTGCTCCACTTTGCTCTACTGGAGAATATTAGATGTGAAATGAATACTTAAAGGGTGTCTATATCCTGTGCACTCTATCTGACGTGTTGACACTCTGTCTGTAGAGAACAAATGCAGCATATGTATGTTTGCATTCAATTTCAGGAGATTTACTGATGCTTGCCTGAAGACAAAAAAATGAATTCATTTTTTAAAAGGGCACCTGCACTATTAAAGGTAGATGATCCGATTGCTGGCCCGAATTTCAACTTGATGTTTTCTATTTTACATGAAAGGTCATCCATATAATTGTCGCATTCCATTGAGTTGCATAATTCCAATGGTTCTATTTTTAGAAGCACAAGGTCACAATTAATGTGCCCATTGAGTTATACACAAACTGGCTGGTGGTAAACCACCTTTGGCAGTAATTCACCACATTTTAGCCTATAAATTCTAAATGGAACATTTCTGGGCCCTAAGATTTTACATAAATAATGATAAAAATATGGGGATTCTTCTGATATAAAAATATCTTGATGTGAAGAAAAAAATCATAGCCCCCAAAAAGTGATTGGAACATACACCTTTAAACTAGAATCAAATTAAATTAAAAGTTGTTCCATTTAGCGAAATCTGATGAACTGAATCCTTTGCTAAATCATACTATAATTTGCCGTATGTTGAGAGTATGTATGTATGTATGTATGTATCCATAAAAGGCTCTCTCAGTTTGCAACTAAACGCCGTGAACATTGCACTGATAAAAGATGATTATAATGTGAGTGTTATAAGCTATAAATGGCCGAAAACCGTACAGAATTGACCGAGATATGAGCAAAATTATGGCAATTTACCGGCTTTTGAGACTATTTTTTACGGGCCATGTTTGTTTTTCTCTGCGTACACTGTAACCATGCAGTCGGCGCGCGTAACACAAAACGCGTCGCAGTGCGCCATGCAAAATAAACGCGCACGCACTACACCCACGCACGCCTACAAAGGCGGGCGGGCAAATATTGGAGAAATACGCTGCGCCACGGGAGTTGGTTACGGTTTAGGCCTTGGGGTTGCATAAGCCACGTGGCGGGGGCGGGAGCGGGTGACGGGTTAGGGGTTATGTGTAATGATCCTCTTATGGCCTATGTTAGGGTTATGTGGTTTGGGATGGGGTTAATAAAGAAATGTATTATTAAATTGCACATCGATGGGGTCAGATGTGGTATTTGATACTGTGCTAAATTGTAAATTGCGTAACGGATATGCCACGGGGCGGGGGCGGGCGGGGACGGGGACGGGGCGGGGGAGGGACGGATGGGTTACGGGAGATGGTTAAGGTTTAAGCCTTGGAGTTGAAATATGCCACGGGCGTGGGTGGGGGGGGGGGGGGGGGTGGGGGAGGTGCTTTTCAAGTTTTTTAATTGAAATTTGAAAACTTTTGAATTAGGCCTACTACAAAACCTTTTGATTTAAAACAAAAATGTTTTAAATATTGTTCTATTCCTATGAGTTTCGTTATAAATTTTCCAACACTTTAAGTTGTTTTATTTTGTAGGTGTTCTATCTGGTAGGCCCTACTCCCTAGTCCGAAGGACGGGCGTGCCGCTAGTATATATAATTCATACAAAATCGAAACAATGGCATGAGGAGAAAATGGCTGCTATAGTGCTGAAAGCTAGTTTGCAGATATCTGTAATATAAGTTTGTGGACACTACAGAACATACTGAAGCTGCTATTAGCAGATTGATTGGTAACCTTGGTCCATGACAGCCCCCTCAGTGTTCTAGAAACACTTAAGCAGGTCATTTATCTACCAACACTCTCTCTATTATGCAGTCACCGATAGTCCATACCGGTGTGTGTGGTGTGTTCTGATTCCGACAATGTGTTCAGTCATTAGGGGGGCCATTTTGGATTTTTAAGTATGTTATCAAAGCAAAAATATTGGATATGAGTTACTAGTGGTCTGATATATACATGTACACCTATCAATAAAACTATATTTTCATCATACATTTTGGTTGATATTATACCATTTTATAGAATTCCGACAATTTGTTCAGTCATTATGAAATCCATTTTGGGGGACCATTTTGGATTTTTAACCATGTTAACAAAGCAAAAATACTGGATATGAGTTACTATTTGTCTATCACATACATCCCATCGTTGAAACTATACTCTGATGATCTGATCATACATGTTGGTTTCATATATGCCAATTCATGAAAATTTACCATTTTGGGGGCCATCTTGGATTGAGGTGTGTTAAACAAAGCAAAAATTCTGGATATGAGTGTGTAGTGGTCTAATACATACATCCCACTATTGTTTAAAACTATACTTTCACCATTCATTTTGATTGCTATACAAAAAAATGTATGTCATTGTATGAGATCTGACCAGTTCTGGCGGGACGCCATCTTGAATAACCCCTTAGCATACCAAAATTATTTTTGTATTTTTTGTAACATTCTGAATATGTTTTAGAACCATGAAAGTAAGTAAAAAAAAGTTGGTTTGGGGGAGTCCTGTGAGGGGGGAGGGGGGGGGGGGGGGGGGCGGGGGCGCACAGTAACCCCTGTATATACCCGACTAATATGTGTTCTTGTTTTAGAAAATATTAAAAATTACTATATAGAAACACTTGTTTTCAGTATCCAGACACATTTCCCCAGCTAAGTTTGAATAGATTTTGATAGCCAATGTGTCATGCTATGAGACTACAATCAGGTTATTTAAATCCATTGCTGGGATAAATTCCTGCAAGCGATTGAAGAAAGCCCCATTTTTACGTGAAGAAAGCCCCATTTTTACGTAAAAAAATCAAGTTATTTGAGGGAGGTCCTAAGTGGGACGCCCTGGTGAGGGAGAAGTAGTTGAATGAAATTTGGTTTTATCTTCACAATATTAAACCTACGTACTTACAATATTTTAACTTGATTAAAAAATAATTTGACAATATATATCAAGATCACAAGTATGAACATTATGCAATTATGGGCAATCATATGCAATTTTGAGAGATTTTGGAGGCTTAAAAGGGGCTAAAACTTGATGAGGCACAAAATCAATAGGGGCCAGATTTTTCAAACCATATCAGCATGAATATTTCATCAAGTTTATATACTAAACCAAAAAAGAGCAAACTCCGACAACCTGCCTGTTTTCTCAGGTACGTACTCTTGACTGTTCATTTGAAATTAGTGCCTCTAGCTTTTGCACAATTCTAATTAGAGAAATGTTTTCCTAAAAAAAGTAAAGACAAACAAAGAGATCAGCTGTAATGAAAATTAAATTGGATTCTCCATACATTAGTGTAATGTCGCATCACATGGAGCCACAGCTCACCACGCAAGGCAAAATAAAAAATAAAACATGTTTAGCGTCCTGCCTTTTTTGAAAATAAGGAAGGAGGAGGCCCTTTTTTATTTATTTTTATTCTTCCAAAATGGCCACCTGACACATTTTGTCAAGATAGCTGGCCAGGCTATTTTTCAAGATGGTTGCCACTTGGACTCAAGAAATTACATATTGGAAACAGAAAATGAGACCAAAATAATGTCTTGTCCTGAGTTCTTAGATGTAGAGAACCAGTTTATTTCACGGGGCAAACAGCTTCATACAAGGTGTGCTAAAGTAAAAAAATATGATTTTTGAAAATGAAGCGGGCAGGGACGCTAAACATGATTTTTTTTATTTGGACTAATTGGCCTTGAAGAAACCATGTTTGTTTTGAAAATAATTGATTAAATTGAATGTACTTCTATCCGTTCTCAAAGCTTAATTAGCAATGGCTAAACATTGAAGTTGAGTTGTTTATAGAGATCCATCCCCTGTATCATTATGTGATATGATCAAGCAAAATGAGTCCCAAGTCACACATAAAATTGATTTTGAGATTTAACCAAACAAAGGGAAGAATTTCTTTTATTTGTTATTGTTTTGAAAATGCTTCATTTGCTCCTATCTTTGGAATTAATTGTTTAGTCTAAATGAGTTTATCAAGTAGAAAACTAAAGCCTTTTTTGCTTGATCACATTACATACGATGATCAAAGTCAGGCCTGGATAAATGGGCAATTTGGGAAGCTCCTTGCCAGGAAATTTTGGAATTTGGAGGGAAATTTTGCTCTTCCATATTGTAACGAAAAGTGCCCTTCGTCTTCGAACCTGATGTCTTTGTTTCAAGAGGTTTGAAGATGTCTTGAGATAAAGGAAGTATAACGTGGTAGCGTGCGTCTTCCTTACTCTCGACACTTTCATAATACGTGAAGATGCAGTAATTCAACTTATTAAAGACTGGAGACTGAAATGAACTATTTGTGTGACTCATTATTGTTGTCTTCAACGAGAATAACTATAGAAATAGCATTTATTCATTCATTACAAACTAAAGGTATAAACCTTGTTATCACTATTATAATTATTTACAGCATCAGATCAAATATGAGTCGTCAAGGTCTTAAAAGGAAGGATAAGACATTTGACTGATTCTACATTGATCATCAAAGGTCTTCTTTTAAAGACGTCAAGCCTTTATTATGCAAGAGACGTCGGTACTGTTGATGAAGTCAGGAGAGTCGTTCACAGGCCTGATAATACAAGAGTTTCTCTAAAAGAAAAGTGCATTAAAAGGGTCTTTATTGGTAAGAAGACGTTTAAAACGTGAAACGTCGTCTTGATGGAGCAAAGATGGGTTACAAACCTGTATTCAGGCTTGGCTTTCATCCGCTCTTGATGACTCAAGGATGGGTTACAAACCTGTATTCAGGCTTGGCTTTCATCCACTCTTGATGACACCAGGATGGGTTACAAATCTGACAGTAGTCAGACTTGGCTTACATCCGCTGGATGACGCAAGGATGGGTTACAAACCTGTATTCAGGCTTGGCTTTCATCCTTGTGTCTTTGCAGCGCTAGGGCCCCAGGCAATCTCTAGCTGGATCGGGGACATGCCCCGACCTATCTGCTCTTTCTGGGCAAATGCAGCCCCTTTTATGCATTCTGTAGCTCTGTTCCATGGTAGCTGATTGGCTGACTGGTCAAAAGCTATTCCCTAGCCTGTCATTGGTCAGTCTCATTTAAACAGAATGTTTCTGATTGGCTGAAAGTTTGCTGAGTTATGACATCATCAGATTTGGATGCACGTTTATAAATACGAAAATCACCTGAATAAATTAACATCTTGAAACTTAACTTAAATATAATATTACATCAAACTTGTGTTATTAATTATTCTATACACTTGATTTGCTACTTAATTATCCTACTTTGAGAGAGATTGAGCAATTATTAAAGATTATTAGCGAAACGCTGACATAAATAACTAGAAACACTTGATCACTCAGGAAACTCAGAATGTTATTGAAATCGTTCTAATTGACAACAGAGTATTTTGATTCATAAAACAAGCTCTAACATTGGATTTATACAATGGATTTTGATGATGAGTTACTGTAAGTATTCTATGTGCTTTACTTGAACTCAGTGTGAACTCACAAAGTGAGATTTGACTTCTTAAATGACTTAAAAACAGACCGTTCGCGCCACTGATGTTGGAGCAGAAGTCACTGTATGGGATCAGAATTCTGCTCTTGCGATATTTCCTGCACAAACTTCTGGCCTCAAAAACCTTTAGCTAACACTCTTTATAGTTAATAAATGACCTGAACTTCATCATCAATAGTTGTAGCCTAGTAAATTAGATACATTGGATCATCAGACAATCGTAGTCCTTAGTTTGAAATAAGCTTACACACAAAAAATAAAAATAGCTAAAACGGTAAAGGGTTGATGCACAGTCAAAACCCGATTTCCGTTACACTACCCCCCTCTTTGAAAGACCATTTTGTCCCCAAAATGAATAAAATCTTTATACCTGCAATTTATATTTTGTACAATATTTACACATTATTATTATTTCTGCATTGGTACGTTTAATAAAATATTATCTTAAATAATGGTGGTCCTCTTCTTCCTGCCATCTACTAATTGACATGGTAGTCCTCTTCTTCCCGTCATCTGCTAGTTGAAATGGTAGTCCTCTTCTTCCCGTCATCTGCTAGTTGAAATGGTAGTCCTCTTCTTCCCATCATCTGCTAGTTGAAATTGTAGTCCCCTTCTTCCGGCCGTCGTCTTCTATAATGATAGTCTTCTTGTACTGCTCCATTAAGGTTTTCCGTTGAGAAGTGATCACGTCCAGAACGTTAATCAACTTCATTCTTGGTTCAACGCCGTTGCTCCTTCTTGTAGACATTTGTAGCTTCAAATGTGATTCTTATGAAGATTTATTAATTTCTTCCTCGTAGCTTTCTGGTAGATAGATTTCATAAAACAGGACCTGGGATCCAACTTTGTATGGCCCCAATTTGACATGCCAGCTCCATACGCTTAACGGTTCTTTGAAAATATTTCACATTCTGTGATTCATAAACCACAGTTAACTGTTGATCCCAATTAGTTTTGAAGGAACTATGCTCTTTTTTATGGTTTCAATTAATAGATACACTCTGGACGCGTCTGGACACTGAGTACCATCTCACAGTCCATCGCCAATACTGTTCCTGATCCCAATCGAAAAGCTTCTTCTTAACACACAAGTGTTCAGCTAGCTATTCTGCTTGAGTGTAATTTATATAGACGTCTCCATGTAAATTGCTTTGGAAAATACTGGTAACTTCTGCATGGTTTGCTTTTCTTCAGTGTCCCCATGATGTTCCACTATACTAGCTCTTTGTTATAGTCTGCTTTCGTGCTATCTGGTAATTGTTACGTAAAAGGTGGGTCTCCAATTCATAGTCGGCTTCCGTGCTATGTTTTAATCTCGAGTCTCAATTCTTCAGTCTCTGGAATATCCTTTGGTATAGTTGGCTTCCGTGTTATACCTGATTCCAGGAGTTTATAAATATCTCTCAGTTGCTTTACGTGATCTGATATAGTTGACTTCCATACTATATCAAGGTCCGCTGTTTTAGTGTTTATTTCTTGTTATTGAAGAGATGTAGCAATCATGTGTGCTATTTGGTCTGACATCGCAATTCCCTAATTTAATTGGTGAACTCATCACCAACACACAAAACATTTGTGTTCTCTACAACTTCTCAGTAGGGAGCCCAGGATATCTATAGCTATCCTCTCCATTGGGGATCCTACATTGTAGGTTCTCATTTGGCGCCCTATCTCGTTAGGACGGCTTTAGTCGTCCAGCAACTTTTCAACTTAGGGTCCTCTTTTGCGATCTCTGACCAAGGAGGTTTTGGTGGTTGTTCCCGCTGCTCTCTGTTGTCTGCGTTGTTCTGGTTGTTATCTTGTATTAGCAGTCTGGCCATTCTCCCTCAGAGTATGCCGTCGTGACTGCCCCTCCATGTGTGTTTGCTTGTTGTTTTTATTGTGAGTTAATCTTGCACCTCCATATGCACCTTGTGATTCTTCAGAGTTGTATTCTTCTTCTTTTTTTGTTTTTGTTTTTTTGTCTTACAGAACCATCTGTAAACTCATTTTAGTGACTCTCTGCAACTAGGTTTCCAAGTCGTCTTCCCCGTTGACGGTCTCTCAAATAGTCTCCCCAGATCTTAGGATAGGTTTGTCCTCTCTTGGCGTCTGCATCTTGAGTCGACGTAGCTGGTCACTTCATTTAAGAAATAGAAGTTAATCCTGCCGCTGCCACCAATGTAACGAAAAGTGCCCTTCGTCTTCGAACCTGATGTCTTTGTTTCAAGAGGTTTGAAGATGTCTTGAGATAAAGGAAGTATAACGTGGTAGCGTGCGTCTTCCTTACTCTCGACACTTTCATAATACGTGAAGATGCAGTAATTCAACTTATTAAAGACTGGAGACTGAAATGAACTATTTGTGTGACTCATTATTGTTGTCTTCAACGAGAATAACTATAGAAATAGCATTTATTCATTCATTACAAACTAAAGGTATAAACCTTGTTATCACTATTATAATTATTTACAGCATCAGATCAAATATGAGTCGTCAAGGTCTTAAAAGGAAGGATAAGACATTTGACTGATTCTACATTGATCATCAAAGGTCTTCTTTTAAAGACGTCAAGCCTTTATTATGCAAGAGACGTCGGTACTGTTGATGAAGTCAGGAGATCAGAGTCGTTCACAGGCCTGATAATACAAGAGTTTCTCTAAAAGAAAAGTGCATTAAAAGGGTCTTTATTGGTAAGAAGACGTTTAAAACGTGAAACGTCGTCTTGATGGAGCAAAGATGGGTTACAAACCTGTATTCAGGCTTGGCTTTCATCCGCTCTTGATGACTCAAGGATGGGTTACAAACCTGTATTCAGGCTTGGCTTTCATCCACTCTTGATGACACCAGGATGGGTTACAAATCTGACAGTAGTCAGACTTGGCTTACATCCGCTGGATGACGCAAGGATGGGTTACAAACCTGTATTCAGGCTTGGCTTTCATCCTTGTGTCTTTGCAGCGCTAGGGCCCCAGGCAATCTCTAGCTGGATCGGGGACATGCCCCGACCTATCTGCTCTTTCTGGGCAAATGCAGCCCCTTTTATGCATTCTGTAGCTCTGTTCCATGGTAGCTGATTGGCTGACTGGTCAAAAGCTATTCCCTAGCCTGTCATTGGTCAGTCTCATTTAAACAGAATGTTTCTGATTGGCTGAAAGTTTGCTGAGTTATGACATCATCAGATTTGGATGCACGTTTATAAATACGAAAATCACCTGAATAAATTAATATCTTGAAACTTAACTTAAATATAATATTACATCAAACTTGTGTTATTAATTATTCTATACACTTGATTTGCTACTTAATTATCCTACTTTGAGAGAGATTGAGCAATTATTAAAGATTATTAGCGAAACGCTGACATAAATAACTAGAAACACTTGATCACTCAGGAAACTCAGAATGTTATTGAAATCGTTCTAATTGACAACAGAGTATTTTGATTCATAAAACAAGCTCTAACATTGGATTTATACAATGGATTTTGATGATGAGTTACTGTAAGTATTCTATGTGCTTTACTTGAACTCAGTGTGAACTCACAAAGTGAGATTTGACTTCTTAAATGACTTAAAAACAGACCGTTCGCGCCACTGATGTTGGAGCAGAAGTCACTGTATGGGATCAGAATTCTGCTCTTGCGATATTTCCTGCACAAACTTCTGGCCTCAAAAACCTTTAGCTAACACTCTTTATAGTTAATAAATGACCTGAACTTCATCATCAATAGTTGTAGCCTAGTAAATTAGATACATTGGATCATCAGACAATCGTAGTCCTTAGTTTGAAATAAGCTTACACACAAAAAATAAAAATAGCTAAAACGGTAAAGGGTTGATGCACAGTCAAAACCCGATTTCCGTTACAATATAAAGAAATACATATGAAATAGTGGGACATTTTCCATTTTGAGGGAAATTTGGGTTAGCATGCTGGGAAATCAACATTTTTTTCAGGCCTGATCAAAGTAGTAGGGAATGAGTGGAAACCAGGTTCAGTTTCATCAGCTGTATATATGGTACGTGACGGCTCTATCATATATGCATGTGCAATTGGCGCATAAGTTGCCGTCTCATATTAAACCTGTTCATCAAATATTAAATAGGATTGATAATGCCTGTAGAATTATTAAGATACCAAACATTTGTGAAGGATCTGTGTAAAAGTCTGTCATAGTTAAATACAAGAAATTATTGTTTTTGAAAACACTTCATTTACTCATATCTTTGGAATTAATTGTCCATTCTTCATTGGTTTCTTTACAAAATATTGTGTTGCAAATAGATGTGATATTTCTGTCTTAGTGGATGTTTTTAATAGATGTACTGGTGCTTATAATTTTTACCATCTTTAAAAGATAGTAATAGTTATATATGCAGAATTAGAAATATCCCAAGGACTTTTTCTGGAGAAGAACTTATGTGGAGGAAAGCCATTCATCTTTGAATTATAGCTTCCAGCAGAAAGAAAGAAAAGAAAAGGGTTAAATTCATCGCCATTATCATGAATCTTGGAGGGTTTCTTTGACAAACCTCAAATGTGCACATCCGTCGCATTTGATCCAAAATACACAGATACAAATGCCATATGGTGTATTAAGTGATAGTAGTGTAACAATGCAAGAATTTGTAACCATGATATGAAATCTGGACCATGTTACACAAAGTGAATTAAACTATTGATTTTATTATCCATAACAACCTTGTAAATAATGATTTCTCTTCTTTTCTTCCTCACTTTGCAGGTAGTGAATTTCTCAGGGCGCTTAAAGTTGCGCCGATCCGGCCATCAGAAAGGCTACACTGTGGAGGGACTGGTTTGCCTATGTCGTCCCATACAGCCCCAGCCAATACTGGAGATTCGCATGGACGGTAACATGTTCATGAGTAGACATGGGCTGGACATGAGCTTCACATTCTGTGATCCTAGGTAAGAATAAAAATTCCATTGAAATGGAATGGGGGCAATCCAAAAGAAAGAAGCATGTTTTGTAACCATTTTCTGAAGCATCTGTTGCAAACCAAAATACCAGGGAAATGGTGTATGTATTTTCCATAATTCAAACCAAAAAACAAATCAAAACACCACAGTCTAACCACTTATTAGACAAACCCACAGCAATTGGGAGGTTTCTCCTATTAGTCAAACAAGATAAGCTATTATGTCTCTCTGTGGGGAGTCTATAAACATCTCTCTGAATGAATCATCAACAGTCTATGCATCAACTAAACAAATATAGCTTTGACTCCATCACAGACTGCAGGACTGTTAAAATAAACTGCATAGGTATGTAATTTACAAATATGGCTGCCCCCACTTATGTCTAGAAAGACCTAAATGTGTAATTTTTTGCAATCTGATGCTATAAGGGTGGCTTCGCCCCCCAAAACAGTGGTATCTGTTACACTTCAATTATGTACAGTATGACTATTAAAAACTTGTTCTGGGCAGTCACGCTGATGCTTGTTGGCAGTCATACTGATATAAAACTCCCTCCCCCCAAAAAAAAAAAAGAAGAAGAAGTTGTGTTCCCCTCAGTGATCGACCCTAAAATCTTTGACAAACTTTTGAACTTGCTTCATAATGGTAAAAAAAGAAAAAATCACATAAAACAACATTCAGGTAATCTATCATAGCCCTTACTGTCGTCTCCCCTTCAGACAATATAATTGTTAGGCATGATCAGGCTAAAAGTATGCACCAGTATGGCACCAGCATGCAAATCGTATTCTCCTTTTTGAGCTATCGCTTCGATATTATCTTTGACATTATCATTACCAAATACATGTAGGCCAAAGCAAGCGAAGCCCCATACAGCTTTCCACTGTGTCCTCATAGATATGTTAACATATAAATTGCTGGCTCATATGATTAATACAGTTAATAATAAAATATTTAAAACTATTGAAAGGTGAATGTGCGTTTTTAATTATTATTGTCAAATATTGTCACTGAATTTGTGTTAAAGTGGCTCTTAGGCCAACAACAAAAAAATGTTGTGTTGCCCTAAAGTGCAAAAAAAGAAAAAAAAAAAAAAAAAAAAAAAAAATCTTTTTTTTTTTTGGGGGGGTAGGGCTGAATATATATGGTTTATGTCAAGACAAAATTGGTATATGCCCATTTGTCAATTTAACTAATGTTTCTAGTGTGACAATAGTCTAAAAAACATTTATTTAGGCTTATTTATTCATTTCCAGCAAGAAATAGTAACATTTAGACACTTTTAATCAAATTTAAATCTTTAAAAAAAAAAAAAAATGCGACCCTATTTTTTACGATTTTAGGATCGGTCACTGAGGGCAACACAACTCTTTCTTTTTTTGGGCCTTATTACCAGCCAAGTGATACAGCGCTCCAACTTGGCTATACGAATGACAAAATGGCCATTTCTACTGCATATGGCACTGTATAATAAGCCAGTTGCTCTGATTGGTCAACATCTTTGAATAATCATTAAGGTAACCAATTAAAATAGAGCTTCTTCATCCCTTTACAACTCGTCACTACTCTCTCTCTCTCCCTCTCTTTGTTCTTTTGATTGGCTAAATATCTAAGATTTGTGTTGATTGGGTGATTTGAAAACTAATGCAAATTTGACACTTCAATATTTAATATACTTATATCTTATTTGCGTTTGTTTGTTTATTCGTCTGTTTGTTTTTGTTATTGATTTTCCATTTTTGAAACATAGCAATAGTGTGTAAGGATAAACATTCCCCATATCATAATAATGTTTATTCACAATTATTGTACTTAACATTTTCTACTTAGCAACGAAATGCAAAAGAAAGTATCCATATTTTGTAGAAAGGTCATAATTTTGAATTCGATTGGCCTGTCATTTGGAAATTTTATGCAGTTTTTTCAAATTTATTCCAATGTGACACTGCCAAATATTAATACTTTAAGGTATAAAAAACCAGACCCTGTTCTACAGGCAAATGGACCTCTCCTGTTGGTCGGTCAGTCGGGTGTTTCGGGTGTTTTTATTTAATTTGTTCGTGAACATTTTGGTTAATTTTCAAAAAATGTAAAAAATGACCAGAAAAATGTCAAAACAATTTTGTAAATTCGTTTTTGTTTTGATTTTTTTGGGGGTCGGTAGGACCTGTAGAACAGTTAAGAAAGGGTTTCTCTGTCATCTAAGGAATATCTATTGCACAATCTCACTTGACATGTCTGCATTGCTGAAGACTTTGTGTTACTTTATAAATTGTCAATATGTTTTATAAACCATTATTAATCTTAGATGATTTACAGTCTTTTTGGGGGCATCAAAATATAGCTAACAACATTTCCAACCTTCCAGAATAAAAAGGATGGTCAGATTCAAGTTTCATCCCTTAGAAAAACTGGACACATGTTGTGCATAGTTTATAATATTTACACTTTCTACGCGGCAGTCGTCTGCAGACGACAGTTCCAAAATTTCACAAAATGTTCACAAAATGTCAAGATTATTGAATCGCATCACCATATATGAAATCACCATGAGAAATGCACTACAATAAGTATACACATGCCTAGTATTGGTTCAGTTATTCTTGAGATAGACTTTGAAAGTTGGGAAAGGTTTCTGACAAATCTGTCAGCGTGGAAAATGTTAAGATATAAATAAAGTTATGACCAAAACAACATGCATAAGGATACATTGCTTAACAGTTTAACTTGTGTCTTTTACAAATGAATTCAAAAGACTTTTAATGCGTTGATTTGTTCTATTTTGTCACTTACTAGAATCATCACTTTGATTGGCTACGAGCCGCATGAACTTCTCGGGAAAACCGCCTACCAGTTCCACAACCCAATAGATGCCAAGAAAGTCAGCGATTGCCACTCAAGCTGTAAGTTGATTTTGACAATGATTAATGAGTGATAAACACAACATGAAAGTTGCATGTATAATAGAGCTTTGGGTCTAAAATTGTAAGTTTATTGTTTTGCCGGCTTTATAACAGATCTGCCATTTTCAAACTGCTTGCAAATAAAATACAAACACTGAAGTACTATTGTTTTACTGGATTGTTTTTAAACAGAAATGGTGACATTTTGGAGCACATTTTGACAAAATTTACTCATGAATTATCTGTAATCTATAAATTTGGAATCCAGTATATTATTTACAGACCTGCAAATTGTTCAATGGTTTCAGCTGATTCCAACATTTTGTACTGCTCAAATGCACACGCTGTATCTTTTGTTTTCTTCCCAATTTGAGCTATTTTGCCAGATTTGTATGCTAGTTTTCCAACAAAATCAATATCAAATAATACCATTGTTCTTTAATGGCAATTCAAATGAATTCTTTACAGATGCCGCTAGTGAAATACATCAGTGTTTTCGACAATAATTTGAATTTGGTATTCGTGGGAGAAATATGTGTTATATCAGCTATATGGCATATAATTAATTGATATGATAAGTTTATGTGCGTACAAACTAGCAGGATATGTTTGCAAGCTTCATGTTTTCCGTCATTAGAAATACTATAAGAAGCCATAGATATGGCTTGTTAGCGAACTCAAGTCATCACATATCCTTACAGGCTTCATCTTTGATATAGATTCACTTTATGTAGGTCAAGTCAGGGTCACAGAGAATCGGTGTTGATTGTGATAGCGCTGACGCTAGTACAGAAAACCAACTCTCAAGTCTTAAAGGTGTATGTTCTGATCACTTAAGACTTTTTTCTTCACATCAACATATCAAAAGAAAACCCCCATTTTGTTTATTATTTCTGTAAAATCTTAGGCGCAAGATATGTTCCATTTAGACGTTATAGGCCAAAATGCTTTGAATCACCACCAAAGTTAGTTAACTGACCGGCTAGTTTGTTTACTACTCAATGGGCAAATTTCATGTCACCTTGTGCTTCTAAAATAAGAACCATTAGATTTATATAACTCAAACTTTTTCAGAACATCTACCTTTACACTTTCCATGGGGCAGGCGTCTGCAGACGACATTCCAAACTGTCACAAAATGTCTCATAAGTTTATTATTGAATTTCATTATCATATTGGAATCACCATGAGAAATGCATTGAAATAAGTACAAACATGTCTAGTATTGGTTCAGTAATCCTTGAGATGGACGTTGGAAGTTGGGAAAGGTTTCTGACAAATCTGTTATGTATATGGTAAAACCAACAGCCGCGTGGAAAGTCTTACGGCTTCATTTTACGCCTGTATATGATTCAATTGAAATTGATTTGTTCCGAGTTGCGTCAGAAAGACGTCATACAAATTATATAAATAGATATTTGTTGAGACTAGATTTACCAAAAATATAATGATAATCTTTATTTTAAACAATAGATACAAATTATATCCAGCCCAGCAACAAGCACATGCATGAACATTTTCAAGTGTTCAGCTTCTTTCAGTTCTCGGTGGTGGGGTGGGAGTGGGGTGGGGGGGGGGGGGGGGGGGAGGGATATGCTGCTGGAGGTGTGACATCCTGACCCATTATTAGGGGGTGTTTATACCTCGAAAAAGGCTGATTTAACAGTAAGGCAAACTTTTTTTTGTTATGTTGTCCTCGACCGCCCGCTCGTCAGATTTAGGGCCGCTCTGATTTTTTTCATTCTTTTCTTCCTTCTTTTTTTCAGATTTCTTTTTTAACAGTTTAAATGGCATTGAATATTAAACTAAGTGTTTATTACATGTGCGACTCTTAGTGTGATTTCAACTTTTTGTTGCCTGAACTTTGAGCTTCCGCTGGTATAAGAAAATTAAAAATTAAAGTTTAAAAAAAAAACCAAAAACGCTGCCCGCCCCTCTGAGAGCTGTCGAGGACACCCAAACAATTTTTGGCCTAAGGGCGACACTTTGTGACTGATGATAACTTTGTATTATGAATTCAGATGTTGATTGATAATTTGTTACGTTTGGAAATCCTTCCCAAGAATCACTATTAGGCCTAAAAAAATTAATTGTTGTGTTGCCCTCAAGTGAAATTTT
Organism: Ophiura sarsii; assembly: GCA_035610835.1. Classification (NCBI taxonomy): domain Eukaryota; kingdom Metazoa; phylum Echinodermata; class Ophiuroidea; order Amphilepidida; family Ophiuridae; genus Ophiura; species Ophiura sarsii. Next base: position 40,238,136 of record CM069441.1, read on the forward strand.
TTAGACAGGTCGGTAGGTAGGGTTTTTTTTTTTTTTTTTTTTTTTTTTTAATATCTCATACAGATTCCATTTAAAAGGTTACTTATAGGCCCATTTTCCCAAAAATTAAGCTTTCAGCAGTTTAAAAGAATGAAGCTAAGGTTTTAAATCAGAAATAAACTCTTGTGTGTGTTATACAAAGAATAAAAATCCCCAACTAAAGAAATGCTAGCAACTGAACTAAATGAAATGTGGGCGCCTCTTGATCCGGTGATACAAACTGCGAAAGAATCCATTTTCCAAGCGAGCCAAAACTAAAAGAAATCAAAACACCGTCGCATATCGCGTATCGACAGCCCGTGGTTTACACAGCCCGTCATTCTACAAACATTCCGTACCGTATAGCTGATGCTGTTTTTTACTAAATGTAACTACGTATGAAAATGCAAAAAAGATACGTTTTATACTATTTTTGTATCGTATTTACTTTTAAATGCCTGAATAAATATTTGTAAACTCATATTTATTTTCTTCTCGTGTTTTCTTTGTTTTATTATTTAAATATAAAATGCTAAATATGTACAACATCAAGTGCACTGTATTATATTTTTGCCGCAAGACGACACTTAGATTTCGATGGTCCTTCGTGGATCCAATACGATTCATTTCGTAAATATTAAAAAACCGGGGTCCAAAAACGTGAATCGGGCCAAGATGCTTCGAGCTATATTTTTGTTGTGTTTCTGATGGTTGACTCGGCGAGGGATGTCATGGTGAACGGATGATTTTTTTTCGGAGTATATTCCCAGTTTATTCGGTGTTCTTGTGGTTCATGAAAGAGTTTGGTGTAGCTTTGTAACAAAAACTTACTTGGATAGAGATTTTTCGCACAGAAAACAGGTAAAATATTGAAGAAATGTATTTTTAAAAAATAAAAAAAAAAAAAAAAAAAAAAACAACCCGGTCCTATTTTTGAAAATTTCGGACCGGGCGCTGTGGGCAATACAACAATTAATTTTTTTAGGCCTTACGGTAGCATTTGGTTTTAGTATCATTTCCATTTGTTATTCACTGAACGGCACTTATGGTTCATAATTTTTGAACCATTGATCTAATATCTTATCAAAAAGTAAAATTTGATATGATGCAAACATTAGCTGTTGCATTTATTTCGTACAACTCTGCGTTTGCGCACCTACAATTTTTTAGATTCCCTTTAATATTCACGGAAGTCTTTAATGAGGCGGTCCCTGGTAAATCTTTGGCCAATTTGAAAGCATATGTTACCGACCATGTAATGACAAAGCTTTGCCATACTATAATATTAGCTGCCAAGTGACCAATCTTGTGACCCAAATACTTCCTGCCAGGCACCGCTAACAAATTATATAATGCTTGTAATTCAATAGCAGCTACTGCTGGCTGTGGCTGTGTGGGGGTGTGTGTGTGTGTTAGCATGCTATGGATGTGTTTTGTGATCTAGGGAATATCAATCATAGGTTTGAATTGCACGCTGTAATGGCTTCCCCTTTGACATGACACTCTGGGTTGCCAGACCCGCAGTTTTTAGCCCAAGTAGACTGACTATGGTTGAACTTTATTCAGTCGGCTCTGTTACGGCTATTTTTTCAATTGGAGGGATATATTTACAATAAGGTTTTGTAGTGTTGTCTTGTCACTGGAAATAAGTATAGTTTTTTGTATTATTATTATTATTGGAAAAGCACAATTTTTTTAATTTTTTTTATTGTAAAATAATAATATCTGACAGAAATGAAGACGATTCTCTGTATAATGTATTTCACTGATGTTGCAGATAGGCCCTCCCCAATAAACATAATACTCTCTTTAAAGAACATTTTGCTTGTACATTGATAAACACTGTATTACTGAAAAGGCTAATGAAAGTGGATTGTTAGTTTCTGTCACCTGACCGACTCTCATTTTGGTCCCCGTGTGAATATTTCATTATTTGGTAAATATTTCATTATTTGGTAATATTTCATTATTTGTTTGTTTAGAAAAAAATAAGCCAAGTTTGACTACAATTATATCGTATAAATAAGTACAAAAACGATGTAAATTGAACACTCGACATACCAACCTGTCCATATAAAAATCCTTTTTTCATTTTTTAGCGATTTTGAGGCACTTTTCGAAGCCATACAACTTGTACAGCAGGCCTATACACCACAAAGAAATTTAATTATTGCCTCCGCGATTGCTGATTTCCATCAATCCATTTCTACCGAATCGTGATCGCAACAGAGCCACTAACTATTGTAGTAAGGACATATTTATACCCCTATTTACAATTATACACACTTGGTTCTATACGCTACACGTATTTGGGCACATGCATATTATAACAAAATTAATGTTTCAAAAATAATGAATAATGAATAATGAAATAGTCGCCTCGTCCCTGACCCTCAAAAATGTGACGGGAAACTAACAATTCACTTTCATAAGCCTAAATAAAAGTAATGTGACAATTCAGCTGTAATAATTTAGCTATTACAGGCCGGTCTCTTTTTTACGTTAGCAATATTTTCACTCATAACATTTTAACATATTTAGAAATTGGTGAAAAATGTTCATGTGCAAATGAATACCGACCCCAATTACTTTTTTACTTGTCGAAAATGGCAATTTGTTTGACAGATTTTGGGGATTTTGTACGGTCATGTTGAAGGGAAAAAAGCAAGAACAAAAAAAGGCCCAACCTAAGAGGTCTGTTTGCCCGTATAGCAAGGTTTTTTCTTCTCATTGCATAAGCCATCCGATTCAGCCAGTTGGCCGGCAGCTATATGTTCCAATTTTGAAAATGGCGTTCTAATTGGAAGGTGGTGAATGTGTGTAAGCACAGAAAAATAATGTAGCTATCGCTTTTATCCAGATGCCACTCTCACTTAGAGTATAGTGTTGCAATCCCTGGGGTGATTTTGTAGAACTACATTATGTGCATTAGGTATCTGTTAACCACCACCTGTCCCCTCATAATAACGTGATATCAATGATGCTAGATTCCGGGGGGGGGGGGGGGGGGGGGGGCACTTGGATACAAAGTTTGTAAGCATCCGTGCGAATGAAACCGCAGAATATGTGTTAAGGGTATCAAAATCCCTCCGATCCGATAATATGTTTTACCAATTTGAATGTGTGCTAAGGGTAGCTTGAGACAATCCCTATGATCACAATTAAGCAGCATAAAATGAGAACAAAACACACTGACACCACCTGTCCCCTCATAATAACGTGATATCAATGATGCTAGATTCCGGGGGGGGGGGGGGGGGGGCACTTGGATACAAAGTTTGTAAGCATCCGTGCGAATGAAACCGCAGAATATGTGTTAAGGGTATCAAAATCCCTCCGATCCGATAATATGTTTTACCAATTTGAATGTGTGCTAAGGGTAGCTTGAGACAATCCCTATGATCACAATTAAGCAGCATAAAATGAGAACAAAACACACTGACAAAAATTGCATGAATATTAAAATTATGGGGAAAATGTATACATTCTTTAAAGCCTTTGAGACAAGCATGTCCTTATCCAGGGGCACACTTCGTTCCAGTCCTTGCTTAGGGGTGTATTTCGAACCATTTCAAAAGGGATCGTGTTTAGGGTGTGATTTGCCAAAATAAATCTGTGTTAAGGGTCACTGTTCCACTTTATTGACAATCCTAAAGGGATGTTTCTGGGAGTGTATTCACACAAATGCTGACAACTTTTATACTTGAATGGCCCCCCGCGGGCAAGACTGAGTACAACCAATAGAAAGGTTATGACGCGATTTCGCCGGTTCTACTTCAATCGATGTACGAGATGCCTTGAGGTGAGCGTGGCAAGCAACAGATTTATTTTTAGGCCTATAACACAATGTTATTGATTCTATTGAGTTCGTGCAATTGATTTGTCTTTTTTGGGGTGTAATGGTAAAAGTTTATATTAAAGTCGAGCTTTATACGTCCTATTTCGTGAGGTTAAATTGTCAGTAATCGAACAAGCCTGGCAGCTGCTAATGTATGTATGTTGTGACTGGGGAAAGCCTCCATATATGCTTAAATAGAGATGTTTGTTTATAGCCATGTTTTTCTCACAATGGACAGAGTTCTTCATGTGCACTTTATAGCATCGGGTTCAAAATGGCGGGGATGTGGCACATGGTGTACATCGCACCTTCTATATTTGCATTTACCTTATCTTGATACAATGATAACATCGTATCAATGTGCAACAATCTTGACATATGTTCGATTAGACAGAAACCTTCCTTTTGTCATCCATGACCTATATTATCTGTTGATCATTATCTATCACATGAAATATCCAGAATTAATGCCAGAGTGCATACCTGTGAGGTAAAATAGGAAATATTTGAGAGGAGAAATGAGCTCCATTTCAAATTTGATTAATCAACGTCAGTTGTTATATATATATTCCACTTGTGCTAGTGTCATGTCCTGCACTTTGGATGTTCATTGTGTGTATGGTTCATTCTTAATATCCATGGAAAACATAATGGAAGGGTATGATCAAGGAAATCCTGATTAGTGATATTTTGTCTAAATCTGATATTTTAAAAATGTCAATTATTTCCACCGTCCCTATAATTTTAGAAATTGCTGGATTTGCAGAACGGTCGGCTAAGCTATACTTTAATCAATTCCAATTGGCCAGAAATATTCGGGTTTTATCTCTCCGCGCGCAAACGTAATCCAAGCGTACGTGCAAGCTTATGGCCACAAGCATGCAGTTTTGGCCCCACGCACACGTCACGCATGATTCGCAGTTCACTTGTTGCTGCTCATGTGAGCTGCCGCTCATGTGAGCTGCGTCCTTCTTTATTTATTCACTGCTGTAATGAGGCTTCGCCAATTTGGAACTGATCAATTATAATCGTATAACATCATCATATATTACAAAAATCTAGTCCTATTAACAAATAAATTATTTTGGCATGTTTTTATATTGGCAGTTTCATGTTACTGATTGAAATGAACAAAAATGAGACCAGCACGAACATTCCAGCTTTTCACAGTGGAGTACAAAAAATCTACTAAAAGAAATAAATCTTTAGACAATTGAAGTAATATTATACGAAGAGAAAACAGCAAATGCTTCCTGCTAGTTACTCCATACATGTAATTTACAAACTCTGTTTGTTATGTGTTTTTATATTGGCAGTTTCATGTTACTGATTGAAATGAACAAAAATGAGACCATCACAAACATTCCACTATTCACAGTGGAGTACAAAAAGGCTACTTAGTAATAATCTTTAGACAATTGAAGTAAAACTATATGAAGAGAAAACAGCAAATGATTTTACTATAGTTACCCCTTACATGTAATTTACAAACTCTGTTTGTTTCATATTTCAAAAAAGTTGGTTGACATGGCATACTTTTGACGTTAAGCGGCGGCGAGAATGTGCATTTCAGCAGGTTATTGGTTAAAAAAGAGCTCATGTATCAGGCTTATATAAACTTACCCTGAGGGATTTTCCCTACACATTTTCCCTACACATTTTTATTGAAGACGGAGGAAGTTCTTGAAAAACATCTTCTTGAAAAACATCTCCTACTTCAAGATTGTCGAAACATGATTTATATTGACTTTTTTGTATTCAATTTGTTTGATCAATTGAATTGAAGACTTTGTTTCAAGATCATTTTCAAACATGTTAAGCGTCCCCTATCACTTCCTTTTTTGGGTCCGCTCCAAATTTCTTTTTTCTTATAATTTCAGTCATAACTTTTTTTGTTTAGATGTTTCAGAGTTTGTGAGATCTTTGTAGTAGCTTTCTTTCTTCCTTATGCATTTAAACAAGTTTTGTGGTGACCTACCCCTCAGAACCATGAAATTAAAAATAGAAAATGATTCAAAGAGGCCTCATCTCTTTAAAGTGTGCAAAGTTTATCGCTAATAAGTTTTTTAATAAGGGGGGGGGGGGGGGGTGGGGGAAGGGACTCCGCAAAACATATTTGTGTGTTAAATTTGCCTAACAGGAAACACCAGAAATTCCTACTTTATAGTATTTCACATTTTTGTATGGTATATATTGAACTGAATTAATGATCTAACATTCACCACCTACTGCAATGAAATTGACTGTGTCTATCTATAGCCCTGTCCATAATGTACCAAGGATCAAAATCAGTTGAGCCTCTTCAGAGCTTATCTCAAGTGATGATATGCTATGCAACGGGACTTTACTCCAATTTGTCATTAAGTACACAGGCTGATCAATACGTTCTGACACCAAAGGCTGCCCCAGCTTCACAAGACAATACTGTCTTTATTGTGTTGTGTCATCCTTTTCATCGCATTCTTAGCTCTCTCTTTTGTAAATTTACTGGGGATATATAGCCTGTATAGAAAGTGCCAGGCCCATTTCTGCATCTACTTACTTCTCTCTTCTGCCTATGAAATGGAGCCTACAGTCGCGAATCCTGCTGCATCACAACAGGGCAAGTCCTCACAAAGCTCGCCTCACCAAGACTTACCTTGATGAAAATGATATCCATTTGATGGAACATCCATTCTTCTCACTTCTGGCTCTTTCCTAAAATCAAATTAAAGATATGTCGCCCTTCCCCTTGACTTTCATTCAGGGAAATTGAAGGATTTTCACTTAATTTCTATCCAATTTCAAGGCGTCGGTCGGGGAAATCGATACAAATTTAGTACAAATATACCGCACATATGTCCAGGAATATCATTTTAGAAGGCCAAAATGTACTTTAATTTATGGTCAGATTCAGGTACATATGAAAAGAATTTGCATGTTTTCTGGAACAGATAAACCGGCAAAATGGTGTTAAGTCAACGGTGGAATGGCGAACCTGGCTACTCCACCACAAAGTGTCTGCACATGCCACTGACCTGAATATATGATATTAATGTGGACAACTGATAAATGACTTATTTGTCTTTTCTTCCTCCTGACAGTGATCGTGAAGGGGAGCAGCATGAGTAAATATTATCGTTTCATGGGCAAGAATGGCGATTGGGTTTGGATGCAGACCAAGGCAACCATCATATATAACACAAACAATGTGGCACAGTATGTTGTTTGCATGAACTATGTCGTAGGGTAAGTGTTTCTCACAGGGTAAAAATTGGCATGATTTATGTCTTGGGGGAAATTTACCTGCGTGACTGAAGAATCATATCGAGAGTAAGTTTTGTGTCTTGAAAATGTATTTGTGACCCATCACATCAAAACCAACCAGTTGTCGGCTAACCTCATTTGCAGATAAGGCGCTTGAAAGTCGATATCGAGTTTCCCGTTACCCGCCCGCATCACCTTTTTTTTCACCCGCGTCAACATTTCAAGATTTCCCAAAAAAAATCATTATTTATTTTTAAACACAATTGTTGCCAGTTTTATCAATTTGAACACATTTTTCACTTTCATAAATATGAATTTTGAGAACTAGGCTCATAAGCAAGGCTTTTTTAATCGTTAACTTACCTTCTGTGAACATTATTTTGATGCATTTATTCGTTTCTGCAAAAACACCTAAAAACATGTTATTATATTATTTAAATGAATACCGTATCAATATAGGTTGATCAAACATGCATTTACGTGTCAATAATGAAATCTGATCAAATAATGAATAATGAATAATGAAAAAGTCGCCTCATCACTTTGAGAAAAAAAAAGTAACGGGAAACTCGCAATTGACTTTCATGCGCCTAATAACAAAAGAAGATGAGAATAAACAAAAAAAAATCAAAAGAAATTGTCACACAACCCGTGTCCCATATCCAATTTCAACAAGTAAGGCATCATCTAAAGCTCTAAAACAGCTTTTGAACATGAATTTATATCTCAATTTTCATTTCTGGAGACAACTGGTAGGTTTTGATGTGATCCGTTCATACTCCTGTTGTTGCACATCTATCAATAGAACTGTGGAATTTTGATTTATAACCCAAGAAAAATAGAGAAAAAAATGATTTCTTTTTACCTCCAAAATCATTTTTTGGCACTTTTTGGTCAATAATTCAAAAAATAATAAAGATTTTCAAAAAAAGAAGAAAAAAAGAAGAAGATTCCTAGGGAATTGTATGAGGAATAGAATAAAACTAGTATGACAAAATTTGACAAAATATATTTTGAGTTATCTTTGCAGAGCCTAAAATGGGTCAAAAAACATGTTTTTTATAATTTTTTCCAAATGGTCAATTTCATGATTCTGGTTGGATTCATTGAACCTTTCCTGCAAAAAAAATGTATACTTTTATATAGATTAAATGAATAATGAAGAAGTAACGGCAGTTTTACGGAGGCTGACCTGAAGGTGCACAGCCCCCTTAAGTTACTTACTTGCCCCATTCCAAAAACAGATTTGGAAACTTTTTCTGTGGTACTATGAGAATTTTAAAGTGTTCTCCACGTAAAAGGGTAACCCTATTTCAACAGGTCCTTACTTGATTAATTATGCATTGATATGTCATGTAATATCACATTTTCTAGAGAAATCTTTTTCCAAGATCCTAAAGCTGGCACGGTGAAGACAATCGATCTTTGGATGATCTCTCAGTGAAGTTTACTTTAGCTGTTTACTAAAACATGCAACAATTTCAATCGATCATCGTTCATTGCATTTACATAGATATGGGCGCTTTTAGGTGATCGATAGTTGTAGCAACTGTTATGTAATCTGTATGAATGATTATTAAGTTAGTGAGAGAAGGCTTAAAATGTATCTATTATAGTAGATTCATAAACTCTGGCGCATCGGTATCGATTTTGGACCTCGTCCATTGGGCGTTAGAGGAACCCATTTTGACCAATGATGAAACAGCGGTACTTTTATAGATGTTATTATCATGATTATTTGCGCTTCATAATTAAATGCTATTTATGATGGTGTGGCTTTATGAATAGGGCTGATCATATAGATTAACAATCACGACAACCAAAAACTTAATCCAGCAGCTTCAAATGTGTTATCCCTTTGGAAGCGGTTACCACAATAAAAACAAATTGACCATCATCGACCGTATACAGGTTTCGAATGAAAAATATTATGTATGTCATTTTACCTATTCATAATTTAGTGGATACTTTTTATTATTTTCCGTTTTTATTATGCACGTGGAATAAAGGAAACATTAAAATGAAAAATAACAGTTCTACGTATTTATTTGCGAGAAAAAACCGGAAATAATTCAATAATCATTTTTTTATATATACCTAGGTACAAAACCATTTGTCCTAATTAAAAGGAAAAACAGTTATATCAACCAAGATACGGATTATAAACGTTACTTTAAGTATTTCTGGCTATGAGACCACCTGAATACCTTTATCAATTTATCTGAATAACAATACATTTCTTTATCGTTATGCCGATAATCCAACCGCAAGTTCCCTGTCACTGGGTACATAGTGGTGACTATATCATAACATCACAGTAGTACATGCACACGAAGACACGGTATTAACCCTGCATATTACGATTAAATTCGAGTGTCTCCCCCTCTTTTGCTTCTGTTACCTCTTTACTGAAATGGTATATCGCTAAAATCGGCCAATGTCTGCGAATCGACTATAGTAAAATAATTGTTTTATTTATTTATTTATTTGGATGTAGGAATGATGAAGGTGAAAGAAATCTGCTATTGGAAGAGATTCAGAAGCAAGCTGCTGCCGCAGCTGCTTGTGCAAAAGATAGCGATTGTGGCGACAGTGTATCGAGTCCGGGAAGCTCCACTTCGTATCATGTCAGTTCAATGTGCTCTCCGTCTACCTCAGGGATTACCTCCAGCTCTGAAACTGAAGAGACTCAAATCAAAATGGAAGTGATCGAGGAGCCTGTGGATGTGTCACAGTACATCCCGAAACCTGTGAGGGACAATGAACCCATTTTGAAACCTCAACCCAAGAAAGAGGATATCAGTTTTGCAAAGTTACTGCAGACTGATAATTTGAAGCCGTTGATGTACGGCGTGGAAGCAATGGACACCTCAGAGAAATGTGGTGATAAAGGTGAAAGGTGGAGAACTACCGGTGTGGTGTCTGCACAGAGCAGTGGTGGTGGTAATACTGGGACGGATGTTTGTGCTAAAACTGAAAAAGGAATGAAGGGGGATCACTGTATGGTCTCACACTTATCAAGGACTTCACCATCTCCTGGATATGACCTTAAATCAACAGAGAATAAACCCTACTCGCCAGTGAGTGAATGTGATTCGACTGGTTCCAGTGTGGGCTCATCGGTCAATTCGCCACTCCAGGTAACACCAGACGGTAGTTGTTGGACGGCTGAGGGTGGCAGTAGTCAGTTAGCTGGTGTACAGGACGAAGATGAAACGTTGTTTAGAGATCTACTTGAGATCACAAAGAACGATACCGCTGACCAGTTGCCAAAGGATGATATGAACGTAGATGTAGATTCACAGAAATATATGTTCAGTGTGACTAGTCCAGATAATATGAGCCAAAAACTTGGTAGCCCTAGTAACGCTAGTGGAAGTCCTGCTAGGTTATCATCCATTGATGGTATGGAGGAATTAGCAATGAGTCCCAAAACTCCTGGGAAGCCAGACCAGATGCCACCAACTGGCATTTTGGCAGGCTTATTGAACTCCAATGATGCGCAGTTATGCGGTGATGTCTCATTGGGCAATGCCTTTAACAAAACGCCTGGGAACCAATCAATGTTTAGTATGTCTGTGACGAAAATAGAACCATCCCTAGATGCGGTATGCAGTGATGCTATATTGCCTGATGACATTGCCAACTTTTCGCTCGATTTCTGTCGCAGTGTCATGGATCAAACTGCCAACGATTTTGTCTCATCAATGTCAGGGGATTTAGATCTGGTGAATAGCTTTGAGGACACGGTTGTAGGATGTTCAAATAACCAGAACGTAGAAGAAGCATCCATCACAGAGATTAACGACAGTATTGTACCATCAAGCCAATCTAATGCAGCTGATAGCCTGACTACGACACAATCATTAACAAATATTGTTGAACCTGTCACACAGGACACGCCCTTGTTGCAGAGTAGCCCTATACTAGATCAGCTTAATCCACAGCCTAAATATCCCATACCAGTGAATATCCCAGCTCCAAGCAGCGTACCGTCATCGCCACATGCGTCTGTCACCCAAGAACAACCACCACCAGATTATCACACGGCGCAAGAGCCAATGAACGTAACTGATCGAATATCAAGATTAGATATTACAGATAGGAGATGGCAAGAACAGGCCAATGGGGAAAAGACCCCTTTGTTACATGCTTTATTGACTGGTGCAGAGTCCAATCCAGTTGCTGCTCAATCTCAATCTCAAGCTGCTGCTCCTTCCTTGTCAAATGGCATCAATGGCATTGAAGAACAACCTGATGTAGATAGCTTTGAATTGTTTTTGCAAGACTTAACTGATGGTGGTGTTTCTGGGGTGCCAGATACACCTATCATCAACAACAATCTCTTGAACCAGGATGATCTGACCTTGTTAGAGCAGTATGAGCGCAATAAACTCTTGCTGCAGCAAGAGCAGCAGAAGCAGCAGGAAAAACTCATCGAACAACAGAGAATACAACAGACAATTATGGATTCCAAATTCAAAGAACAGTTATTGCAGCGAAAACAACTGCAAGCAGCCATGGAGATGCAGAGAAAGATACAACAACTTCAGCAGAGTCATCAGTCTATTAGCAGAATGTCTTCTGCACAGACAAATCTCATGCAGCAGAATAGTCAGCAGCAGCATGTTGGGGGCATCCCAAATTCAGGACCAAGACTTGCATCTCAGCACCAGCCTTTGAGAATGTCTAACAGCAACCCTACAGTCCTCAACCAAATACCGGCAGTTGCTGCTAATTTCAGCGATCAATCTCGAATGAACTTCGTTGTACCGAACCTCACAGTAGCTGATATTCAGAAACAGCAGCTAGCATTACAGCAACAACAGCAGTTACAGCAGATGCAGCAAAGGCAACAGTTAGTACAACAGCGAGGAACTCTGGGAAATACCAATGGGCAGTCAGTGATTTTGCAACAAGCTTTACTTCAACAGGTGAACCCGCTGACAAGTGCATCTGTATCGGCATCAGTGGGTCATCAGCAATTTAACCTGGGAACTAGTAGTGTGCCTGTAACGTCATCCTCAAGTTTGACACCTTCATTGTTACAGTGGTCAACGACGTCTTCAAATGTTGTGAACGGTACAGGGCCACCAGCCCCATAAACCCTTTCTTTGTATAGATGAATTATATAATCAATTGTATGTGTTGTTGAGTTGTGAAGTGTGTTAGGAACCAACCTTGAAGTGTATGGCAAAACAAGTGAGTGTTCTAGATTTACCCTCATAAAATATAACTGATTTTGAGAATGTCTGTGTAAAGTTGATAGCCTTGCACAAGAGAAGATATATGTAGCTTCCCAAAAACATTGTGTCCGATTGCATTACCCTGTTTAATTAAATTACACTTCCATTACCTTTGTACATATGGTTCCTTTCATAGTTAAAATTAACTTGGTAAACATAAATTGATAGTAAAACAAAACATACCAATTACCAATTTTTAGTTGTATTCTTACTCTATTCATTTAGGTTTTTTTTGTCACTGTCGATTCATTTTATGGAGAGAAATGTTTGTTGTTGAAAGATTTAAAAGCATAAACGCATAATGCATTGTGGGAAGGTTCTTTTCTTGCTGGCCATACTATTCTACCGTCTATTGTCTCAAATATTTTAATAGAGTCAGAGAGCTGAATGTATCCACATCGATAGAATTACTTACAAAGACTTAATAATTGATCCATGGCTTTATGGAACGTAAAACACAAGAAAGGCCTAACAATTCAAAGCGGGCAATTCAAAAGTGAGTTTCACACACAGGTGTGGTAAAGTTAGCGTATTGTGGACTGGACAGAAATCATAACCTTCCCACAATGCATTATATTTTTATGTTTTTAAACCTTTTTAAAGTAATATTTCTCTCTATAACATGAATTAACATAAATCGATAGTGACAAAAATAACATCAATGGATAGAGCAGAACCATAAACAAGAACAAGAACTTGCCAATGGTGTGTTTTGTTTTTACTATCGATTCATGTTTAACCGGTTAATTTTGGACAACGAAGGGGGACCATGTACACAAGTAATGGGGAGTGCAAATTTAATCAGACAGGGTAATACAACTTGCCACAATGGTTTCTGGGAAGCTACTGATATCTTTTCTTGCCTTGCACCATAATTAAACAGACACGTTTGTGTAAGATTATGCTCAAACCAGTACACACTTTGTTACTGGCTTTAGATTTTTAAAAAAATCTTCAAAAAATGCAACTATTCCCCATACTTTTCCCATAGTTTTCAGGTTTTTTTTGTAGATGTTCTTTCTCATGTCCTCTGTTCATCCTCCTCTATGAAGTAATATCAGAGCATATTTCAGTTGAAGGCACCCATTTTTTGTGTGAGCACTGGCATTCAACTTTGATTTCAAGAGTTCAAATGCTATTGCATCAGAAAAACAAAGGCAATTTGGAGCTGTAATGACTGAGTGTGCTCTGATGTCTTGCAATATAGAGTTGGTAAACAAAGAATATGGTTTTCAGGGATAAACTAATTATCTTGGAGATGAAGGTTTGTGAGTTTTCTTATCTTTTTATTTGCTCCTTTTATCGCGCCATTGTTTCTTGTATCGTAATGGGCTTCAAAATAACTTGTATAAGATGGATACCGGTAGCATAAATGTGACTTCAGGGTATATTCCAGTAAACACAGCTTATTATTGCGCACGTACTTGACCCTGTTGGGTCGGTTAATGTACTTGATGAGTGAAGGAAATTATAAGTATCAACGCATTAATACTGTGTCTTTCCTAGGATAAGCCCCAATGTCACATTTTAACTTTTGGTAGTTAAAGTTAAAGTCTTGCCTGTTCAAGCCAAAACCGCTAAAACGTGACACATTCATCTTGACTACCACATTGGTTAGTGTTCACTTGCTCTTATACCGTACCATCATAGTTATGTCCTCACATGTTTACTTTCTAACTTGTGTCTATCATACATGGCTAGAATTCGCCGTAGTAGTATTACCATAATAGGACTAGTAACCATAGTAAAGTGTCCAAACCAAACTTGTGGCTTATGATACATGTTCAAATTTCCCGTCCAGCACCAGAAGCGGCTTTACGCATCACAATGTAAATCCAGGGTTGATATGTTGTTCTCCGATATTGTTATCATTCAATGTTACCCATGCATTGGAACAAGTAGAAATGCCAACACAATTTTTAGTGCAGGGCGGTAGATTCAAATAGGTATTAGACATTGTGTAAATTGTTTGGACACCTCACCATGGTTATTATTTCTATTATATAATTACTTCTACAGTGAATTAAAGCTGTGATTTGCTAACCCCTTTGATTTGTGTTACCCACAGAGGTATATTCAATTTACTTAGTCTATTTCATTTGTGTGACCTGTCACATCAAAATGGAGGCGATTGTCGGTGGTATGCATTTTAAGAAATTGATGGATTAAAGCATGAAAAAATATAAGAAATAAAATGGTATTTTGACATAAAATCTGAATGCCTTAAGAAATGTATCAAGTAAGGTGTAATTTTAGTATTTCCCCCCTTAGATTTCACATAAAATCTGAATGCATTTACAAAATGTATCAAGCAAGGTGTCATTTTAAAGCTTACAAAATACACTATTGCATGAATATAAAACCTTAATTTTCATTTTGAGCGACAAAATCCCACTTTCTGATGTGAAAGATCACATATCGTCAGCCTGCTTCGATAATTGCCTAACTCACTTTTCAGCAAAATTGAGTTTTTTGCATAAATCATGACTTCATTACATTATGCACATGCTGTTATAATACCTAAGTCATTGACCAATCAAAAGTGTTGATAAATGAAGAGCTTTGTCGCAAAAGGGCCACCAGACCACTCCAACATGTTACTCATTTTGCATTATTGAATTTGCATTGACAAATCCATGGAATTAATCAAATTATTGTATGGCTGTGTTCATCTGTTTCTAGATGACTTAGATTAGTGCATCCATGCACGCCAATTGAGGCATCAACAATACAAACCTCATTCCATATAATGATTATCCATCCATCAATAATGCAAAATGAGTAACATAGGTAACAGGTTTCATACTTTTGTTGTTTTCTAAGAACTAGAAAAAATGAGTTAGGCAATTATCGAAGCAGGCTGACGATATGTGTTTTATTTTTCTATGCAGGCCAGAGTCAAGATTTTTATTTTAAATTTTAAATTTTAAATTTTCTAATAATTTATTAAAAATAAATGTTAGTCAAATGTATTTAAATAGAATAGTAGCAATCAGAAATATGTGTCCCCCTTCCCATGTAAACATGTCAATCTTTTGCCTTTTGAAAATGTTCCTGCCATGAATGTTGTGAATTGTTACGATATACCTCAATTTTAAACACTTCTTAAACACATAGATGTGGTATTTACAGCACTGTAAAAAGTTCGCCAAAATATTATAGTTGCCCAGAAGTGCAGAATATCAAAGAGAGCAAGTAGTTAGTGACTTCTTCCGCATCTTTAAACCAATTTCTTTTTTTAAACTGAAGGAAAGAACAACAATATAAGAAATTATATTACGCAGCACCTTTGTTTATATCTGATCAACAATATAAATAATATTTACAGGCAAAATGCATGATTTCATCATCAAGATGTTTTCTAGAAATAATACACTACTCACATTGTATCTTGAAACAAATTTACCATTTGAGTACGACACAATGATAGTTTGGCATATCTTGACTACACTTCACACCTAATATGTTGGTTTAAAAGAAGGATATAGAGTGTCCCAAAAAAGTTATTTTACCTTTTGTAAACGATGAAATCTCGGGTTAAATTAATCACATAGCAAATATTGAAATTTATTTGAAGAGAAAGGGTTTCTAGTATTATTTCGGTACAAAATGTTTACATTTACAGCTATCTTTCCATTTTACATTGTTTGTACTGGCGATGATGCGATGCTTTAAAAGGAACAACTTTTGTGGAAGTGCTCTTTTTCTGGGATAATTCCAATAGTATGTATATAGTACAAGTATAAAGTTGTATTCAGGAAGACAATGAGGGAATCTAAATACTCCTATTGTCCATTTAATAGGGTACTGCATGGAAGTTCATAAGTTCAGTTATCCATTGCAGATGTGTGGAGTACACCCAATTACTATAGTTTAATCAGTTCCAAATTGGCAAGAAATTAGGCTTTTCTCTCTACGCATGCAAAAAATACAGTTCATAGTTGGTTTCTATTACAAACTCTGTTATCCATATTTGTGGTCAAATTGAAATGTCTGTCTTGAAGCGTTGAATACTGAGCACCCAGCTTGAACACTTCACGATGCCTTTTTGTAGAAATGTGTCTTGAAATCATAACCATGAAAGGCTGTTCTCATATGATTCCTTACTCCATTTGTGATAGACAATGTGCGGACTGAGCGAGTCAGAAAAAATGGAAACATTTCAACAATAATTTCTGGCAACAGTAATCAAAATCAGTTCTGGTACTGGAATGATCATTTAAGACCTGTCATTACAAAATGAGAGTTAAGTCGGAATATTTTATTTTCAAGTTTGTCCCGATTCAACTTGCTCAGAAAACATGCTTTAAAACGATATGCAACATAAATGCTCAATGTTTTTCCCGTCAATATTCCATTTGAAGTTGCAAAATTCCTTTGTTTTCTATTGATTTTTGGGATGTTTATCGGACCATATCTTCTAATGCACACTGGCAACTTAACGCTCATTTTGTGGTAACAGGTCTCATTTTCTGCCAGGCAATACTATTCTCTATTCGAATGCCTTTTCAAATCAGCCATGGCAATTTTTGTGTTATTTTGTCATCCAAGGCTCTCAGCCTCTAAAATTAAGAGCTTACCTTAAAGGTAGATGACCCGATCACATTTTCGTAACACAGAATTATTTCAAACATACGGAGATTTTCATATCATATGAAAGCTCATATTTTTCTCATCATCATACTGAAATTTGACGGCCTAAATCGGTATAATTACGGAGAAATCGATGAAATAACGTCGAATTACCGCGAATGGTGGTATACCACCGATATAGTTTGTGTACTACTCAATGGGTACAGTTCACAGCATCTTGTGCGTGTAAAATAAGAACCATTAGAGCTATGCAACTCAAACTTTGGAACACGACTTTTTTAAGGATGACCTTTCATGTAGAATAGAAAACTTCAAGTTGAAAATCGAAATGTGATCGGGTCATCTACCTTTAAATTGATGTAACATTTAGATATGATGGGGAACTTTAAAAGTCCTCAAGTAATAGCTCAACAATTTTTTTTTATCAGCACCATAATTGATTTTGACTATACAAAGTACAATTTATTTTTACTCACTCTTGAAGGTGAAGCTAAAATCCCAATGCAAATATTTTGATTTCTAATTTAGATTCCGTATGTCCTATGCGTGGCTGTGTTTTCCATAAAGGGTGTATGGATTCAACATTGATCTGCCTGTTGGCGGATTACGCCAATGTAATATTTGTTGTGACAAAATCTGTTTCCTTCAATGAGTAATGGTTGGGACACCTGTGCATGGACTGACACGCTCGAATTGTATAATTATTTTTTCTAAACAATGGTACTACAATTTTATGAAGAGACAATATATATATAGTATTGATTAGAATGTGATGTTTTTATATTGTATATAATTATTTACAAACAGAATTGTTACATCAAATGAAAGAGTATTCTGGCAAATGAACCACATAATGAATTTTTGTCAAAGTTTGTAAATATATTCCTCAAAATAATCGTGCCACATTGTAAAATTCTGTTCTGGTATTGCTGCATTGTTGTGTTACCCGTACAGTGTCTATTTTTAAGATAAAACAATTGAATTAAAATAGGAGAAAAAGTACAACTTTTTTGTATAAATGTAAAGTTATATATATCTACCCCACTGATCTTTAGATCTTTTCTCGTATAGCAGATAGGGTGTCCTAATCATAACGAAACATGCACCTAAAAAATATGTTAATTTTTTACATACTGTTGATGTATATTACACATAATATTAGATGTTATGGGAGAAAAACGAACTAAATCTACAATTTCGTTTAAAAACAACAACCTTATCTTGCCATACATTTTTTAATGAAATAATATATTCTATGACTCTTTTAAATGATTAGGTTTAGGTTGGGAGAACTTATTTGTTTTATATTTCTTTTGTACTCAATATTCAATATTGTCTATATATAATTTGTTACATTTGTGCAAACCACATTATACTTTTATAGTAAATCTGGAAATAGTGTACTTTTGGTCCCATGCATCAAGTCTTTGATGGAATAAAGTGCATTATACAATTACAATGATGTTCTTTTTTCTACCGTGTTATTGATGAATGTCTGGGATTAATGTACACTTAATCCATAAAACCTTTTATCCAATAAAAGGTTGCAAGGTATGATGTAGTTTGTAAATGTGTACCCTCTTAGGAAACCATCATTCTATGGGCCCCCATCTGTCTCTTAATCCAGATTAACTTTATAGATTCATCAAATCAATTTTGTGCATAAATTACATCAAAACTAAGAGTTGTGTCTAGAAACATACCAGAGACTAGAGACCATGTACAGTATTGGGATGTCATCAAAATGAACCTGGTGTATTTCACGAAATGATTTTGATAACATATTTTTCATTTGCCAAAAGAAAGGCTAGAATTATTGATATTGCAATGCATGGAAAGGAGGCTCTTTGCAAAGGAAGATAGTTTAGAGGCTTACATTTCTGTTTGTTTTTCCTTTAAACTTTAATATGACAATAAAGTTATCAAAATTATAACGGAGAAAAGTACCACAATTCTTATTATTTCCTTATTTTTTGTCAATTTTTTTGCTGTATCTTGAAATTTACTTTGCCGTTAAGTTCCCCCGTTCGAAGTGACATATCTGTATTCAAGCTAGAAATACAGTATGATTTTGTTTTGTGAAACAGCCACGGTTATACAGTATATTATAGAATTCAGTAACATTAATGAAGTTGCCTTTTTTATTTTTGTTCAGAGGACGTCAATTAATCAAGCAATTGAGATTGCATGTTTTAAAATGATTGACCAGATTGTATTGTGACCTGAAAATCTGTATGAACTAGATTGGTAGGTGTATTTTTCCATCGGTTAGAGAACGATTTTGATGTCTGTGTTATGGTTCGAGAAGGACTATTCTGTCCATTTACCATACAGGAAGGCCTGTTCTGGGAAGGACTAACCATATCAGAAAGGACTATTCTGTCCTTGAACCGTATTTCTCTCTAAAATAGCAGCAGAAATTTGCTGGACTCGGGACTGGATTAGAGCAAAATACCCTCCCTTTATGTATAAGTCTCGAGTCCGGGTTTGTTTTCTCGAAGTCCGAATCTTAGTGTGGGTCCTGTAAAACACGGGACTTGAGATGTGGTTTCCAGTACTCTATCAATGGTTCTGTCCTTAACCATAATAGCTCTATTTGTGTAAGCTCCGGTTGGGAGGTGATGTCAGTGCTTATTTTAGCACACGCATAACTTCAATGCGATGGCGTTTGCATCTGCACTAGCAAAGAAGAATGTCAGCCATGGTGCAGAAAGTGCTACACGCTGATGTCATGCACCTACCCACTTGAGCTAACACAGAGGATACATATGGTTAACACCAGGCCTCATAACAGAATTGATCACTGCTCATAGTTCAATCATCACCTATTAGAATACTGTAAAACAACTGAATTTCACGGCAACTTAAATTAGCGAATTGGCATTTAGTCAACTTTTTGAGGCAATTTAATTTCACTAATTTGTATCATCTTCCTATGTATAACCATTATACATAGTATAATTGGCGGCAATTTAATTTGGCGAATCGGATCTCCAAGCGAAATTAGCAAAAATAACGAAATGAAGTTGTTTTGCAGTACCACAGATTTTGGTCACATCTTTGCTGGCTACAATGACTTGAATAATTTACATTTTCTGAATTGATTTTGAGTACATGTATATGTATCATGTGCTTGCGTTACAGTGTAATAGCCCAAGTATCATTAAGGGGTTTTGTATTTTCACAAATAGAGGAAATAGTGGGGAAAGTGTTGGGATAGCTCTCTTCTTTTTTCTATTGTTAAAAGGAGTGATAAAGGCTTGGTGATTATTACCCCCCCCCCCCCCCCCCCCCAATGAAAAGATGTGCAGTGATGCAAATCAGATTTCTGTATTGTAACATCTGAGACTAAAATACGGTAATTTAGTCTCAGGTAGCATGTAGTACCTAATTATCAGTATTCGCAATACAATGTGATGCAGTGGTTCTTGCAAGTTCAATTTTTCACCGCTAGAGTTGACATCACCATTCTACCTACCATTGAATTGTCATGCAAGTGTGATAATAATAATGTTGAACACGGCTTCACAAAGCATCCCGTTTGATAAGGTAATTCAAAGAAAATGAATCTACTATAATTGCAAATTGGTGTTAGGTTGTGCATTCACATGTATTTATAAACAATATATTGTCATTTAAACACACAGCAACGTTTTCCTGTGTTGTATTTGTATTACGCAGGCTTTGGATGTCAACTTTTTACCATGATGTACTCAGGCCACAAAATAAGAAATGATGAGGGAATGCAATTTAAAGGTATATTATGTGATCTTTCCAGGGAACGCCCTCAACATCGAAAAAAAAAATTGAAAGCAGATTTTCTTGCAGTTTTACATTTCTGATCATAAATCGTACATACATTCCAAGTCACAGGGCGGTACGATTCTTAATTACTTCAAAATCATGGTTTTAGAGTGAAAATAAACTGTCGGATGTCGATTTTTTTTGTCCGACAACTTACTTTACTCTAGTCTAAATTCCATCTAAAAGCATGATTTTGAGGTAATTAGGAATCGTATCGCTCTGTAACTTGGAATGTATGTACGATTTATGATCAGAAATGTAAATCTGCAAGAAAATATACTTTCTAAAAAAAATCATGAATAGAGGGCGCTCTCTGGAAAAGATTACATAATATGCCTTAAAGGCAAATTGAAAGGGGTACCAACTTTCTCTAAGGCAATTATGTACTTTTGAATGGAGTAAAAACAGCCATAAATTGAGGGCACCAAGGCAACTAGGTGAGGCATCGAAGGCAATTGCTTTTGATGCCTTTGATTAATTTGAGCCCTGGATGTTCTGCATATTTTGTCTCACCCAAGCAACCGCTGGTGGCGCATTGCGAATATTGCAAATTGTAACATACTTGCCACTTGAATGGCTGGGTTGACACTTGAATGGTTGCCTATGTTGATTTCGACATTTTATGACCAAGGAAATCTTGGATTCTTGGATTTAAGAGGAGTGCTCTTTGCTCGCTCTTTCCACACACTTTCCTCTACTTGTAAAAAGGCAAGACCCCTTAGTTGTATGCACATCTTAGTGAACAACTCATGAATTGATTGTAGTAGTTAGGACACCCTTTGATATGTGTGCCTTGTGTATCATATAATATTGTTCACATTTGTATTATATTGATATTATGTAGATATGTACACACACACTACTGGGCGATATCTAGAAGAGGAACAGTCTATACTCGGTGTTTCAACATTTCTAGTACTCATTCATTTCACTCAATCTTAGTTTCAATTTTGAGTGGCTGGTGTCAAAATTCTTGGAACCCATTTCACTCCTGAGACGAATATACGTGGGGGAATCATAAAGTTTTAGAAATCACCCAAAAGTGAAGGAGCCAAAAACTTCATTTTGATGCGTGATCCTCCAGACGTCTTTACAAAGTCCCTGTGCAAAGTCACACATTTCTCCTACATTTTTTTTTCTGTCCACAGACTGCCATTGTAGAGATCTTCAGATTGACCGCCATTGATTGATTCTCAGATTGCCTCATATTATGTTATTCCCAAAAACAGCATTACAAAAAGGGGTCAAAGGTCATTACAAACAAGCTTGGTGACAATAATACTATGGGTAACATGGGTTGTACACATAGTGACATTTGATTATCCCTACATGACCTTTAACCCTTTCTGTCAACACTTTAAACTATTTGTTGCTGTTTTGGGAATAACACAATCTGAGGCAAACTGAGGATCAATCAATGGCGGTCAATCTGAGGATCTTTACAATGGCGGTCTATGGACAGGTAATGAAGAGTGGGAGAAATGTGCGACTTTGCACAGTGACTATGTAAAGATGTCTGAAGGATCACAGGTCAAAATGAAGTTTCTGGCTCCTTCACTTCTGGGTGATTTCTAAAACTTTTTGATACCCCCTCGTACCTGATATATTCAGGTATATTCGTCGTAGTTTCACTAAATCTTAATTTCAATTAGAGTAGCTGTTTTGCTTGGTTCTCTTCCATTTTGCCCATCCATTTTGCAGAAGGTATGTGTACTTCCCACCAAAGTGTAATGCAACTGAAAAAAAACCAGAGACAAAGTATGATATTGAGTTTCACATGCTTATGTAATGTCCATGTCCAAGGAATTCGGAAACAGACTATAGTAGGAGCGGGACTCTGGTTGATATGTCTAGATAATTAATTTTGTTAACAAAATAGAAAATAATGAACAAAAACAAACAACAAAAACAAGCAAGAAGAAGAAGAAAAAAAAAACACACTAAAAACTGTATTTAAAAAACCCAACAAATATGTTGCAATTTTGGAAAAGTATTTCCACTGCTTTGCCCAAATTTGATGAAGTTGTTGTTACTTCTGATAATCCAGATATCAGATCAGTGGTCCGATAGTAGGAAATACTTGCTAATCTTATCTTATCTGGATTGGAATCTTGTCCTTTTTGACTCGTTTGAGATGGATCGCTGCCATTATCCTCTACACGTTATTGGAAGAACATGTTGTACCAGGATACATGCCATTGCTGTTGCCATTCAGTAGAGAGCTTGATATCTGTTGTAAAATATCAAGCCCAAGCCTGAATTAATCTTATAATATTTGTAATGATGCATGCTTGTGGCATGTACCGTTATGTTTTCATCCCATGCAACTTCTCTCCCAGAAGAGAAGAGTAGCAGCAAGTTCCCTCACTGGGTCAACCAGTTGTAGAAGTTCCTTCGGTTCACGGCTTATGTTCTGGCAGATGGCAAACTTTTGCGACAACTATCAGAGAGTTGTCTGAAATGATACCATGCTGTGCACGCTTTTAGGTAGTGTCTAACAGATCATATCGGGAGTTTCCGAATCGGCCTGATTTCAAGCTTATCAGGATTTTGTAATATGTTCACACTGGTGTGCCAGAATCATCGCTATTCTGTGCTCATACATGTATGTCAATAGAGCATCACTCTACACTGGTTTGAATGTAATACTCAATTGAAGAGACGACAGAGGTGTTCTTTTGTGCGCGAAATAGTGGTGAATCTGTCACATTCAGATTGAGACCTCCCTTATTCCATGCAAAAGACTGGACATTGAAACAAGTGATTGCTGCACTTTTTTGTATCATTGGAAGGATGAACAAATCAGCTTTACATTGAATTGCATTGCATTGAATTGAATGTTTCACTAAAATATGTGAAAACTTGGCTATCAAATACAAAAATCCACACTTTTGTTGAGTTTATTAATCTCAAACGTCGAAGCAAAAACAGTAAATTAAGTATTTTTCATTGTGAAATAGTGTATTTTAAGTTTAAATGGACAACATTACCAGCCAAAGGGTGAACATGAGAGTTCTTGCATTTGATTTGTTCAGTGAGATAACATGTAGTTGAGGCATTTGACTTGATCAGTGAGATTAATTGTTTACACTGGGTCAAATCAGCGCATGGATCTGTAGCCATTCCTGCATTACAATTCTCAATTCTCATTGATCGAGACAGTTATTATGCATATTCTCATGTTCTGTTGTGTTTTTAAATGAAAGTACCACTTTATCTAATCAAGGTTCTATACAAAATGTGGGCATGCTTATGACGTAGTGTGTTACTCTTTGTTAAAGATGCGTTATCACCTCGATGATACTTCAATTATAATAGATATCTATAAATGAGCATTATCGGAAAAAATGCTCATTGTGTGGCCAAAGAGTGTCTTAACTTCATTGCGAGTGCTTTGAGAAATGGTGTACTACAGGTCAAATTTTGTTATCTTCCCAAGGTAATTTATCAAAATGTATATCAAAATCCTAGTTTTTTATACCTTTGAAATGTACAGTATAATTTGTAACCACGTGAATGTTTGGTGTTTTTGTATGAAATGTCATTGTTGACTAAAAATGTAAAGGCGTTTCATGCATTTTGGTGTCGTAAAAACGACATTGGATGCATGTTTGGATTGAAATGTCATATCAGGTTTGTTGCAATTGCAAACACAAAAATTAGTGTAATTTGATGTGTACAATTATCTCTACCTTTTGTAAATGTTAATACATAATACACACATGTGACAGTTCTTTGTCTGATTGGCCCAGAGATTGCGGGAGAAGCAGAAGCATGGTCTATTTCTCTTTCTTTGGACAGTGACGTCATTTTACAGGTGCAACATTTTACCTTGCATCTATCTATGTGGTGAGTGTGTATGCTAACGCTGCCAGTAGACAAGTGTGGTTATGTACTACAAATTAGTGAATGATGCTGTGACGTCATTGTCTCGTGGTATTGAAATAGACCATAGATGTGATAAAACAAGTCTGTGCAATCTGGCTGTCCCCCTGAACTATTATCTCCACTATAAAGGGCTACATTTTATGAGTAGGATTAATGGGCGGGAATCCTTATTGGAGAGAGGTTGCTTGTGCACAAATCAAACTTCAGTGGATCATGATCACATAGTTTTTAATAGTAAGTAAGGTTTCACAACCAAGCTGTTAACAACCTTTGACCGTACTCTTGGAAGCCTTGTGCCAAAAGCTCTATGATCAACTCAACCTATCCATGCTCCATACATGCAGGCTCCAGTAGCTGCACAAATCCTGTGAACAGTGAGCAGATTTGCTAACGTATCATACCAGCTTTGTATTGAAATTGAAACTTGAATAGTGAGTGCCATTATTCACTTGGGTATAATTCTGTAATACCCATCACACCCTACATTATAATACACTTCTGTGAAACGTAGTGTGACGGGTACAATGCGAAGGGTATTACATAATTATTCCATACATTTATGTATGAAATGAAGTTGTCTAAGAATTATTGTCAATATATAACTGGGCAAATATATCAATTGTCACATAATATACTGTGCTGTTGTCAATGGTAAGGGTATTACATTATTATTCTATACTTTTCTGTATGAAATGAAATGGTCTAAGAATAATTGTCAATACATAACTGACATCTTAATAGGGTGAGTGTTATACATGTCTTCAAAGGGCAAATATATCAATTGTCACATATACTGTGCTATTGTCAATGGTAAGGGTATTACATTATTATTCTATACTTTTCTGTATGAAATGAAAAGGTCTAAGAATAATTGTCAATACATAACTGACATCTTAATAGGGTGAGTGTTATAGATGTCATCAAGGGTAAATATATCAATTGTCACATATACTGTGCTATTGTCAATGGTAAGGGTATTACATTATTATTCTATACTTTTCTGTATGAAATGAAAAGGTCTAAGAATAATTGTCAATACATAACTGACATCTTAATAGGGTGAGTGTTATAGATGTCATCAAGGGTAAATATATCAATTGTCACATATACTGTGCTATTGTCAATGGTAAGGGTATTACATTATTATTCTATACTTTTCTGTATGAAATGAAAAGGTCTAAGAATAATTGTCAATACATAACTGACATCTTAATAGGGTGAGTATTATAGATGTCATCAAGGGTAAATATATCAATTGTCACATATACTGTGCTATTGTTTTAATACCACGGTGTCTTTTTGGCAAGCATATGAACAGAAAAAAAAGTCTTGATTGAGCAGAGCAGAATCCTTAAGAATGTAAACTAGATACTCGTGTACTCGGTAAGAATTTACCATTCAGAGATGTATCTTCAACATGGGTGGCAAATATTGAAGTTTGGTATAGCAATGATTCCTTCTTATGTGGCACCTGCAAGATCTGGGTTTTGCTTCTTTTAACAATCAAAGTACCTGCCTATTTGTTGAACAAACATTTGTCAAAACTTGCTTCATGATGGCCCTGGCAACTGGATCTTAAATAGATATCTATTGATTTGTTCTGTTGATTTTTCACACCTCATATTTTGTGCGCTGGCTGAAGCCTAACCAGGCAAGTGAAGTGTCAGCAAAATGTGTTAGATTTTCTCCAAACCGGGAAGTTTTCAATATGCTGAATTTGTGGATGCTACCTACGGTAGACCCAGAGGGGTGAAACTTGATTTGTCGTTCAGAAACCGGAGTTTGCATTAAGCTGTAAACAATACAGAATCATGTACACTAATTGAAAATCTGTATTAAAGATTGTTGTGGAAATAGTAATATCTGTTTGTGGGCGTGTCAACGAAAATCTTAAGTATGCCTCTGGAAAAGACTGGATTCTGAATTTGTTTGATCGCCATCAAATAGGCATTTGTTTATACATTGATCCATGACGGCAATTTTCATCAAAACAGAACACAATCATGTAAACAAATTGAAATCTTAATGAAAGATTGGTGGTATATGTAAAGAAAATCTTAGATAAGCCACATAAATTGACCAGGTGTTTTTGATTGTGATACCTAATAAATCTACTGCAATCCATACCATTTGCCATACTCTAAAAAACACAATCAGACACGCTAATTGAAGATTTATGGGTTTGAGTTGACAGTTGTGCATCGATTCATAATTGAAATCTGTACTCATCGAAATTGATGCTGACATCTGTGGCTTAGCTTTCTTATAAGTGATTGTATGTTCCGCGCAGTAAAAAATTGAGGGTAATCAATCACATTCTTACTTTAATTGACGGTATATTGAGGAGTAGCTGTCACTTTAGGTAATTGCCAACACGTGCCTGGATAATAACGTGACACAATTTTCTGATAAGAGTATGCACTTGTTGCTGTGCAGATGGGAATTGTATCTTTGAAGAGATGAAATTCTGAGTAAATTTTCCTCCTTATTTTCAGAAACTTATGTGATTCTAAAAATAAGGATTGTATCTTACTCTGTTTCAAATGTGATACTCCAACAAAATTTGCCTCTAACTTGATAAGATATGTAGAATGTGAGCACCAATGATAGACCTTATGATATAATTTGCATTTTCTTTATAGAGGAACTGGTACACCCGAGTGAAATAGTAGAATCAAAATACCTAGTGAAATCAGTGACAGTTGAAATGATGTAGTTTTACTGAACTAACCTCCATCACCAAAATGTCAACCTCATGTTGATGGATTTCTTGTGGTTGGAAAATACAGGTAATAGACTGATAATGAATGTTATTTACAATAGGTGATTACGGAGTGACGTCACATGCCGTTGACCACAAACTACATGAATTCAAACAAATTCAGATTGCACCATCACCAAAACGGCCAAAATGTAACCCTTTTTGTACTCTCGTGAAATATTACCATCGAACAGAATATTTGACAAAGTGATTCCTCTACATACTCATGTTATCATATTTACACATAATGCAAGTTTTCACATGTTTTTTACAGGTCAAAGTCTGAAAATCGAGTGAAACAATTTACGAATTTCGGAAATATTGCTCATGTAAACAACGGTCGCTTACACAGCCTCACATGGTCACTAGGAACGTTCTTCTGTATGGTCGAGTAGAGCGTAGACTTGATTTTGATGCTTTGTTGTCAACGGCAAATTGAAGGTCTGGGCTCACCTATAGAGTACATGCCACTATATGCTGTGAAATAATACAAATTCAATCTATCTAGAAATTAATGCCTATCCAGAAATTAATTCCAACACAAACCAGACAGGTTCAGTGTTTCGCAACATCATCATAGACTTAAGAGGCCAATATATGGGGCAAGTTTTCCAAACCAATTTGCACAAATTTGGCAAGACTCGGTACAAGTCTACTATTTCAATTAAGATGAAATGTGACGCCATATTGCATAAAGATGTGTTTATTTGTTAAAGCCACTCAACTGCGATTATGGTGTGAAGATTATTAAATTGTTTAGTGATGCAGATGGTGCGATGACGTTTACACTACTCAGAAAAATGGTTATACCAGGTCATGTTGTCGATTGTAAGAAGGAAGGATGAAGCATGTTGATCTCTTGAGGCCGGTGCGTGAATCGTACATGTACTCATTTCGTTGTCAGTAACAACAAAAAAGGAAATCAATAAAAATAAAACACTTGCTGAAGTGTACTCTGTGTAATTGTGAAATCTGAGTAGCCTGGAAGTGCCAACCACTTCATGGACGTGATTGCTTTTGGACAAGCCAATTATCATCCATGCCTTGAAGTGTTGTTAATATCTTGGGTACAATTTACTATATGTCAATATAAAATCTTAGTGCTATCCATCTTAAGATGGACGTGTAAGATTACCAGATAATTGCAAGATGTAGGCAATTTTTGTTCTTGAAATGGTAGTTAATTGACATGAACGGTCAAACTAATAAAAAAATTGTTTGTCTCAAATCTATTGATAACAAAATGTGATCTGTTGATATGTTTGCCCTTTCTTGCTTTGGCATTATGGAAATTTAATGACAATAAGTGATTTTAATTCCCAAATATTGAGATTTAAAAGTTAAAAAAGGTAATAGAATTCAGTATTCTGTTGAGAATTGTACGACTGCTCACTGCAGACAAACATTCTTCCCTATCCATTGAAACATGTTGAAACACGACTAAGACGTACGTGCTATTTTCAGTCTAGTATTGCACTTGCTGTTGTTGTTGCTAGTCTGCCCACATGATTATTGCTGTTTTCTGTGCTTCCTTCCATGTTATTGCATTATACCCAGTGGCAATTGTTGAATACCAATGCCCATATACTCAGTACACATTGTTATGATTTAAGTAAAACACCGTCAAATCCCAAGCTATCTCCTGAATCTTTTAGATGTTGTTACGACATGTTCCTTGCTTAATAAGAATGTCTACATTAGGCCCAAAAAATAAATTGTTATGTTGTCCTCGTCCACCCGCTCGTCAGATTTAGGGCTGCTTCGATGATTTTTTCAGATTTTTGTTTTAACAGTTTAAATGGCATTGAATATTAAACTTAAGTGTTTATAACATATGTGTGCAACTCTAAGTGTGATTCAAACTTCGTGTTGGCTGAATTTTGAGCTTCCCCTGGTATAAGAAAATGTAAAAAAATAAATGTAAAAAAATCTGCCCACCCACCCACCCCTCCTCTTTGAGAGCTGTGGAGGACAACCGAACAATTTTTTTTTTGCGTTATGGAAATCAGTATTAGGTGACAATTGCATCGAGGGCGCCATATACTTGCATAGTTGTTAAGGAAGGATATCTACATTGATAAAACATGGAAATCAATGTTAGGTGACAAATTGCCTTGAGGGTGTTATATACTGACGTAGTTGTCGGGCTTATTACTAGGATACAGCACAAAATAATTGAAATGTATTCGGTTGGATAATCTGTACCCACAGCGGGAATCGTTCACCTAATATAACCTTGACAGCTATTTCGCCAACAGCATCACTTATTGCACCGATGATGTATTGTCACGGAGTCAAGCAAAATACAGCCCTCGGCTGTGATTCTAAAGTTCCCAATGTAGAATAATTTTATTACCAAGATTGCAATTTCTTTCCCAACCATGATTACCCTATGCCCTGTTCAAGCGTTCACTTAAACACAGGTGACTTAAACAAAAGAACAACAATTGTATTGAAGTCGCAAGTCTTGGTATATTTGGCTGTAAAACACCTTCGGCTACAAAACAGATTTGTCAGAAACCTTTCCCAGATTTCAAGGTCTATCTCAAGGATTCCTGAACCATTGCTAGGCATGTTTGTACTTAATTCAATGTATTTCTTATGGTGATTTCAAATATGGTAATGAAATCCAATAATTTTGACATTTTTGAAATATTTTGTGAAATTTTGTAATGTCATCTGCAGATGTCTGCCGCATGAAAAGTGTTAAGCTAGTTTATCATGTTAAATTTTCTTGAAAGAAATGGTGCAGATTTGTAATGTGATGTTGTAATACTTTTCAAAACAATTGCAAATTTTGTAATATCAAATGGGAATTATTATTGCAAAGAAATGTATCTTTCTTTATGAGGTAAAACTATGAATGCATTTGTGGTGATACTTTCATACTGGAAATCTGTGTATCAATTCATCTACCGGGCCCATTTTGGCTCGTCCAAAATGTAATTATATCAATGCATCGGTTGTTTTGTAGAACTTATTTGCACCTTATTTTTAAAATAATTCAAAGTGGGTAAGCGTCCCTTAAAAGCTGTCTTGGAAAGTATACTTCAGGTCCCAGATACTGGTACACCAGTATCGCTCGATTCTGGTACAAATTCATTGTTCCAGTCAGAGCGATACTGGAACGTGCTACCAGTAGTGATTTGTCCTAGTGTAGAACAATACTGGTACATAACTGTGCCAATATCGTCCGATACTGGTACACTGACTTGGTACTAGTACCGAACGATACTGGGTGTTCCAGTAGCAGACGATACTATTACAGTCCAGAATCTGGGACCTAAATACACTTTTCCGCTGTCTTTTTTACAGTTGATTTGGGACATTTCAGGTATTTGCTTTCATTGGCGGTACAGTACGGAAATAAATGAATACACTAAAATACAGAACAACATAACGCCAATGCTAGCAATTTGGCGATGGTCTATAACTTACTACTTGTCATCAAAATTCTACGGGATCAAGCCGAAGTTTGTTACTTTATCAAGCATTGTCTGGTTTTTGCCTAAGGGTCATGTGACACTGAATAGTGGTGAGGAATTTGAAAGAAATTTGTGTTGTTGATTATTCAACATCAATTAATCAATTTGTATTTGGAACTGTTGTAAGTTTCAAAGTCGGGTTATTTTTGAATTTGTGACATATATTTGTATCTTATCATTTTTCATAGTGTTGATAACTTTACTGGTATATTTGCTAGTTTAGTTTGTTCACTGTGGTGAGGAAATTTAAACAAATCTTGTCTTGTTAATGATTCACAATGAATTAATTATTTTTATATTGGATGAATTTGGAGATCTGGCATTTTCTTTTTAAATATGTGTCCTGTATTTATATTTTTATTCATTTTCATGGTTCTGAACATTTTGCAGCCATTTTTGTAGATTGGTTTGTCACCATTTAAATTACCAGTTAAATTACGGTCTCTAAAATATTTCTCTCCAATTTTTATCAGGGCTCCAATAATTCGAACAATGTTTCTGATTGGTGCTACAAATGGTTTATCCATCTTTTTAACCAATTAGTAGGCAGTTCACAAAATACATCACTGAGCTGTAAGGACATTCTAATTTGGTATGTTTATTATGGTGTCATACAAAGAAGATGTTAATGTCTTCCCACAATGCATTGCGCGAACGCCAACCAACTAAAGCTTTTTTCACACGATGCATTTGTCGAGCTCATAAGTTTTAGAAATAAGAAAATGGAACACTGATAAGTAATTTAGTCTTTGATGTACATTAGAATCTAAGAGCTCCAACGAAGAACGCGCTATTAAGCCACGATTGTGTGCATGTGTCTATGGGAACCGAGACAAATTGTAGACCAAAATTAGGGCATTTTGCAAAAACGCAATGCATTGTGGTGGTGTCTTTAAAATCTTTTTTTGGTGTCACGTGTGATACTAGTACCTGAAACAGGGGTGGGTTAAAAAATGGAATAATGTGAAAGACGAAACACACTGACATTAATCCAGACAAAGTTTTTTGAACGTGTGTGACTTCTGTATTCTGTCTGATAATCGTAGTGCTGCATGTATATTTAGTGTACATAACGTTGTACATTCTAATTCTAACAAAGGGCAGCTTTTTTGAGAAATGGAAAACATTGATAGATTTAGAATGATTATATTGTAAATAATCATGTTGAATACGACATCATAACATTGTGTATGTATGTACGATTGTTCAAAAAATAAATGACAAAATGATTTTGTTGCATAAAATACCTTTGTGAGTGAATTGTTGTGAATAACTTTACTGATGATTGCATCTCATGAATATTCATGAACTGATACCATTTCATTAGCTGCATCCGCCACAGGTACTAAACTGAACTATGTACAAAAGATATTATTGCAAGGACACAAATTTAAATTCTCTGCATAAAATTGGACAAGATTTGTACGCGGGTAGCCTTGTACACCTTTTACCAAGCACAAATAATACAACAAGTTTGTCTCAGAAGACAGCGCGCACAGCGCATAAATTTATCGCATAAACTTTTGAAAATGATGGTGGTGTGAGCCAAGTTAACTCCAGTGATTTTTTTGAACTATGCTTCTTTAAATTTGAATTTCACGTTGTGAAGTACCATACCAGCTTCATTTTCTTGTTTCACAGAGCCAGTCTCATGTAAAAAAAAAAGAGCATTTCGCATAGCCTTATGTACTATTTTTTCTTTTTTTTAAATCATATTTTGCATAGCCTTTTTTCAGGTTTCTTCTGAGACAAACTTGTTTTGGTTTTTTTGCCTTACCTCAATCACAAATACTGCTCTTTTTTATGCAGAGAATTTTAATTTGTGTACGTGCAAAGAAGTGAGTTTCCTTAATAGTTCGGTGTATTTCTCATAGGAAATAGATTGGATCATTTTCCTTGAACCACACCCTCTGAGTAGTCCGTCAAAAGTAGCCTGAAAAGCTTCCCCGGTATAGATAGTCACCGAACACATTAAAGGGACATTAAGTGGTGTTGAAAAGTTTAAATGTTTAAAAATTTACTTCAGAATTCAAGATGAACATTAAAAATCGCCATTATTGTTGTTTCTACTAACAAAAAACACAGCAAAACTAGATTAAAACAATATCATCGCTATTTATTGAAAAACGCCCTCTATGCAAATATGGTTCGCGTTATGTATCACGCGTACTGCAGGGGGATACTGTCAGACGTAAAATGCTGGTCCCGCGGGACCAGCTTTTTTTAAATCGACGTTTTCTTGTACAAAGAGAGCTGATTTTTCTTAATCCTTATAGGTGTAAGTTCATACATGTAATACAATTATAAAAATAAACTAATCTCAGTTTTTATCATAATTGAGGGCGCTGCCTCCAACACATCTCTTAGTGTCCCTTTAAGCCTGGCCAGGCCAGCGCTCGTGGTGTGGTGGTGGATTGACTCGCCTGCCACTCTAGGCCACCCGGGCTCAATTCTCGGACCAAAAATTGTAGTACTCCCTGTTGACCCCCTGCCTCAGTAATGTGATCCATCGCCATTGCAACTGTGGGAGTTAAGGTTAACAGCAAATTTTCTTCCCCGCAATATGATAATTCCTCATTCATAAAATCGGGTGGATACTTTAAAAATTATGATGATTTAAAGGGGCACTAAGAGAGTTGGAGGCTGCGCCCTAAATTATGATGAAAACTGGGATTGGTATATTTTTACAATAATATTACATGTACGTACCTGGTAAGGATTAAGAAAAATTAGCCCTCTTTGTACAAACAAACGTTGATTCAAAAATGCTGATGTTACGCAAGATCAGCATTTTACATCAGACAGTGTCCCCCTACAGCATGCGGGATAAATAACGTAAAGCATATTTGCATAGAGGGCGTTTTTCAATAAATAGTGATGGTCTTGTTTTAATCAAGTTTTGCTGGGTTTTTTTAAAGTAGAAACATCAATAATGGCAATTTTTAATGTTCATCTTTAATTCTGAAGTATATTAACGGACAACCAAGTCCAAGTTACAGTAACATTATTTCTATGGGATATCGTGCCTGATGTGTGCTCAGCACCGACAATTTGTGTGAAATGAATCACAACTCACCAGTCATTCATTCGATCGCACATAGTGTTCAATACAAATTAGTGACATAGAAAAAGCAACTTTGAGGCTTGAGAAGGTGTCTGTTGAGACAGAATTGAATACTTTTGGAAGCATGAATGGTTGGTACTTATATGCAAGGCTTCATAATAAGCCATGAAAATATTCAAGATGGCCGCCAATTGTTTAAAATGGCTCCCATAAGAACAAACGTTCAACACTGTTTTCTGATATATTAAGGCTTTTTAGATGTAACAAACACAGATTTTGTGCAAATTATAAGATGCTTTGGTATAGGACTAAAAAGATTTATTCATCAGGTTTAACCAAATTAAAAATTAAAAAATAGTCAAACAGCCACTACTATTGACATATTTGTTAAAATAGGGTCCAATTGTCTCATATACATCATTTACAGCTCTATTTGTAGATTTTGCTATGGCTCACAAAATGTTAGAATGACCACCAGCACGGCATTGAAGGGTCACATGTAATGACTTGACATTGCAAATGACCATATCTGACTATGCTGTCGTCATTAGACAATGAATATGGCGCTTGGTCAGATGATAATGGGCTATTACAGTGGCTGCCATAATGCACAAATAGCCATAATGCACAAATAGCCATTAAACAGCCCAACAGTCATTATTTTGACATATTTGTTAAACCAAGGATAAACTAGGGTCCAATTTTGTTTCTGTCTCTCATATTAAATATTTATTTTGCCATTCTGCACTTGGCTCTGTTATGCTCGAGCTATTAACCTAATCGAAATCTCTCGTTTGAAAATCCTTAACATTTACAAACAAAATCTTGCGTATTCGACTATCATCTTCTGGTGGTTACTGGATATGTGCTAGGCATGCAAAACACTTCAAAAGTCTTCGACAAGAAGGGTTTTTACAAGTGGCCGTAGTCACAAGTCACTCACTATAGCATTGAACTAGGTCAAGTGCCCAGGGTCCGCCCCTGCAAGTGCCCCTTTGATGCTATACAGTGGTAGGTTTGTTGTGAAATATGGCAACATATTTTCCCGATCATCCATTACCCTAGACCTAAAAAGGGTGTAGGTACTGGCACGTACTGAAATGAATCGGGCTTTCGTCTGGTGTTGTGAGAGCGAAATAAAAATAGAAATAGCAATGCCGTGTGTTGACGTATAAAACATTTCTTAGAAAAATACGGTACATTTGAAATGGACCGGATTTTCCCCCCCAATAATAACAATTCATTATAGAATCATTAATGGGACACGAAGTAGTGTTGAAGATTTAAAATTAAAATAAAAACTCACGTTTTTCACGTACGTTATTGGTAATGTTAAACGTGAGCGCTGGAACAGGGAAACCCACAATGTTGGTTGAATATGAGTGTTTTTGATTTTCCTTTGGTCAATCAAAACAGATTCCTCAAAGAGATGTTGAAATGTTGGTAATTATCAACTTTATACAGTTCTTTTTAACCCCTATAACGATAACAAGACGGCTTCAGGAACGTTTTTTCTGGACCATTTTAGTTCAAAAACTGAAATTTGTTACTCGATTCGCGCTCATTTTTCCTACAGGTTTCAACATTATAATGGGTCTCGAACCGCACCAAATAGTCTAAATATTATGTTGGGAACGTTAAAAACGTCATACTGGACCAATAAAGTGTTAGAAATCGTATTAGTTTCTATGTTTCATTATTCAAGCTTAACCAGAAGGCTTCAGGAAAGTTTTCCATGACCATTTTAGTTCAAAAATTGAATTTATTTGCACGCTTTGCGCGCATTTTCCCATGTTTTTCAACATTAAAATGGGTCTTGAACCACATCAAATATTCTAAATATTATGTGGAGGTCATACTGTACATTTTTAGTATTAAAAAGTCCTGGATACGCCCTTGCCTGAGATACAACATTCAGGGGCGTAACAGAGGTTGGTTGTCAGGGGGGAGGAGAGCCTCATTGACAGTGACTCTCTTTCAATATCATTATTACTTTCCCCAAAATAGTCACATTTCCCCAAAATGAAATTTTCAGAAAAAGTGGCACTTTTCAAGATTCTATACGAGTTTGTTTGCATAACTCCACACAAAATTAAATGTTTTAAAAGATTAAAACACTTCTGAATAGGGAAAACCCCTGGCTACCCAGGTGTATATTCATAACGCATAAAGCGTTCGAAACTTGGTCGTCTGATTTAGTCGGGTATGTACAGGGGGTTCCGTGCACCCCCCACAGGACTAAACCAAACCAACTTTTTTAGGTGTCTTTTAGGGTCCTTAAACACATTTTAGATGTTAACATTGAAAAAAATGGGATGCTCTCCAGTTATCCAAGATGGCGTCCAAAATGGCCGCCAAAACTGGTCAAATCTCATAAAATGACATATAGCAATTAAATTGTATAGTGAAAGTATAGTTTTAATAGTGGTATGTATTTAGTAGACCACTAGACACTCATATCCAGACATTTTGCTTTGTTAACACGCCTAAATCCAAGATGGCCGCCAAAATGGCCGCCAAAAATGGTAAAATTTCATATATTGGCATATATAAACCAACATGTATGATCAGAGTATAGTTTTAACAATGGGATGCATCGGTGAGACCACTAGAAACTCATATCTAGTCATTTTACTTTGTTAACATACTTTAAAATCAAAATGGCCGCCATATTAATGGGTAAAATTGGGCAAAATTTGGCAAAATTTCATAAAATAGCATAATATCAGCTGAAATGTATGATGAAATTATAATTTTAACAATGGGATGTATGTGTTAGACCACTAGTAACTCATATCCAGTAATTTCGCTTTGTTAACATAGTCCAAAATCCAAAATGGCTGCCAAAATGACCCCCAAAATGGTTCCAGAAGTTGCTGCAAAAATTGTCAAATTCCATAAAATGGGATAATATCAACCTAAATGAATGATGAAAATATAGTTTTAAGGATGGGATGTATGTATTAGACCATAAGTATCTCATAACTAGTATTTTTGCTTTGTTAACATACTTAAAAATCCAAAATGGCCCCAAAATGGGTCCCAAAATGACTGAACAAATTGTTTGAATTCCATAAAATGGGATAATATCAACCAAAATATATGATGCAAGTATAGTTTAACTTTGGGGGTATATAATAGACAACTAGTATTAAACTCATATCCAGTATATTTGCATTGCAATAACATACTTTAAAACCCAAGATGGCCACCAAAATTGCCGCTGTAAATGTAAAAATAGTCTACATGAGTGTATGATAGTCATAAATAGATATTGTCAGAGTGTATATTACATCAAATTCACCTAATAGTATGTTCTAAACTGCTGAGCTATTGCTTTTAGAAATAAGGCCCACCTCTATGACAATTTTGATTCAGTATCACTTTCCAAAATGGCTGCCAGAATGCTGTCCCATTAGATGTTGGGGTATTGGTATTACATAGTATGGTCATTTACAATACAAAACAATTGTTTTAGGTTATTTAACATCAACTTATCCATTCTGGCAGCCTTTTGGAAAGTGATACTGAATCAAAATGGTCACAGAGGTGGGCCTTATTTCTAAAAGCAATAGCTTAGCAGTTTAGAACATACTATTTGATGAATTTGATGCAATATACTCTCTTACAAGATCTATTTTGGATTATCATACACTCATTTACAGCGGTAATTGTGGTGGCCATCTTGGTTTTAAAGCATGTTATTACAATGCAAATATACTGGATATGAGTTACTAGTAGTTGTTTATTACATACCCCTCAATGTTAAAACTATAATTTCATCACATATTTTGGTTGATATTATATTATGGAATTCCAAAAATTTGTGATTTTGGGACCCATTTTGGATTTTTTAAGTATGTTAACAAAGCAAAAAAATACTAGATATGAGTTACTAGTGGTCTAATACATACATCCCATCCTTAAAACTATATTTTCATCATACATTTCGGTTGATATTATCCTATTTTATGGAATTTTGACCAATTTTGGCCATTAATTTGGCTGCCATTTTGGTTTTAAAGTATGTTAACAAAGTAAAAATACTAGATATGAGTTACTAGTGGTCTAATACATACATCCCATCCTTAAAACTATATTTTCATCATACATTTAGGTTGATATTATCCTATTTTATGGAATTTGACAGTTATTGCAGCCACTTCGGGAACCATTTTGGGGGCCATTTTGGATTTGAACTGTGTTAACAAAGCAAAAATACTGGATATGAGTTACTAGTGGTCTAATACATATATACCATCATTAAAACCATATTTATATCGTACATTTAGGTTGATATTATCCCATTTTATGGAATTTGACAATTTTTGCAGCCACTTCGGGAACCATTTTGGGAACCATTTTGGGGGCCATTTTGGATTTGAACTGTGTTAACAAAGCAAAAATACTGGATATGAGTTACTAGTGGTCTAATACATATATACCATCATTAAAACTATATTTATATCGTACATTTAGGTTGATATTATCCCATTTTATGGAATTTGACAATTATTGCAGCCACTTCGGGAACCATTTTGGGAACCATTTTGGGGGCCATTTTGGATTTTGAACTGTGTTAACAAAGCAAAAATACTGGATATGAGTTACTAGTGGTCTAACACATACATCCCATCGTTAAAATTATATTTTCATCATACATTTCGGTTGATATTATCCTATTTTATGGAATTTTGACCACTTTTGACCAATTTTGGCCATTAATTTGGCGGCCATTTTGGTTTTAAAGTATGTTAACAAAGTAAAATTACTAGATATGAGTTTGTAGTGGTCTAACACATACACCCCATTGTTAAAACTATACTCTGATCATACATGTTGGTTTATATATGCCAATATATGGAATTTTACCATATTTGGCGGCCATTTTGGTGGCCATCTTTGATTTAGGCGTGTTAACAAAGCAAAATGTCTGGATATGAGTGTCTAGTGGTCTACTACATACATCCCACTATTAAAAACTATACTTTCACCATACAATTTAATTGCTATATGTCATTTTATGAGATTTGACCAGTTTTGGCGGCCATTTTGGACGCCATCTTGGATATCTGGAGAGCATCCCATTTTTGTCAATGTTAACATCTAAAATGTGTTTAAGGACCCTAAAAGACACCTAAAAAAGTTGGTTTGGTTTAGTCCTGTGGGGGTGCACGGAAACCCCCTGTACATACCCGACTAATTGCAATTGAAGCATATCACTCGTAAATTATTCATGCATAGTTGTTCTGATCTAAGCTTGATTCATCTTTGGTGAAATGACGAATATTAAACCAGGCAAATTTGTCATCGTGTTGCTTTCGAAGCTTTCGGAGCTTGATAGCCTGCTTTTAATGGCGAAGCGGAATATTACTGGCCTACTATATATAAATTTGGTTCTAATAGAACCTCCAAAGGACTGCCCCTTGACCAATGGAAATAACGTAGAGACTGCCCCTTGTCTACTACAGACTACAAAAGTCAAATGCACAGTAGTGCGGTCACTGATCTGTAAAGATCGTTTGACGATTCAGTTCAGTGGTAGCGGCAATCCATCTGAACGGCTCTTTTCAGAGCCACCAATTCTTTCACAAGTAGGAAAGGGCACCTACTCTCAAATCATCGTGCAAGGGGCAGCCCAAATGATGATAACAAGAGACGTGGCAATCTCTATGTTTTGTTCAATATTATAATAATTTGGTCCTGAAGAAGTCAGAGCTAATCCTGACGAAAGCTTGACAGATTAAACTCGTCCGACGGCGAACCCGTTAAACTTTTAACTTATATTATGAATACCCGTCGTAAAAGCCTATCTCACAATTTCAAAACACTGTTGGATGCCTATCCATTATCACTAACCTTTAATTACACAATTAATAGAACAAAAGTTATCAAAGAAGGATCGAAACTGTTTAAAAAAAGTTGTATCACGGCATACAGTCTATTTATATGTAAGAGGGGCAGGATTCAGCTTGGCATTTGTACTCAGAACTGAATAATGTCCGTCCGTGACAAAATTTGTATCGGTCCATGACAACTTTAATCACTGATTTAACTTTTTTTGACGCCATTATTATGTTTCACGTCCACATGAGAAAGGGTGTATATAGGGGAGATAGCTCACTATGTTTTTATTTTTTCTCTCTTTCCTTGAAAAAAGTGGAAAACTTAAAAAACTTTTTTTGCGTCACGGACGGACAGCTCTGCATCAAAAAGTTATCACAAGAGCAGGTAATTACTACCCAGATTTTTTTTCCTAAAATATATTTCTTATTTAATGGATAAATGTGCCATTTATCAATTTTTAATTAAACAAATTGAAAATGTTTCATTAACATAAAAACATAAAAATTTCATTTCATTAATTTTCATATGTCAATGTCAACTTCTAATTCTACTAAGAATGTCTGTCCATGACGTATCTTGTTTCTACCCCTTAGGCAATACTGGCCTGTTCCGAAAACTTTTCGCATTTTTCTTCTTTTTAAATGCAGTTTCAGTTAGCCAAGATGTTGTCCAATATTGTGAGGTACATTTCAATATCAATATCAAAAAGATATTTTTTCACACCAATGTGAACCTTCACACTCTAGAGAACTTGCAGCGCTAAAAAAGCGCGCAGGAATTACTTTCGCTGGTGGTTTGGTTCCCGGGTCTCTGGTGGGTAAGGATTCCTCCGGCATTTTCTCAGCCATTTTGGCGGTAATTAAAACTATTGGATTGTGGACGTGACTTCAACACCCAACGTCATCAGCAAGTGATTATGACGTAACGGGTTCAATGAGGTGGAAGCATTTGTAAGTCGATATTGTGCTGAGCCACTACCATAATACATCACCGCTACATATATTTCTCTGCATGGATTCATATCACAATATCAGTACAAGCAAACCGTGTTAATTCTTCGTACAAACCCTTGCACGAAGACTAGAGGCACTTGCACACGTACGTCGTCGAGTAATTGCATTAAAATTATGAGGTTCAGTACAACTTCATTATCCGCAGGTGAAAAATAACATCGATAATACGACTGGAAATGCAATGGACAGATTGTTTTTGACAGTTAATTCTCATTTTGGATTTTGTTATTCACTGCACGTATACATGCTCTGTGTACTAGGTATATTGTCGTGTCAAATACAGATCTAACTCACTGCTAGGTTAACTAATTTTTGTCTCAGATTTTGAAAGATTTTGTATAATTCTTTATGATATAAACCAGCGCAACTCTTCAGGATTTCATAAATTATACTGTACAGACTTGTAAATTGTAAAATATTACAAAGCAATGAAACAACAATTCACACCGAAAACTTTCTTTTATATGCACTTGGAAATCTGTCTTCACTTCGGGATTATTTCCATAGGTGATTCGATGTCAGGCTGTAAAAGTCAAGATCATGCATTTTAAAAATGGCATATTTGAGACAATCTGCACGCTCACACAAATATCTGCACATCCATCTGAACTGTTAATGATGTTTTGGTGTAAAAAGTAATCATTAATGTGAATATTCATGATTATTATATAGACACTTATATCAGACATTAGCTTCAAGGAGGTATATAATAAGAATATCAACTGCAAAAAAATTTAAACTGCTAATGATGTTTTGGTATAAAAGGTAATTCAATCTTAAAATACAGGTGAATATAATATGGACAATTATAACAGACATTAACTTGCATGAAGGAGGTCTCTAAATTGCTAATGATGTTTTCGGTGAAATAGTGGATGGACAAAATGACACATGGAGAATTCTATCAATCAAAATTTAATTACATCTGTCATTGAAATTTGTAAACAATGTATAAGACAAAAAAGTTATAAATAGCCTCTAGGTGATCGGAATGGCACAACATGTTTTAAATATATTTGATCACATTACACATGCAGCAAGATGTAATATAATGTTAATTGCATTGCTTTTATTGTACAAATCACATCAATCGTCATGTTTACACATTTATAAGGATGTTAAATAAATTGCATCTGTAATAGGTCATGTATTGCAAAGACTTCCGTCTGACAATTTCTGGTAGGAGGAGTTAGGGTATTCCACTTTTAAGACTGTAGAAGCTGGCTACTGTGTTGGATCTTGAGATTTCAAATGCAAGGTCATGGGAGCGAACGTAATGACGGAGGAGAGTGTCTTTCTGCTGATTGTTTGGTATTACATGTGGCATTATTAGAGTTCAGAAGTTTGTCTATAGGTGACCCCGGAAAGACGTCTTATGCCGTTGACAACAAACACAGCTCAGACGACAAATTGCAAATTGTACCATCGCAAAAACCGGCCAAAATGCAGACCTTTTCCCGAATCCTTGACAGGTTCATCGCCTAAAATATTGGCCTGAAGGTTTGCCCTACATGCTCATTCAATTATCTTTTACAACCATGCTGATTTACACTTCTTTTTCTAGGTGTAACGTCCGAGTTTTACGTTTTTTGCAAATCTAAACAAAAGTCGCTTACACGATTTGATGTGCTCACTTGGATCGATCTACTGTATTGGTGAGTAGAGCGAACAAACTGATTTGTTGCTTCATTGTCAACGGCAAAAGGGGATCTCCGGGGTCACCTATAATAGCAGATCCGTTGTTGCGACAACGATGCTGGATGGTATCGAGCCGCATTAATGTAGAATATGCTGCTTCGGATGTACCCATGATCTTGTATTTAATTGCCATTTAAAAAAAAGGAACACTGGAAGACACTTCGAGTGATCTTTAACGGGTGAGTAAAAGACGGAATCGCTTATGAGCAGCAAAGCTAGAACAAGCCAACGTATTGAACTTCACAGGGAGGACTGTGTCAGCGAATCATACGAATTGACTATAATCTTCAACAGAAGCGCTGAAACAGGGAAACGTACGTAATATTCAACATAAGCGCTGGAAAAGGGAAGCGTGTATCATTGAGTGATCTTTACAGGGATATTTAACAGCGAAGCGTACGCATAATGGGGGGAGGGGGCTGGCTTGAACAGGGTAACGTACGTATAAAGTGTGAATTGGAACAGGGAAACGTACATTTGAGTGGTTTTAACATAAGCGCGTGAAAAAGGAAATGTACGTATTAAAGGAGGGCTGGCACAGGTAAACAAAGCGTATCGATTGAACTTTTAAGGGAAGGCTGGAAAAGGGAAACGTACGTTCTTAGTAATTTTTAATTGAAACGCTAGAAAGGGAAAATGGACGTCGTGCAAGGAGCGCTGCAATAGGTACATTCACATAGAGTAATATTAAACGTGAGCGCTGGAACAGATTCCACGCCAGTAAATAATTTCAGTCCTTGTAGAGACGACAATCAAAAGTTTTTTCTTAGCTTTCATCCTGTGGCCCATTGATTATAGAATTAATCAGAAATGGTATTTATTGCTCCCAAATGATTAAAGTTGTAGTTTAATCCTGATTTTAGGACTACTACCTAATACCACAGTGGAAAAAGACATATTTTCAATGCATTTTGTAGGTTTTTTGGATGTATTTTGATTGTAAATGATCTGGCAACATTTCTCAACTTTTTCTGATAAATGAGGGCGCTACATCAATTGTCCAACTTTGGAGTCTTATATCTCAGAACTTTCGGGGATACCATATATATTTGTTTTGATTAAATGATCAAATATATCATGAAATTTAAGGAAAATGTCAAATTGAAAATTCCAGTCGCTTTATAAGCGAGAAAATGGGCTTTTTGTAACTACCATTTTACATGTAAACGCATAGGGAAACCATTTGGTGGTGTGAATTCTGAAGATACTGGTCTTTGCTGGAGTGTTATGATATCGCCTGCTTAATATCGGCTGTTTTGATGATATTTTGAATGAGTCTTCTACCACAAAAGTTCAATTTGCTTGAAATTCACTGCGATCGGGTTCAATTTGACATTTCTACTACTAAACAATGGTAAGATAGGGCAAAATATTCGATTTCATAAGCAAATTATACAGGCAAATTACTCGATGAAAAAATAGTTCACCGAATTCGACAGTCTTGTCATCATCGGCAACAGTGTAAAAAAAGTGAAATCATTGATAAGCTTACTACATCATGCCATTCACCTACTATGTTACGGTCATATTAGAAGCTCAAATTATAATAAATAGCTGCCTTGAAGTATACTCGCCTTGCAAACAAGGTCAATCTGAGAGTTGGTGGAAAGTGAAATTAAGATTAAGGTGGTGTCTTTTTTATGTTGAAATCCGTCTTAAAAAGATTAGTCTAGATCCCTAGGCTATGCCAGAGACCGGAGGTCCAGTCTACCTTGAAGAAGCTA
The DNA here is from genome assembly GCA_035610835.1 of Ophiura sarsii. Taxonomy (NCBI): domain Eukaryota; kingdom Metazoa; phylum Echinodermata; class Ophiuroidea; order Amphilepidida; family Ophiuridae; genus Ophiura; species Ophiura sarsii. Next base: position 40,282,361 of record CM069441.1, read on the forward strand.
TTTAATGACTCAGGTTAGTTTTGTGCTGAATCAAGGCATACAATATCGGCTAGTTGAATTGATAAAGCTTCAAAATTCAACAGTGTGGGAAGGATACATTGCCTAGCTATTGGATTTTGAAGCTTACTTTGAATTCTAGCCTAAATTAGTGTTATGTGTGCAAATTGGGGACATATTTTCAATTGCTACATCTAATAGATTCATTTGCCAGTCATAAATTATCCCCCGATCAAATCATCATGCCCCCCCCCCCCCCCCCCATTTATAAAAAAGAAAAAAAAAGAAAAAGTTTTTAAAATTAAGGGGTCTAGAGGGTTTCAGTATCTATGATCAAAAAGTGTTTAAAAAATACATTGATTAGATCAATTCACATGATCAGGTTTTATGTGATTCAGCATAATTTGCATGTAGGGCAGGCCAAATATCCAACCTAATCATATTTCATGGTATTTCACACTAAACTAACACAGTGCTCCACTTTGCTGTAAAAAATACAAAAGCAGGTGAAAAGATGTAAATTAACATTATAATGACTAAAATGGACACTGGTACTTCTTCTTTCCACATTCAGTCCTAAAATATTAATTGGTGTGACCCAAAAAGCCCAGGTTATATTTTGACAATTTGCTGTCTTCAGTAGATAGTACATGTTTAAGGGGTAGGCCAAGATTGGCTCTGATTTGAAATGGGAAAAAAATCATGTGTAGCTCATTGTTTTTGCAAAAGAATAGTTTTTATATCATTATGAGGATTGAAATTGAAATTAAAAACAATAAAAATTAAAACAATTGTCCCTTTAGATTCCACGCCAGTAAATAATTTCAGTCATTGTAGAGACGACAATCAAAAGTTTTTTCTTAGCTTTCATCCTGTGGCCCATTGATTATAGAATTAATCAGAAATGGTATTTATTGCTCCCAAATGATTAAAGTTGTAGTTTAATCCTGATTTTAGGACTACTACCTAATACCACAGTGGAAAAAGACATATTTTCAATGCATTTTGTAGGTTTTTTGGATGTATTTTGATTGTAAATGATCTGGCAACATTTCTCAACTTTTTCTGATAAATGAGGGCGCTACATCAATTGTCCAACTTTGGGGTCTTATATCTCAGAACTTTCGGGGATACCATATATATTTGTTTTGATTAAATGATCAAATATATCATGAAATTTAAGGAAAATGTCAAATTGAAAATTCCAGTCGCTTTATAAGCGAGAAAATGGGCTTTTTGTAACTACCATTTTACATGTAAACGCATAGGGAAACCATTTGGTGGTGTGAATTCTGAAGATACTGGTCTTTGCTGGAGTGTTATGATATCGCCTGCTTAATATCGGCTGTTTTGATGATATTTTGAATGAGTCTTCTACCACAAAAGTTCAATTTGCTTGAAATTCACTGCGATCGGGTTCAATTTGACATTTCTACTACTAAACAATGGTAAGATAGGGCAAAATATTCGATTTCATAAGCAAATTATACAGGCAAATTACTCGATGAAAAAATAGTTCACCGAATTCGACAGTCTTGTCATCATCGGCAACAGTGTAAAAAAAGTGAAATCATTGATAAGCTTACTACATCATGCCATTCACCTACTATGTTACGGTCATATTAGAAGCTCAAATTATAATAAATAGCTGCCTTGAAGTATACTCGCCTTGCAAACAAGGTCAATCTGAGAGTTGGTGGAAAGTGAAATTAAGATTAAGGTGGTGTCTTTTTTATGTTGAAATCCGTCTTAAAAAGATTAGTCTAGATCCCTAGGCTATGCCAGAGACCGGAGGTCCAGTCTACCTTGAAGAAGCTATTTAATGACTCAGGTTAGTTTTGTGCTGAATCAAGGCATACAATATCGGCTAGTTGAATTGATAAAGCTTCAAAATTCAACAGTGTGGGAAGGATACATTGCCTAGCTATTGGATTTTGAAGCTTACTTTGAATTCTAGCCTAAATTAGTGTTATGTGTGCAAATTGGGGACATATTTTCAATTGCTACATCTAATAGATTCATTTGCCAGTCATAAATTATCCCCCGATCAAATCATCATGCCCCCCCCCCCCCCCCCCCCCCATTTATAAAAAAGAAAAAAAAAGAAAAAGTTTTTAAAATTAAGGGGTCTAGAGGGTTTCAGTATCTATGATCAAAAAGTGTTTAAAAAATACATTGATTAGATCAATTCACATGATCAGGTTTTATGTGATTCAGCATAATTTGCATGTAGGGCAGGCCAAATATCCAACCTAATCATATTTCATGGTATTTCACACTAAACTAACACAGTGCTCCACTTTGCTGTAAAAAATACAAAAGCAGGTGAAAAGATGTAAATTAACATTATAATGACTAAAATGGACACTGGTACTTCTTCTTTCCACATTCAGTCCTAAAATATTAATTGGTGTGACCCAAAAAGCCCAGGTTATATTTTGACAATTTGCTGTCTTCAGTAGATAGTACATGTTTAAGGGGTAGGCCAAGATTGGCTCTGATTTGAAATGGGAAAAAAATCATGTGTAGCTCATTGTTTGTGCAAAAGAATAGTTTTTATATCATTATGAGGATTGAAATTGAAATTAAAAACAATAAAAATTAAAACAATTGTCCCTTTAGATTCCACGCCAGTAAATAATTTCAGTCATTGTAGAGACGACAATCAAAAGTTTTTTCTTAGCTTTCATCCTGTGGCCCATTGATTATAGAATTAATCAGAAATGGTATTTATTGCTCCCAAATGATTAAAGTTGTAGTTTAATCCTGATTTTAGGACTACTACCTAATACCACAGTGGAAAAAGACATATTTTCAATGCATTTTGTAGGTTTTTTGGATGTATTTTGATTGTAAATGATCTGGCAACATTTCTCAACTTTTTCTGATAAATGAGGGCGCTACATCAATTGTCCAACTTTGGGGTCTTATATCTCAGAACTTTCGGGGATACCATATATATTTGTTTTGATTAAATGATAACATATATCATGAAATTTAAGGAAAATGTCAAATTGAAAATTCCAGTCGCTTTATAAGCGAGAAAATGGGCTTTTTGTAACTACCATTTTACATGTAAACGCATAGGGAAACCATTTGGTGGTGTGAATTCAACAGGGAAACCCGAATTGTGGTGTTTTTTTTGTTTACAGGGTGGGCTTTAACAGGGAATCGTACGCGTAAACGGAGGGCTAGAACTAGGAATTAGTTTATTAATTGATCTTTTAAGGGAAGGCTAGAAAAGGGAAACGTACGTTATTGGTGATTTTTAACAGAAACACTAAAAAGGGGAAATGGGTGTAGGGTGTCATTCAGGAAGCGCCGCAATGGGGAAACTCACATGGAGTTATGTTAAACGTGAGCGCTGGAACAGGGAAACCCACAATGTTTGTTGAATATGAGTGTTTTGGGGTTTCTTATGGTCAATCAAAACATATAGTCAATTCCTAAAGAGATGTTGAAATGTTGAAGATTATTAACTTTATACAGTTCTTTTTAATCCCTATCACGATTAAACAATCATAATCATTTAAAACGTTTTAAAACGCTAAATATTTTGTCTTGAAAACTGGAAACTGAGAAAATTCAGTTCCCATGGTGGTTTGAACTATGTTTCAATTGAAAATTTCACATTTTGCGTTTCGGAGCTACATATACGTTTATCAAGCACTCAAAACCATTATACAGATTTGAGCAAGATTGTAATGTTTTTTCTTCTGTGCTGGGTTTTAAATCACTATTAACGCTACATTACTCGGTTTCCAAGGACCAGATGAAATGTGTTGATTATTAGGATATATTGGAAATCAAAAATACATTATGTTATCGAGTGGTTTTTTAAAAAAAAATTAATGAGGGGAAAGCTAATCGTCAACGAAAAGACTCGCAACAGTCAGGGTAAATCGCAATACACAGTTCGCAGTGCCCAGCACCAAACACAAAATGTTCTCCTTTAAGTTGTGCAAGTAACTATCGTTTCTCATGTATTCATATTGATACTGAACAAGTAGAGAGGTGCCTCTAAATTCTTGCACGTCGTATTGTTGAATATATAAGACTGTACACGTACTTTTTAGAGAATAAAGGTATTGTTTTTAGACCGTACCCGTGTTATATTGTCTGACATAAATGCGGACGATAGTATTATTTTAAGTAGAACAAAGACGCCGCAGGCGGAGTTGTTCTACGCAAACAATAATACTACCGAACGCATTTATGTTAGACAATATAACACGGGTACGGTCTACCTTTATTCTCATTCTTAAACAATCATACTTTAGACATTTATCAAAGAAATAAGTACATTTTTTGTCCACATTTGACAAATTTTACCCCTGCTAGGATCGAATAACTCACAAACATTCCATCCAATCCCATGCGATGAGTACACCATGCGTAAGCGTCACAGCGCCGGCATAAGCGCAGGAAAGGCGTCAAAGACGCACTGCAGAAGTGCGCGTTATGGAGCAAACTACGCATTGTGAATGTCGGACGCACTGTTAAAACGTAAGCCCCACCTTCCCGTGTTCAATCTCATCTAAATGTCGTCGATTTCACTGAGAACCAATGGGATTGCTTAAACTCTCTTAGCTGTTTAAGAATGTTGAATATATAAGACTCACGCGTAATATTGCTGAATTATAAGACTATTATGAGCTACACAAACTGCGTTGACCTTGTATGTACCCCTCTGATACGCTCATCTCAATTGCCTACATAAAGGGGTCAAAAAAAGTAAGCCCCCCCCCCCTATAATTTGATCACGTTTGTTTGCATAACTCTACACACAATGAGACGTTTTGAAAGATTGAAACACTTATGAAAAGAAAAAAAACTTGGCTACCCATAAAAGTTTCCCCATTTCAATATCAATATTACTTTTCCCAACATAGTCGCATTTCCCCCAAATGATGTTTTCAGAAAAAGTGGCACTTTTCAAAATCTTATGCAAGAAAGTTACAAAATGTCTCCAGTGCTGTTTAAAATTAATTTCAATTGTCTTTTTTTTTCAATTAAAAAAGTCTTTTCTTTCTTCAGCTGGTCTTTGTTTGAAATTATGAATAAAATGATTTTAGTTCATGCACGACTAGCCAATAGTGTCCACCATTCACGTCAATAACTTCCCTGTATCGTTGAAAGTGCCACTTTTCGGAAAACATCATTCTAGGGAAATGTGACTGTTTTGGGAAATGTAAACATGGTATTGAAAAGGGGAAACCTTGTGTGTGTAGCCAAGGGTTTTTCTTTTTCGTAAATGTTTTAATCTCTCAAAACGCCTAATTGTGTGTGGATCTATTCACATAAACTCGTATAGAATCTTGAAAAGTGCCACTTTTTTGAAAACATCATTTTGCGGAAACTTGACTATCCTGGGAAAAGTAATAATGATGTCGAAATGAAGAAACTTTCTATGGGTAGCCAAGTATTTTTGCTTTTCAGAAAATTTTCAATTTCTCAAAACGTCTTATTGTGTGTAGAGTTATGCAAACAAACGGGATCAAATGTTAGGGGGGACTTACTTTTTTTGACCCCTTTATAAGGTATGTTGGAAAAACTTGCGTTGATGTTCTTCAACCATCAGGCTTTGTAAGAAACCTGATGGTTCTCATTAACAGGAAGTCCTAGCTCCCATAGACTCACATGAAATACGCCGCAACCTTGTTGATGAGGTTAAGAAACTACTAATGCCTGCAGTATGAAACACGGACAGTTTAGATAGGACTGGCTCAGGATTGGATACTTGGATACTTGGTGGATGGGACTCTCAGTTAAACGACTCGCTAATTCCGGACGCAAGTACTATGCCAGACTTTACAAGACACGTGTCTACGGATAAAACCTATAGGCACCATAACCGTTTTATCACTTATAACCGTTGAGTGTGATACGTTTACTGTACCAAATCCAGAAAATAGTAAATCTTAAATTAACTTAATCTATATAAGTCGATCTTGTCCAAAACATGAGGTTTGTTACAGCTAAGGATTGATCGAACGTGCGAATATGCCGCCTTTCATACTAGCCACATTAAATAATTTAAGTGCTGTGCACCATCTTTGGCTTATTTTGTTTTACCATTAGGAGTATGTTCGAATGAACCACAGCAAATTACTGACGTAAAGACAACCTAGATTTCTCCACTGTCTCATAACAAAATGCTTACAACGCCCTCATGTGGAATCCTGAAAGCAGAATCTTGCTGCTCAAAACATTGTTAACTAAGCATCTCACAAGCTGATTTATCGAATCAATAGGAAATCAAAGCCAATTGTGTAAAACACACAATCACGGTTACAAATATGTGTGAATTAAAACTGAAATAGTGCAACTTGATTATGTGTTGCAAGCGAGATTTTATTAAATTTCTCTTGAGTCGATAGCCGAGTGATATGATACAAATTTGCACATGTACGTCTAAATCAATTGACACACAATTTGATATTTTAATTTCAAGACCGTGCAAACATTGCTATGCCGCCATGTTGACTGATATAGTGTATTTAGCAAGTATTAAGATATGCTCGTATATACAATTCTGACCAACAAATTAATATACCCCGTGCTAAATGAATTAAAATAATGTTTCTCTTCCTGAATCGCTATTTTTTGACATTACTTGGAAGTCGCGGTTAGAATAAGCATATTTTTATTGACATTACTTGGAAGTCGCGGTTGGAATAAGCATATTTTTATTATAAGTGTGCGTCGCGTGACGGAAGCGTGAGCGGGAAGATGTACGAGTCGACGCACAGCAGAAATATTCACGCCTGGATAATGATATTATTGACTAAATAATAGGGTACTATTTGGTTTTTTCATCACGTAGTACAAGCTACCCAATTCAATTATCATAAAATATTCATGAATTATGTAGAGAACCCTATGCTGTCCAAAATTTGTTGACAGTACAGGTTTGGAAATGTAAATGTTTATTTTGACTATTTCCCAAAAAGTCAAGTTGCGTTTCCTTTGAGTATACCGTTGGTACAGTCACAAAGGTTAGAGCGAAATACCCCGAGGCCCTTTGTGCATTGAACGTCAAAATATACCTAAGAAAATTCAAGTCATCTATGGGTTTCATTCACGTTGATAAGTTCAGAAGGAGCCCGTGGATAGAACCCTGAGGTACTTCAAGGCTTTGGTAGTGTGTGAGTTGGAAGATTTATTACGAGACGAGAGTCGTAAACGGTTTTTTTGTCATAGATTGTACCTTTTCAAGTAAATTTTGAATTTTGAATTGGCCGTGGATAAAACATTACATATATATATAATGTTGTGGGTTCGAATTCCGATGTAGCCAGTATGTTGCTTGGTTGATCCTAAGGTACCACCGCAATCAAAGATAAATTGGATGCTTTAAACTTTGTGTTGAGAAAATATAAATAATCTCGCTATATTTGGGAGTAGTGACGAGCCCCAACACCATTGATATGTTGAGTCGGCTTGGTTATACAGAAGAAAAGATACATCCACTCTTGAATTTCTTACAATTTTTTTTGTTCTTACTGAAAATCATCAATGCTTGATTAACAACAGCCCACCATTCCCCGATAAATCATTTAACTGCTTTATATTCATGGAATACATTTCTTTTCACTGATCCAATAACATGCATATAGACGCCCGTCTCTTTGATTCACTGATCTTATTTGCACCGTGCACAGTAAGCAATTCATTTTACCAAATGGATTTCGGTGAATTTTCGATGAATCAACGCATCGCATAATTATAATAGCGCCACCTTGCGTCATACATGTACACCCCTACATTCGGGTATACACACCTATAAAATCCTCCTATCTACCGTGCTCACAATCAGTATGCATCTACGTCGCAGTTTAATCACATACACGACTTTAATAGTCACATATGCCGATTCACAGGAAGCCTGCCAGGTCTCGATATTTGAACTTATCTCTTGCATTCGTGCGCTGGCTTAAAACACTTTGAGGCCTCGGCGTTAGAGTTTTCTCATTTGATAGTGTTCACGTTTATCTGCGGAACGTGACCAAAGTAGTATTATAATCTGCAGTGAAACTTAGGTGACACTGTTATGTCACTGTGTTATGCATTATAAACAAGATATATATGAAACTATTTATCATCTTCACGTCTCATTCGGCATTGCGAACGGTGAATTTGTCAGTGCCACCATTGATACACAAATACAATTCGGATGCTCGTTCAACCATAGTTGCACCGCTTCATAAAATATTTGTTTCCTCTGAGAAAATTGCCATACTATACTACTAGACAAAGTCATCATGGATTCAGTTTCTTCTAAACCCAACAACTGCCATGGTTTGCAAGCACTTTTCAATCGCATGCCTTCAATAAGAGAAAAGCGAGCAAGCCTTGGACATGTTTCTGGTTCGCTTGCTTTACACGATGCAGTCGCAAAGGGTAAAGATCGTCTCGCACGATTTGTTTTGGATGCAGTTGACGATAAGAGCATGGTCAACTCTCTTGATCAGCATGGCAGAACACCGCTCGTGCGATCGGTAAAAATCACGGACGATGTCGCCCGGTTGAGAGTGGTTCGAATGCTTCTGAGCTATGGTGCTAATGTCAATATCAAAGACAGCACAGGAAGGACTGCGCTAAGTCACGCCTGTGAATCGCAATGTAACGATGTCATCAAAGAACTGGTTAAGAACAATGTAGACCCAAACTTGGACGATAACAACGGCAACACACCACTTGTTTATTGCGCTCAAGTTGGGAACGAAGAAGGGGTCCTAATACTGGCAAAATGTTTCAGGCGACTTGGCCTTGAAGTGGACACATTTAATGCTGATGGCCTGACACCCATTATGATTGCCGCAAAGAATGGGCATATCGATTGCGCGCGTAGTCTGGCGTATGATGCAAAGGCGTCTATCTACCGACAGGATAGGGTAAGACAGATGAATGCTATCGAATGGGCGAGGGAAGGAGGCGTTAAGAACCCAGAGATGGAGCTTCTTCTGCCTAAAAGGCGTACTCGTAGTCGAAAGACTCAGCATCTATCTCTTGATAAAAGCCAGAAAACCTTCGACGATTGTCTAGATAGGGATTTTAGCAAGGCATTAAGTTGTGATTCTTCATGTACATACTTGCCAGATATCGCTGGGTCGACCCCGGACAACAGTCCATTACTGTTGCAACGAGGATTAATACAGCAGAACCTTGGAAAGCTCTCAAGGAAATTGGAGTCGATGAAAGGGTCTAAAAGCCTCAGTAAACTAGAGCAAACACGTCCACTGTCAGCATCAAATCCCCTAGACAAGGGGTCCCAAGGATTCTTAGATCGCGAATATAGATCAGGCAAGTTATCTCGCAGTTTTGATAACGTCCTTGAAAATGATGACACTAGAAGCAGTACACACAGTCTGTCACCTCACCCTCCCTATTACTCTCCGACTAATAAAAGGGGTTCTCCGCGCATGAGAAAATCTTACATGAGCAAGAGTCATGAAACTCTTAGTGAGACAACGTTAACCCGAGGAGAAAAAAATAGCATCAAGAGTTCTGCCAACGTGAAACTGGACATTGTCACGGGAATCGTCAAGATCAATAATGGACATCACAGATTCGAACGCCAAAGAGCCGTGGCCACCGATAATTCATTCAGTCACCTTCCGCCACTCTCGCCAGTGAATGGCAAAAACATTCCCCAAGAGAGTAGATGATCCGAGAAAGCGCGGGTCATTTAATGACATTAGTGGTAATATGAACGCAAAATTCATTAGGAAGATAAGCCACCTTTCATGTCTAGTCTCATTATTGTCTATCTATATTTATGAAATCACTGATTGTACATACTGGTATGCATCATCCCATGCGAAAATAATTGACCTTTTATATCATTACAGACATGACGGATAACCACTTAGTGATTATAATCTTCAGTCTTTTAGTTTTACTTAATAGACGGTATATAAAGTTGACTACAAACACACGCTGAGCGTGATGATGGAGTTAAAAAAGAATGTTTATATTTTAGTCACATCTATTAATATATTTTTTGTATTTGAAAATAATGAGTATAATAAGTTACATACTTAATCTATTATTATGATGTTAAATGAGTGTATATTAATTTGTAATATCTGGTTAAATAATCGAATACATGTTTCATTATTTCTTGTAATGTTTCCCCTAGTCGGCATATATTTCCATATCCTAATCATTATGTTTGGCTTCGATGTAAAAGAGAATTACAGTCAAAACTGTTTACCATGACGCTAGTCATTTTTGCATAATGTTGTGTAAAAATATTCCCGAAATATCGGTTACTGCGTATGGGCTGGCGTATTTTGTAGGACTTGGCAACATTTGACTCTCTGTTTCACCGTACAAGTCTAGAGCCCAACGTATCATTTACGCAGCTCCTCCTGAATCGGATACCAAAATAATACATTGAATTAGTTGAATCATTGAATTACAAAATATGAGAAATGTTTATGAATGCGAATTTGAATTAATTATAATAACGCTCGTTTGAACCTCGTTTAGTTATTTGTTTACTTCTAAGACTAATATAGGCAGACGTTACATGAAATTGAATAAACCGCTAAGGTATTGAATCAGCCGGTATAGTTTTGAACTGACCGATATGGTTTAATTGATTCAACAGATCGGGAAGTTAATGTATCAGGGTTGGGTCGGGTCACATCAGGTCTCTGCAGGTGACGGGAATTGAACCTGGGTAATTAGGTTTTAGGACCCAAAGCCCGGCCTGATTGTGCGACAAATGCTTTTTTACATTTTGTTACTGATGGTTTTGAATTACAAATACCTCGCCTTTGATGCAATCAATACATCATCACACTAGTTGAGAAGTTATCGAAGCCATCGCTTTAGTGTCGAATACATCATCACTTTGGTATTGAATTTCTTGTTATTGTTTTTCAATTAACCGATGGTTGTATTATAGACGGTATAGAATCAATCGCCTTGTGCATGTGATTATACTTGAACCACGATGCTACTTAAAGGTATATTATGTGATCTTTCCAGGGAACGCCCTCAACATCGAAAAAAAAATTGAAAGAAGATTTTCTTGCAGATTTACATTTCTGATCATAAATCGTACATACATTCCAAGTTACAGGGCGATACGATTCTTAATTACTTCAAAATCATGATTTTAGAGTGAAAATAAACTGTCGGATAACTCCGACAGTTTATATTTTAACTCTAAATTCACTCTAAAACCATGATTTTGAGGTAATTAGGAATCGTATCGCTCTGTAACTTGGAATGTATGTATGATTTATGATCAGAAATGTAAATCTGCAAGAAAATCTACTTTCTAAAAAAAAATCATGAATAGAGGGCGCTCTCTGGAAAAGATCACATAATATGCCTTTAAATCATCCTGTAATTAAATTAATAACTACAGCTTTATTTCTGTGGTATTGAAGTAAACTGCTATAGTTTTAACTTATTTTCAATTGACCGATAGGGTATTAAATCAATGACGGTACTGAAACAATACATTATGCTAGTGAACTAACCGCAATGTTATTGAGACACTGGTTATATGGTATTGATTGCTAATGACGCTAAGGTATTGCATTTTTTTGGCAAGTTGTTTTGGCACCGTGTTGGTTTCATATATTGGAATTGGAAATATTCATCTGGACTAACAACGGAGATAGCCACTCCTGAATAAACTTCAAACGTAGCTAAAATATTATTTTTATACTGCCCTACCGAAAGTTAGTGATATGTATGGAGAAACAAAATTACAAAACCATGTTAAATTCTTGTTCTCAGTATTGAAATCATGTTTTGATATATTAACAGCTATAATACAATAATATAAAGCATTACGATTGCTAAGAAATTAGAATAACATTATAGAAATCCTTTGCATTCCAACATATAAATCTTAATTATCGTAATTTCAGATGATATGGTGATATATATTCTGTTTGTGCTTTGTGAACTTTTTTATATTCAAATGGATTTGACACCCTTCTAGTGAGGTTGACAATTGACTTGTCTCCCTTACTATATATGTAAATGTATGATAATCTAGGTTTAACAGCAACGAATGGTTGAAATGCTGGCATTTCATTCGGAGGGAATGATTTTAGAATACCCGCAACACTCCATGTATCATATTATTTAAAGATTCCTGGCCCCTGAGATTTTACAGACATAATGAGAAAAATATGGGGATTCTTGTGATATAAAAATATCTTGATATGAAAAAGAAATCATAGCCAAAAGAAATGGTGTTCGGAATCTTTAAATAATATGTGTTACACGTATAAGGGCTATTATTGTGAAGGGTATAAAAGACTTATTCAATTGATATAATATTATGAGTACAATGGTACGTGTAACTAAACTTCTCATAAGGATATTTCACTTTGTTTTATCTAACGGGGATAATATAGCCTGAAAGGATACAATTATCGAAGTAAACGCCTATTAAACATAAAGGAAATGATCAGCATATATAACATTGCATATCCTCTATGTAACTAATATGATATTGAATGATGTAAGATTGCTTCAGGGCATATTATTAAAAGTTGAATCAATAGAATGAGATATTGTGTTCATTGCATCTTATTTTATATTCGTTTTAACCGATAACCCTTTAGAATCCAAATGAAATGTGATCACTTCGTGACGCAGACATATAGTTACTGAATCTACAACAACACGAAAGTCACGTGCTATCCGTCTGGCGAAAACCGGGCATCTTTAATAATAACAAGAAGGAATCGGATTTTGTTCCCGCACAAGATGATACGCAAAAGCAAAAGCACCGAAGGAAATCGATTCTTCTTTCAACGTTTAACATACACATCGTGTTCATCATACACGAATTTCTTCTTGTTGTAAGCAGCGCAAGAATACAGTCCTAAAAAAGTCACTTATCAGTTAAAGGTAGATATTCTGATTGCTGGCCCGATTTTCAATTTGATGTTTTCAATTTTACATGAATTGTCATTTTTCGCATTCCAAAGTCTGAGTTGCATAACTCCAATGGTTCTTATTTTAGAAGCACACGGTCACATGAAATTTGCCCATTGAGTAGTACACAAACTGGCGGGTGATTAATCACCTTTGGCAGTAATTTACCACATTTTAGCTTATAATTTCTAAATGGAATATTTCTGACCCCTGAGATTTTACAGACATAATGAGAAAAATATGGAGATTCTTGTGATATAAAAATATCTTGATGTGAAAAAGAAATCATAGCCAAAAGAAATGGTGTTCGGAATCTTTAATTAATATGATCATATCTTCAAAACTATAGCTTCAACATAAACATATGAATTAAATAATTGTGATGAAATTCCGTCCCTTTAATTTGAGATATTACACGTGGAGATTGACAAAATATTATCAATGCTATGTGTCCAAAACGAAAACAAAGTGCAAATTACATTTTAGCATTAAATTTTTCTACACGCAGTCTCGGTGTGCAATAGGCAGATTGTTGATTAACTGATAGCGATGAATCACCGGTCGATAGTAAGATGAGGATCGGGTATGCTTCAATTGATCAATGCGGCCAATACACATACCTGTCACACTATCACACGTGTTCAAAACCAAGTGCTGATATAGTATTATTAATTGGGCGGATATGAGGAAAAAGTTTAACAAATTATATGTCCGCTATCTAATAATGATGAAACCCCCGCCCCGACAAAAACCACGCCCAAACAGCAACAACAACAACTGCAAGACAATAACTAAATGTTGTTACATCGAACACAATTCATATTAGCAGTATCGGTTTATGCAGAACCCAGTATAATACAAAATTTTCTTATAAATTCTATAGTTTAAAAAAATAATATTGAACAAAATTGTGGAACAATTTAAGTTTGGGATAAGTGCTGAAGTTTAGCATGGTATTTCTGGAACGACTTGTTCTTTTGCTAAGCGGGAAGAGGTGGCGTTGGGCCGGTGAACGGTCCCTGCGCCAAGAATGAATCAGATTGATAACCCAAATCATTTAAGCAATGGGGATATATACTCTTTTAGAGCAGGGCGCAATTTTTCTATCAGTTGCGTTACTAAAAGATTTAACCATGCTCCTGACGCCACCTACCTAGTTACATACCGCTGAGGGATATCCACGAAATCGTCCTACCCACGATGTCACATAATTGATAATATACTTAATGAATTTCACACGGTGCACTTTGCAACGCTATATTCTACTCCACAGGGAACACCGCTGCAGTTAAAAGTTCTCCATCTCAATTGAATTGCACACTTACATACTAAGTGAACACTGGCAATTGTCAAAATGTGCTCAGTGAAAATGTTCATTTTGAATGTTTTTTAGCAAGATGCTTCTCGAGGGACCACTCGATAGTCCAACGGTTTTATAATTCAACGCCTCTATAGTACGACCATATAAATTCACCATTCGATAGTCCGAATCAGATAAAAGGTTCTTTAATCCCAAAACAGGGTTATTTATTCCGAAGGTTCTCTATTTCGAAAATAAAAAAAGGTTCTAAAGTCCGACGGTTCTATAGTCCGAAAATGAAATAGGTTCTATAATCCGATTCTGTTTTCATTCGTGAAAAAGGTTCTCTAATCCGAAAATAAAAAAGGTTCAATAGTACGAATATTAGAAAGGTTCTTTTATCCAAATATTCTGAAAGGCTCTATAGTCCGAGAACTGATAAAGGGTTATCTAATCCGAAATTTAAAAAAGGTTCTCCAGTCCGAATTTAAAAAAAGGTTCCAAAATGGTTCCCTAGTCCGAAAGGGTTTCACTGTTCTTTAAACCAAATCAGAAAAGAAATCTAGAATTCTAAATTTGAAATAGCGTACTTTGCAGTGCGCCCTCTAGAGATAACAGAAAAGCTCATTTTGCAAACAATGCCTCCTTTATAAAGAAGCTATATAAATAGGAATCAAATCGGAAAGTGTTAGTATTGAGTTAATTAAAATTCAAAATAATTTGTCGGATTAGAGGACCTTCATACCCATTCGGACTAAAGAACAGGTCGGAAAGTGTAAGTATTGAGTTAATTAAAATTCAAAATAATTTGTCGGATTAGAGGACCTTCATACCCATTCGGACTAAAGAACAGAGAAGCTATATAAATAGGAATCAAATCGGAAAGTGTTAGTATTGAGTTAATTAAAATTCAAAATAATTTGTCGGATTAGAGGACCTTCATACCCATTCGGACTAAAGAACAGGTCGGAAAGTGTAAGTATTGAGTTAATTAAAATTCAAAATAATTTGTCGGATTAGAGGACCTTCATACCCATTCGGACTAAAGAACAGGTTATAAGATTCGGACTATTGATCTCGTTTAAAGATTCGTACTAAAGAACCTTTTTAATACGGATTAAAGAACCTTATTCAATATTCGGACTAAAGAACCTTTTTAAGTATTACCGAAACTTTTTCATTAATCGGATTATAGAACATGGTCATAGTATATTCGGACTAAAGAACCGTTTTTCATATTCGGATTATAAACCCTTTTTAATTTTCGGAATATAGAACCTTCGTAATATAGAACCTTTTTAATTTTCGGACTATAGAACCTTCGTACTACAACCTTATTTTTGTTCGGACTATGGAGGCATCGGATTATAGAGGCGTCGGAATATCGAACCGTCGGACTATCGATATGTCACCGGGGCTCTTTATGGGAGCACGTGGTCGGTTTGATTAACAGTCGTTTCACGTTTCTCATCACACACATAAAATATCACGAATCACACATTAGACGAAACGGATCATCTAGGAAAGATCCCTAAGATGAGTTCAATCATTTAATCCAAATTGGATACACACTGTATACTATCGGTTGTTTTGGTTCTTTTGAAAATGCGTTACTATGGCACTAATATCAAAGATCAACGTTCGACTTTTCAAATCTGATAATTTTACATTAGAGCACTAACTTTTATAGCATCAGAGATTGTATCACATTTTGAACACGTGTTGTAGAATATAAGAATTCCCGATTTGTTGTTGTTTTTGCAACCTACAATGATCATATCATACCAAAATACATTTTAAATCTAACATGTTAACACACACTTATATAAAGGCAATAAAAACAAACAAATGCGACGCATTAACAAGAGATGATAACAAAATACAGATAAGACAAGACAAGACGGAGCAGTGGCATAGCCAGAGGGGGGATATTCGATATTCGAGTGTCGGTTGAGATTGGCACTGTCGGTTATCGAACTTGATTTTTCGCATCGGTTTGGGGATGGCACGTCGTAAAATATATGTGATTCAAGTCTATGTTTCTATAACTGTTATCCATGTAAAGGCCTTGTCACACCTACGGCAATCAGGCCAGCGATTGCACTGCGCTGGAAAAATATGAAAATATAAATTACACGCAGTGAGAGTGCGGAAAACTGTCCGAAATATACATTTATAAATCAAGGTCACACTAAAACCCTTTCACATTCTGCTGCGATCATGCTGGCGCTGGCATTACTCTGAACAATTATCAAAACGCCAAGCAAGCGCATCCAGGTCTCCAATAACCCCTCAGTGACACAGTGGGAACTGGCTGGAACGTGACGGGGTCGTGAGAGGGTCCCATGGTCGCCCTTGAGCGCCAGTGCACCGCGATTGGTTTATGCATGCACAAAACAAGCGCGGAGGTTCGTCGTTCTGTTCAGAGCGCTACCCTTGGGTGCTGAAGCCTTGCCTTTGAGTTTTCCTATGGTGTCTATCTCGTTTTATATACGTCATTCATATATTCTTGTTCATTTATTGGTTAAAAGTGGGTCACATGATCAAAAATAAACACGCTATTTTGCCAAAAGTACTATTTACGGCCCCCAAAAGTACTATTTATGACTCCCCAAAAGACTATTTACGGCGTACTGATGAAGATTGGAACTTACTGGATGATTTTTGAATTTGAACTTTATGGAACTAGAAATATATGAATGACGTATATAAAACAAAATATATACTGCCTTTATTCGAGTCTCTGGATTAAACTATGGTCCCTCGATGACTGCAATAGTGCTATTTGATTCGGGGCTGCGCCCCTCAGCAAAAAAACACTATTGCAGTCACCTCGGGCCCATAATTTTAACCAGAGTCTCTCATGGCAGTATATATTTGTATACTATGTATGTTGTTCACTTGTCAAACCCCGAAAACAGACTGAGCAGTCTGAAGGCTCTCTTTATAGGGAGATTGGACAGGGGTCAATAGTTCAAATAATCCTTTAGACGAAGACATGCATGGATGAAGTCACTTGGGATCAATATGTTTAACAGGTGTTTGGTATTGTGTTTGGAGGGATGATTTGAATCTAATAACCTTCGTGCAATCGCTCTGTACTCTCCGCGCACACGCAGAGAACGTTGTGCAAACGTATTGATGCTGCTGCTGTTTAGCCATAGTCCTTTAGAGAACCGTCGGCATTCTCTTGCTTGCTTTCACTCTTGCTGCTACCAGTCCGCCGTCTGTCCAGTCTCTGATGTTATCTGTCCAAGCAGTTTTTCTGCGTCCTGGTAGAGCCTTCCCTTCTACCTCTCCTTCAATAGTGCCTATTACTATGCTTTCCGCACGTCGCTTCCAGTGACCATACTTTGCACGCTTCCTCTTCCTTAGTTGGGCTAGCAGTCCCTCTTCTTCTTTCACCCCTATTTGCTTGCGCACCCATGAGTTTGACTTCTTATCAGTCCAGCTGATGTGTAGCACTCTGCGCCAAACCCACATTTCAAATGCTGTAATACAGCTCTTGTCTCTTTCTTTGAGGGTCCAACTTTCAGAGCCATAAAGCGCTGTACTCCATACCAGTGACCGGACCACGTATTGCGTATACTGCGTATTGATAACGGTAATACTGCGTATTGATAACGTACTATTATTAATGCATACAGCGACTTGGACGCAATAAGAACGTTTCCAGCGCAGTGGAAGTGCAGTGAGAGCCCGTGAGGCTTCAAAGTAGAAAAACAATGGGTCATGATAAGAGCGCCGTGGAAATGTACTAAGAGCTACATTGTTTTTAACATTTGACAATTTTGAGCAGTTTTCCGCGCTCTTCCTGCGTGTTACATGTGGACCCTCTCTTGCTCTAGCCAGTGTCTACTGCGTCCCCGATCGGTTCTAAGAGTCCTTAATGCGTTTGCTTGGCATGCTAGGCGCTTTGATACTTTTTTTCAGCGCAACGCAAGCGCAAGGCCTGATGTTACAGCCCTATAACGGATTAGGTGCCATTTGGTCGGAAATCATAAATTGTGTTTAAGATTTTCAGGGAGAAACACACCTGTTTCATTATATGTATGCCAATTTGGGAACACAGTTCATGCGATATATTGGATGTAGAATAGGACGGGTGTGATTATACTTTGTAGTCCGTTGCGCATGCAACATGGATATTGTATAACATCTATTGGCCCACTTACATTCATAATATTCGTGTATTCGTAAATGCGTACATATCATTGATGAAATACATCAGACATCTGTGTACACATTGAGGAATGCATAGTATGCCAGCAATAAGTACTCACTATGCTGTAGAGCCTGCTGCGATTCTACTATAATGGCGTCATTAATGAATACTACGCATTCTACTTTTATTCTAGGTTAACTTAATTCAGAGATAAATTGGGCTACGCCCTCATTATTTTATCAAAACAGGGACAACTTTACACCTGTAAGGATTCAGAAAAATAAGATCGCTTGTTACAACCAAAAGGTTTATTCAAAATATTCTTTCCTACATGTTGGGACATGAGAGTGTTCCACACTAATAGCTGGGGAACATGGGCCCATTTTAGGGCAAACGAATAGGGGAAGACAAGCAATTAAAGGCATATTATGTGATCTTTTCCAGGGAGCGCCCTCTATTCATGATTTTTTTTTAGAAAGTAGATTTGTTTGCAGATTTACATTTCTGATCATAAATCGTACATTCCAAGTTACAGAGCAATACGATTCCTAATTACCTCAAAATCATGGTTTTAGAGTGAATTTAGACTAGAATAAAATAAGTTGTCGGATATCCGACAGTTTATTTTCACTCTAAAACCATGATTTTGAAGTAATTAAGAATCGTATCGCCCTGTAACTTGGAATGTATGTATGATTTATGATCAGAAATGTAAATCTGCAAGAAAATCTGCTTTCAATTTTGTTTTCGATGTTGAGGGCGTTCCCTGGAAAAGATCACATAATATACCTTTAATGCGCATGCAAATAATAAGTATCCGCATTCCGCGGTGAGAGGATTTTTATTGTATTCGGTATACTGAGTTGGGTTGGATTTTGTTAAGCGTTTAGTATACTCAACAACGCTCAAACTCTTTTCGCTCTCACACATACGTAGTAGCTCCGCCACAACAAGATGACGCAGCCTGATTGGTAAACGGTGGTCAACGCTTGCGCCCAGCGTTGGAGCGTTGTGGAATATGCTGAACGCTTTACTCATCAGTGGGTTAAGATTTTTTCACCACCGATTTTGTTTTCAAAACCTCAAACTTTCAAATAATTTAATATTGCCTTCCTGCCCTCCTTAGTAAATTTATCATTTGATGTCATTTCTGTTTTTATGGCCTCCAGCACGGATTCGTGTTCGTGTTGCTGAAAAGACGCAAAAGATTGCGATAGCTTACGGCAACAATACATACATAATGTATGGGTGTATTACACGCGGCAAGATATATGAACACAATATTGAATGAAGCAAACTAGAGCAAGAGGACAATGGAAGCTGTCAAATAATTTGGTTATGGTAAGGCTATTCGTCAGCGTACTCGTCAATTTGTAAACAAATAGGCTATATTTCAGATTTAGGATACTTCTTGGATATATGTGATGTTTAGAATACAGAGATCATTGTGTCTAGGATAAGCTGTTGGTTTAGGGGAAACATAAAAGCGTTTGCAGCACGGTTCGGGCCCACGACCCTCAGCCCTCATCATCCAATATAACCGTGTGAATGACCCACAAATCAGTGTCTCATCAACAAAATGGCCGCTAATCTGAAACACGGGATATCGCTATTATCAACTAGAAATAATGTTAAAAACACTAAATCAATTAATTTGATATATGAAACTGCCACATTACTTTCTGTTGCTACGGGTATCTAAACAAGAAGAAAAGAAGAAAAAAAGTTGAACCCGCAGAGCTACACCACATGCAATTCATTTGTCTTTTTTTTAAATCTGTTTTTATTAATAAAATATATTCATATCTGTACCAACATAAACAAGAAATAATTTTGCAATGTCTTGTTTTGGTATCAAGCAAAACGACAAGTTCTTATTTCTACTCTAAATCCCCGATTTATGGATATTATGACAACTATTATACCGGAAATTGTTAAACATCATTTTACTCGCAGATATAAATATCAACGTTGATATTATAAGAGTTCTTTTATATAATTGGATGATCTGAATTGCGTCTGGCAGGTAGATAATATATCTGTCAAGTATCGTAATGTGATAGTGGAAGAGACTATACATGTATAGCAGACATTATTTGACAAGAATATTGTATGACAAACAGACCTTGCGTAAAAAACCTCTATTCGAGTACATTTCTTTCCACACATAATGTTGCTGGTTGATGACGTTATTGCATATGACGAAATATATGCAGGGGCGGCAAGAGGACATTTTTATGCGTAAAAGGCGGCGCCAAATCATCTTACTTGCCAAACAATCTATCAAACATCTTTAAAGTGTGTTTATCCCCACCCTCATCAGCTTATACATTTCTTATCAGTTAACTGCTATTTTCTACCACGAGCGCTTTTTGACGATCGGGACGCAGTTTTAAACTAGTGCTATGGGCGCTATGCTCACTATATAGATACATTGTTGCGTTTGTACCAATTCGTCTTTTCGGTTTGGGATAACATCCGCAGCTGAAATGACGCGAACAACATTTCGAGTTCTTGGAATTATTCTGTATTTTGGTAACATCATTAAATCGTGTTCATTCAATAATGACTTTGATTTACTTTGTGCGGCGGCGCGTGCGGACGCCTACGTTATAAATGTAACTATAATGAGAATACTGCGTGGAAAACAAAACCATTGATATACTGAATCGGGATGAGTGGGTGAAATATTTGGGTAATATTTGCAGTGCGCCTACAGTATATTCTTGGAATTCTATGACATTAAAGATGCTCTGATTCTGCTATTTATGTAACATCAAATTTTAATTATAATTAGGTATAATGATAATGTAACCGACATTTGTATACTAACTAACTAATAACTCGGATTAACCACACTGAAAAATAATTTGGTGTCATTTTGACACTAAAACAAGCGTCAAAAAATGGGTCCTCAGTTGGCCACCTAAAGGTGTCAAATTGACACCATTATGGGTGTAAAATATGACACCTTTGGGTGTCATATTCATTTTGACACCTTTGGGTGGTTACCTGAGGACCCATTTTTGAAAAATGTCATTACACCCCAAATGGGGTGTAATATTGACTCTCTTAAGTGTCATATTGAGTTTGACACCATTATGGGTGTCAAATTGACACCATTATGGGTGTCAAATATGACACCTTTGGGTGTCATATTCATTTTGACACATTTGGGTGGTTACCTGAGGACCCATTTTCGAAAAATGTCATTACACCCCAAATGGGGTGTAATATTGACTCTCTTAAGAGTCATATTGAGATAGCACATGTTTAGGAGCCGGTAAGACTGGTAAGTACCGATCTGCTCCATTTCCAGACATTTTTGATAATAATTATGATACAATTAGCGTAATGTAAGACGTCCGTATGAAAAAGATGACCACTGAGCCAGATAAATCGGGCTACATGTATGTAATGTTGCACATATCATCGTATGCATGCATGACGAACACACACATAGTACTAGTAAGTCCATGCACTGACACACAGTCCAACAAAATGCTAGTCTCTGACTATGAAATTGCAATTCATTTCATCAGTTAGTTGGCGCAATATTAAACAACATGAACAAGGCTTACATTACGCTAATTGTATCATAATTATTATCAAAAATGTCTGGAAATGGAGCAGATCGGTACTTACCAGTCTTACCGGCTCGTAACATGCAAACAAAATGGCGACGAGAAAACGCATGCGTTGATATGTTGATAGACGCCCAATTTGGTGTCAGAATTACACCAATTGGTGTCAGAATTACACCAATTGGTGTCAGAATTACACCAATTGGTGTCAGAATTACACCAATTGGTGTCAGAATTACACCAATTGGTGTCAGAATTACACCAATTTGGTGTCAGAATTACACCAATTGGTGTCAGAATTACACCAGTTGGTGTCAGAATTACACCAATTGGTGTCAGAATTACACCAATTGGTGTCATGCTGCTTCGACACCTCTAAAAACCGTGAGCTTTCCCGCCAACTATTGACGCCCTTGGAGTTATTTCAATTAATCTGACACCAGTTTTGGTGTAAATCACTAAATGATCACTGAAAGGTGTCCGTCGGACACTTAACGGTGTCACCGTAAATTATGTGCAAACCCATATCATTGACGATTACACCAATTTTGGAGTCAAAATAACGCCTTTGTAAGTGTCATTTACAGTTGACTCCAAGAAGGCGTCGCTGTGACACCAATTTATTTGTCAGTGCATATTTCACGGCCTATTACTCTCATAATTGATCAATTCAAGGATCGTTATTTTTATATCCAATACTCCCTGACTCGTAATTTTGGAGTGGCTAGCCTAAACGTTTCGACAACATACTTTTAATTTGCAGCTCGAATAAGATATCGTTGTTATTGATCAAAGATTTACTTGCTCCGACCGCTGCAGAAATCCAGATATGCACTTAACATGCTTCAAATCCAACTATGTAGCTATAGCTTCCGAACGTGGAAAGATAAGAGGCAAAGGAAGAGGCGTACACCGTACCCCGGCATGGCGAAAGTGAAATCAGTAAACGTGGCCTGTGGGTTTACTTGTCGATATCTCCATATCGAGATTGTGAGGCTAAAAGGGGCCGCTTCCTCCCCGCTACATATGCATTAACGTTCCATGAAAAGTAAGTCATACGTGTCTACTTAAGAGATTTAAAAAGAAGGGAAAAAAAGTAAAAAGAAACGGCATGAAGGTCCATGTTGAATAAACTATGAATGTGTGTCAATTCTGTATTAGTGTAATTAGGGAGTTGTTTATTTCTATGCCGATGTATTTATAACATACCAAAAGAATCTAAGGCTCTGTTTGTTTTTGTTTTGTCCAACCTGAATTCATGTAATCCGTACGCATGCAAATATCATTTCAGGACATTTTGGAATAATATTATTGAAAAATTAAAACCAAAACTCGGACTCCCAACCCAATGACTCGGACTCCCAACCCAATGACTCGGACTTTGAGTCATGCTTCTTAAAGTGTGCTAACATTGAAAATAAACACTGAGAATATGCAGCTTAGCTCATTCTGTGATGACGATCTTTGTAATGTGAATTTAAATTATAATTCAAAAAAAAAAAAAAAAATTGTGGGAGTGGGTGTGTGTGTGTGTGTGGGGGTGGGGGGGGGGGGGGGGGGGGGTGGGGGGGGGGGTGGGGGGGGGGGTATGTAAAGTCAGGCCTGGCAAAATTAAGCCAATTTGGGAAGCTCATTACAGGGAAATTTGGCATTTGTAGGGATATTTTAGATCTATGACTAAAGAAAATAATATAAAATGGAGGACAATTTTCTCTTTTGAAAGGTAATGTTATTTGCTATCTTGCTGGGAAATGTGTATTTTCCCAGTTATGAAAGAGTTTTCGAAGATTTTTAAACAGTATTTTTCAAGGTTGAAGAGCAATTTAGAGAATTTTGTTACGTTTTTTCCATATTATGAGTTAAAAGTGTGGTTGAACCAAATATAACAGGCTGATAGGCGTGTAAAACATCTACATTGTATTTGGTACTAAAATAGGGTAACAAGTTTATTTACAACTGGGCATGTGGTGTTTAAATAATCTAACACCCTAACACTTTGGTGCAGAAATTCCATTTATTATTTTATACAACCTGATCATCATCTCATATTGAAATACCATGCAAGAAAGTGGGTTTGGTTTGTGAAGAAGTCCAATTTTATTCATTTTATATACATTTAAGGGAATGAAATTGTTTCTATATTCAATCGATCGCAAGTTTCCGCCAATATAATTATTGTGCAAAATTTTCGAATTTTGATCGTGACGGCTATCAACTTTCAATGTTTGGGAAATGCAGAATAAGGTTTAGATTAATGTTACTTAATGAATTGGGAAGTTTGGTGTACTTGCGTTAGGTGTGCCACCTAATTCCTTTTCTGAAGGGTTTTTCGTATCTCAAACGGCGGTCTAAAGGTAAATTTCTCGATATAACCCACCTGTGAATGCCTATAAATACAATAGCTAAGTAGATGAACTTATAATCAAATCACGCTTGAATCAAATTCAGTATACTTGTCACAAGTAGAAATACTAATCAAGAACGCGGCACAGAAACATAACCGATAATTAAGACACGTTCATTGATGTTATGTTATTACAGCTGTCGTTCAGGGAATCATGTCAAAGGATTGATTGAGCTATTACATTTGAAATCCATACACCCTCTATGGAAGGCATTACCTTAATTTCAATGGGTGACCCAAATGTATATCTACACTCCCAGTATGTAAGATTAAAGTCATGTATTCCATAGGGTGGGTATAGATTTCAAATGGAATAGACCATTGCACAAATTGGTTTAAATGCATATTATGTGATCTTTTCCAGGGGGCGTCCTCTTTTCATGGTCTTTTTTAGAAAGTAGATTTCCTTGCAGATTTACATTTCTGATCGTAAATCATAAACATATTCTGCGTTACAGAGCGATACGATTCCTAATTACTTCAAAATCATGGTTTTAGAGCGGAATTTAAAGTGAAAATAAACCGTCAGGACAGTTTATTTTCACTCTAAAAACCATGATTTTGAAGTAATTAGGAATCGTAGCGCTCTGTAACTCCATATTCATGATTTATAATCAGAAATGTAAATCTGCAAGAAAATCTACTTTATAAAAGGAATCATGAAGGCCATAGAGGCCACCCCTGGAAAAGATCACATAATATGCCTTTAACATCAAATACGTGACAGCATTAGCAATAAGTGTATGCCGCTGGGAGTAAGAATCGAACTTTCCTGTTTAAGCTCATCCGAATTTTTTGTTATTATAAATGGTGAAGTAGCGACATCCAGTATTTCCTTTTAAATTTCCCAAAGCAAAGTTTATTAAATATAAAAACGCTTGTTCAAATCGTAACAAATTATGTGTATCAATCCATTCAGTAACGTATATTATTTTGGTGTTACAACTCATTAGACTTTTGCATTATTATCATAAATCTTGAAAATCCTTAAAACAATATCAATAAAAATAAATAGTTTTACCATTGCACATAAAAAATATCATTTATTTATAAAACATAAAGAGATGAACGGAGCGTTGTTGTGGTTCGAAAGATATCGAGTGCTTAACAGCGCTGCACAGCTGCAACAACGTCGATTCCCGTGAATTCGGTTGAATGTGTTTCTGACATACTTCTCGTTGACCATGTGTAATTGGAAAAACCGATTTTGACATCTTGGATTTTAGGTCATCAATGAAAAGAAAAGTTTTCAGAGTGTGCACAAACGATTGGAATCCGTTGTGTAAAAATAAAAATATAGCTCCTTCAAAATAAGTTCCTTCTATGCGTTATTGATAAAGAGTTATGTCACAAAACGCATACTAAAATATCTGTTGAAAATTGTATGATAAATGTAACTACCATGCCAATCATAGTTGTGTTTGATGTAGAGAAAATGTCGTGTACGGAGAACAGGTATAGAATATTTGATAAGATCTATCTTTCTATTGGCCCACTTACGTTCATCATGTTCGGTTATTCGGAAATGCGTACATATTAATCAGATATCTATGTACACATTGAGCATGTTGAGGAATCCATCAATTATTCTGACTAGCTTTCACTCAGTATGCGGTAAAGCCGGAGGCTCTGCGATATTTATAGCTTTACTAAAGAATACGAACTATGTGTTTGAATGTCGACCCAGTGTAACTCGTGTTATTACCTGCAATTTTCTGGGTCATCTTAATCCGTGTCGTCGTAATCATGGTAATACGGTTCATTTCTACGGATTATCCATCAACGGAAAGCACAGAGTCATCCGAGGAATGTTTGTGTTTTCATCTTAAAGCGAAATTCTGGTACATTCGTTCTTTTAACTACTTGCGGTTTATTCATTAACAGGTAAACGATGCAAGAATTACGCGATATCGACCCATCTCTATTTACCCGATACGACATTTGTTCGATACTTGATACGTAATGTTGGACCGGCCACAACCCCATATGATGTTATTTGATCAGCAGGGCCTGTTAGGTTAGGTCTAGTCTACTACATATACCGTGTGTAATTTCACTGTCACACTATCGAACAACACCCTCTGATACTTCGCCATGCCAAAAATCTCTCCCATCCGAGAACCGCCCCAAACTGACTATTATTATTATTAAATCAACTACAAAACTGCGCTTTAAGCACATTAAGGATGATGCTTTTGATACATCATTCACGTCACGATAGTATCACCCTCCCCCACCATAACGCGCTAATAATGAATTTGACGATGTACATTTAGAAAGGTGTTATTTCTGTAGCTGTGTAAGAGTTTATAGGGCATCGTAAAAAACGATCAAATTATCTGTCCACGTTCGGACGTATAAACAGTGATAAAGGCTTTTTACTATGCGATATTGAAAGATTGGAAATAGTCACATTATGCGGAAATGTAGCTATATATCTCTGAAGAAAATATTTTGGGCGAGGACCAATGTCAAGGCTTAATCTTAAAGCTATATACAACTTGAGACCGAACGACGGCTATCCAGTGCTAGAAAATCGCCATTTTGAATTTTCTCAAATATTGAGGAAGACGGTATTAATATGTCAATTTTGATCCCCCGCAAAACCTCATACGAACAATTTGCTCATTACGCATTTATCCCGATTTTGGGATGAATGCTTAATGAGCCTAGTGTAACAGTATACGGAGGTCAAAAGGTCAAATCCAAAGTAAGTAGCCCTTTTTCCGGGGTGAGATCAGAGGATGGGGAGCGGACACAGTGAGTGAGCCCTCTATCGGTACATATACCACAGCGCGAGTCGCAGGCCAGCGAGAGTTGTTCATAGAGTGACAAGGAAAAGGAAAAGGGTATACGGACGGACAAGACTAGGTCCGGTCAGATCAGGTTGTGTAATCATGAATCCTAGCCTTTCATCAAGACGTTGTGGTGGGGGTGTTTGTGAGCACCTTAAAATAAGTGTGAGCGCCCTTTGTAAAAATAATCGAACTCGCTCCCGCTCGGCCTCCCGCCTCGCTTCGCTTGGCGCCCGACTGATCGGCCTACGCCTCGCATCACTCGGCACTCGACAGGTAATTTTGCAAGGTGTTTTGGACAAAGACTACAGGAACCCCTCACTAAGAAGACGAAGTCGTTGTCCCCTCTTTTGATGGAACCATGAAGCGAGACAAAGTTCATTGTACCCTGCACCGAAAGAGTTACGGCACTGCCCGGGTACGGAGTACTTGACAGTAAAGGTTCAGTCACACAGCCGATTATTTGCTAGAAAACCACTTCCAGACTGCTCAAGACTGGTCACGATTGGCCGTTATTCGAAAATCGTGAGCAGTTTTCTTTTTTGCATGTGTAGTTTCGGCAAGGTCTGGGACTGTCCTGTGCAGTCTTCTGCAGTCTTGTGTGGTCGGGAGCACGTGACAAATTTGACAAAATAGCCACGATTTTTTCTCGCAGCCTTAAAAGATCGTGGCGGTCTTTTTTAATCGGGAAGGTCGGCATGGACACATGAGCGGTTTGGAAGCAGTAGCCGATGAGTTGTCGCGTATCATGAGTGGTTGTGTGTAGTTGGAAAGTGGTCGGCAATCGTGTCTGCTCCAAGCGGGAGAGAAGATGCAAGTCAACTTGACAAGTTAAATCGGCGACTACAGAAGATTAGTCCCCGACTTACAGTCAACTGCTCATTTACAAATCGGCGAGCAGTTTTTACAGCAACATGTCACAACTTGTGCCGTCGTGTCAAGGTCGGCGATTGATCGGGGACTGAACAAGTGGCGTCACCGATTAAACACGCTTGATCTTGTTGATTTCATGATGCTGTCGCCTACTGGTAGGCGATTCAGCATCTCTTGTCTTGTTGAAGGCGGGGAATATCGCATACTAATCATCCCTGCTCATCCTTGGTCGGGATCCAAAATGTAAATTGTGCAAGTTTGAACAAGATTTCAGCTGATTTTGAAAAAATGGTGGTCTTGTGTAGGCCTAGTTGGGAAGAGGTTGGGTCGGGAGCTGTCTTCTGTGTGACTGAACCTTAACACAAAGCCCCTGTGGAAACGTCGGCACCAGCACTATCCGAATGACAGGTGGGCCAACATAATATAAAATTCAAGCGTCTAAATGTTGTTGCACAAGTCCAATTAAATTTCGCAAGGACGTTTCGTTTACTGACAATTAACGACTCCCGTCGTTGCGCACCGGCCGACGTATCGGCGGACACAAGTTAACATTGCTTCAACTAGCAACTCGGTATCCTTTTACTTTGTAAAGTTAAATTAACAACCAGGTTGGCAAGGCTGTCTAGGTTGTAATTCTACCGAATTCAAGGAACATTTTGGTACATACCTCCCACTGTCAGCACACTTGGACCGGAAAACTCATATAAAAGGGCCCATGCTCCCCAGCTGTATTAGTGTGAAATTATTTCAGAGCCCTAGAAAAGAATATTTGAATCGACGTTTTGTTGTACAAAGACTGATTTTTATGAATCCTTACAAGTGTAAATGTAATACAATTGAAAAAATGAAAAAAATCCCAGTTTTTATTAAAACTGATAGCGCAGCCTCTAACACATCAATGAATAAGAATTTTGAATTGAATCCTTATCCCAATTTATAATTAGATATGGATTATTCATGGCTATAAGTACATGTTCTGATCTAGCAGATGCGTTTTGTTCCGTTACAGTTGATTGAACAGAACTCATTCTTAAAAAACAACCCGCACCCCGACAATCTTTCCATTTTCAGTGATCAGATGCCGCCAGCCTCAGCGCGTATGTTTCTGAACAAAAGACACAACAGATTGGGAGTATTACATAATAACACCGCCACTACAAATATTTGTATTCGTGTATTACGTGCGGAAAATCGTATGGACAAAAGAAAATAAATCTATAAAATAGAAAAACTAAAATATGATTCATGATAACCAAAATTTCGGAAATTATATTTATATAATCACACTGCCAGCATATTTGTTGTTGTTGTTGCAATTGGCATATTTAAAAGGACTATGACTTAAGCCCGGACTTGAGCACCAGTAGAAACATTACATGTAATCATTAATTTGCCTTGATTTATAATTATTGCCTATGTAGGAAAATATCATTTCCTTTAGTATCATAACTGTCATAAGATCTAACTTGACAATGTCATGTTTGATATCAAAGGACATTTTCCGCACATCTCAGACTTACTAAATTAGCTTTAGTAGTGTTTCTATAATGATTTCTTAACTAAATATACACGTGCTTTCAAACTCTCTGACACTCTCTATCTCTCCTCTTCATGGTCTTTATGTGTACTCTTAGTCTCTGAAACAGATATTGTGACAGCCATACTGTAAATTGTAAATTTCATTTCATTCGCCGATATAAATTTGATATGTTTAGAGCTTCCTTTCATCATTTGATATCCAAATTGCGTCTGGCAGGTATATAATGTAAATGTCAGGTAATGCAAGTTGATATAGTAGAATCAGTTGATAAGAATAATGTATGGCACACAGAACAGGCGTTAAAAAATCGACTGTCGTAAATTTCTTTTCACAATCTTATGCATTAAATGTCACGGGTTGATAATGTTCCTACAGTAATATCAGTGCTTGGAAGCAGAGGCAAGGAAGTGGGAAGAGGCGCAAAATAAGTTTGTACTAAACCTCACTATAACCCCTCACTCTTACAAACCTTATAATTTTCTATTAGGGGCGCCGTGTGTCGATCGTGGGCGTTATTTTAAACTAGTGCCCGGGCGTGATATTATTTACCGTAATCAACATTTGAATATAGGAGGAACTTATCGTCAGCCTGCTTCGATTATTGCCTAACTCACTTTTCAGCGAAATTTAGGTTTTTTTTGCATAAATCATAACTTCATTACATTATGCACATGCTGTAATAATATCTAAGTCATTGACAAATCAAAAGTGTTGATAAATGCACAATTGCAATTCTACCTAAGTCAGCATTGTGAGTTAGGCAGATTGTTATAACTATGCAATTTTTTTAAAATGGGTCATATTATTAAACTTGTATTAGGCCTATAACAAGCCACATTTCACTTAAAGGTATATCCCAACCTAACTCTATCCAACTGCTCCTGTTGGTACTGCTCCTGTTGGAATTCACCTGTACTATTCATGGTGCTATTCAACATATCGAACCAGTTCGAACCAGTAACCTTTCGCACCACAGAGCTATGCAAACCGATCTGGCAGAGGGTTTGTTGTTGTTTTAACACTTTAAAAATCAATACCGTGACGGAATAAAGTGTAGAATTGGTACACTATACATACATTGTATATTTGAAGAGCTGTGTTGCAAAAGGGCCTACACCCACTTCTACATGTTACTCATTTTGCATTATTGAATGGATGGCTGCTATTCATTTATGTGGAATGTGGCTTGGATTGTTGGTGCCTTATTTGGCGTGCATGTGGTGCACTAATCCAAGTCATATAGAAACAGTAATATGAACACAGCCATACAATAATTTGATTAATTCCATGGACTTGTCAATGCAAATTCAATAATGCAAAATGAGTAACATGTAGAAGTGGACGGGTTGCCCTTTTACAACAAAGCTCTTCTTTACAGTAAATAGTGTCTAGGTTTCTCTATGGCAAAATGTTGTTTACGGTTAATAAATACGCTGCTTGCCTGGGCCATATACAGACTACAAACAAAAATGACAACAACATTTATGTCTCCAAGAAGAGAATAAACGCTACAGTGGCATAATGTTTACTAGTTCAATGTAAAGTATGTTTTTGTTACCAAAAGCAATTCCATTTAAAAGTTATGACATTACAATTGTTGGTTCATTAGTTGCAGCCAGTTTCACCGGGTTTATTTAGAGTAACACTGTTTGTAACAATTGAAATAATAGGTTTCATATCATAATGCAGGGCACATGAGAGAGAGGCAAAGCCAAAACATGTTCTTCTTTTCACATTTTCCCCTTTAGTAATAATTATTTGAAAGGCAACATTGTCGACCTCTGAACAGGGCAAACTACTCCAGTTTGCCAGTGATTTTGTAAGTTTTTAAAATTGTAAAATGTATATTTTTATTACAGTCTGTTGTTACACCACTGTGTTTCATAACTAATTATTTTTCTCGGTTACGATAACGGTCCGGGGGTGAAATGACGTGACTACCTTCCGAATTCATGGGATTTCTATTGTTTTAACAGGGTAACGTTCAACAATTACAGTGATTTATTTTGTGCGAGGGACGCCTACATTACGTTTTCAATATGACTGTGAATTTGAACTGAAAATATAGTCATTCTATTTTCAAATTATTGAGCACTCTGCAAGAAGATTGCTTCATTACCAGTATACTTTCAAATCAGATTAATGTGTCAACAATTTGAATGATTAACACCTATTTTTAATTGATGTCGTTAGGATTCTCTGAATTTTGCTATTTATTTAACATCATGATCATAATATCCAATAGGTAAAACATGATGTAATCGACACCAACACACTTTTTAGAGCTTTCTTGGGCTATCCTTGGCATTATATGTTTTCTTGTATTAATATGTTGTGTTAATATTGTTGTAAGTTTTTAAGATTTGCATATTTGATCTGATGTATTGTATCTCTGTGTCTTGATATGCCAAATAAAACTAAAAACTACACTGTATCATTCAACAGTGTGTTGATACGAATTGTACGATCGTACGATGAGTGTTGGTACGATTGTGTGTCTTTTTGCATAGCTAATAATTAATAACTCGTATGTTTCACGTCCTATTAATTTCATAATTGATCAATTCATGGGTTGTTAAACATCCAAGTAACTTGCACCCGTCTTCCATTAAATATCGTTGTTTCTGATCAGAGATTTACTGACATGTGCTTCGACTGCTGTAGAAATCCAGATATTCATGTAGATAGCTTCATGGAAAAGGCGAACGCACTGGTATGGCGGAAGTGAAAGAAGTATACGTGGCCTGTGGGGTTACGTTACTTGTCGACATCTCCACATCGCGATCGTGAGACTAGAAGGGGCCGCTTCCTTCTCGACGCATATACATTAAGGGAAATGTTCCATTAAGAGCAAGTCACCCATGTCTACTCAAAAGATATAAAACGATGTAAAACAAGATGCGGCATAATATAACTAAATGCAGTTTGCGTAAAATATAAACCAAAGGGCAAACCAGCTGGACCGTGGATCAATGTACATACATGTCTGTCTTTAATTAGATCGGATGTCATATATCTTGAAAACATTTTCTCCTAGCGACAATAGCTGAACTTACGAAATCCGACAAGTGCAAGTACAAGTGCAACACAGGATTTAAAGTTCATTAGTTATCTCCATTGGGTGCTGAGTATATTTTTAACTATGACTAATAGTACGTATCCGTTATGAATATTAAGGTAAACATGGTAAAGCTAAAACGTCCTAAAGCAATTTGCTTTTTTATACAATTATAGCAATATAAATCTTGAAACGAAGCTTTGCCTAAAGCTACATGCTAAGCTAGAGCGTACAATGAACTACTCAAATATTAGAAGCTTTTGGATGCTAAATAACTTTCTACAACTAGCCTATCATGACTATCATAATGCAACCAATTCACGCAGCAGTAACCAGTACAAACTGATAACTGTAGGAGGGCAAATAACAGACTCAGTATATATCTTGTGTAACAGATTAGCTTTATTCCGTCAAACGCCCTCAACGGAATAATAACGTTTTCCGACGGGCTACGAGGAAAATAATTTGGTGACTGGAAATTGAAGACGGCCTCTGCCCTTTGGCGGTCAGCTGGTCAGAGGGCACCTCTTTTCCCGCCACAAATATGTCTTGGGTGGGTCACGGCGTCAAATTTGTCCATTCTTTCATTTGACTGCAACCAGTTTAATCATCTTTTGTTGGTAAAAAAACATTTCTCCGCGTTTGTATTTGGTTTATAGCTACTAGCTACGTCGCCGTTTCTGTTTCAGTTTCATCTGTTTCATCAACAACGAGCGTTTTAAAAAGTACTGTTATTTTGCATTTTTGCTGCTGGTTTGAGTTTAAATTTAGTTTGGTAGGCCTACGTTGTATTTGACGGTGTTGCCCCTTTCATAAATAACTTAACTCTCATTAATTAATAATATGGCAAGAGGTCGTGGTACCAAGCGGAATGCACCAGGAAATCCGCCTGCGGCAACCGCCTCTCGTTAAACACGGGCACAGGCCTGTAACCTCACCGTCGCACTCGTGGAAGGCCAGGGACAACAACAAGCAGTACACAACGCTATCAGCCATGGTAACACGAACGGGGCACATAACCGGGCCAGTACCAGCACGCTGAATTGCCCAATAACGAGCGGAACGACGGGAATGGCCTTAACAGGCCTGCCGACGAACGCCTCACCAAGCGCTATCCAGAGCGCCGGGCCAGCTATCCCCGGTGTCAGCGGACCACTTGCGGTACCTCTTGCGTTAAAGTTCAGTCACTCAGCCGATTATTTGCTAGAAAACCACTTCCAGACTGCTCAAGACTGGTCACGATTGGCCATTATTCGAAAATCGTGAGTGGTTTCCTTTTTTGCATGTGTAGTTTCGGCAAGGTCTGGGACTGTCCTGTGCAGTCTTCTGTAGTCTTGTGTGGTCGGGGGTACGTGGCAAATTCAACAAACTCGCCACGATTTTTTCTCGCAGCCTAAACAAAAATCGTGGCGGATTTTTTAATCGGTAGGTCGGCATGGACACATGAGCGGTTTGGAAGCGGTAGCCGATGAGTTGGCGCGCATCATGAGTGGTTGTGTGTAGTTCGAAAGTGGTCGGCAATCGAGTCTGCTCCAAGCGGGAGAGAAGAAGCAAGCCAACTTGACATGTTAAATCGGCGACTACATGTACATTAGATTAGTCGCCGACTTGTAGTCAACTGCTCATGTTCTTCTTATGATATAAAAATATGTTGATGTGACCAAAAAATCTAAAGTGTTTGAAACACACACCTTTAAACTCCGCAAATCTCGTCCCCAGAGTCGTCGTGCATTCACTGTATGCAAGTATTCAACTTGGCCCAAGCGAGTTACAATATTATAGATATCGACCGAATTACTCAAATGCACGTGTATTTTTAAAAATACACGATCTGCACTCAGCTTGTACCCGATTGAGTAATTATTTAAGCAATAGGATAGAATTTTTTTGTTTTGAGCATGGCGCAATATTTCTTCTATCAGTTGCGTTACTTACCTATCTAGTTACATACTGCTGAGAAATACCCATGCAATCGTCTTAACCACGATGTCACATAATATACTAAATGAATTTCACACAGTGCACTTTAAAACGCTATATTCTACTCCAGGGAACATTATACTGCAGTTAAAAGTTCTCCATCTCAATTGAATTGCACATTTACATACTTACGTGAACACTTGCAATTGTCAAATGTGCTGAGTGAAAATGTTCTTTTTAGTGTTTCTAGCAAGATGCTCCTCGTGGGAGCACGTGATCGGTTTGATTAAGTAATATAGTCGTTTCATGTTTCTCTTCATTATGGACAACGGACTCACTGACTATACAACGAATCACACATGAGACGAAACGGATCATTTAAGAGAGATACCTAAGATGAGTTCAATCATTTATTCCAAATTGGATACACACTGTAAAGATCGGTTGTTTTTGGTTCTTTTGAAAATATCAACGATCAAATCTGATGCTTATACAGTAGAGCGCTAGCTTTAGCATCAGAGATTGGATCACATTTTGAACACGTGTTGTAGAATATAAATATTCCCGAGTTTTGTGTGTGCTTTTTGCAACATACGAGGGTCATTCAATAAGTTCTACCTCCTCACGCATAACATCGCTAATATGAATGTCAGCCTCATGACATTTTTGATGATTATAGCTCTGAATCATAGCTCCACATTTGTATTAAACGATATTTGATATTTGTTTTACTTTTGTTATGATGCGACCAAAGCCAGAGAGATTTTGGACAACGGACACGGAAAATTACTTTAAAGATAAATATAATGTGTTTCGTTTTCTCTACGTATTATATGATTAGATATAACAGCCCGAATTAAAATACTGAAACTAGAAAACAATGGATGATTTCTGAATATAATACTGCATTATCATGTATAAATCAGATTATAGGCCATATTAACCTTTGTAGGCTTGCAAATAGTATAATATCAACTCGAATGCACATTGCTACGCCTTTAGCATACTTGGATACTACTATTCAGTCACAATACCGTTGTTGCAAGTCAAGCCAAAGTGATGCCTCGAATGTTAAATCTACACGTGATATTAACTTATCCTTATAATAGTCAATCAGGTAGTCAGTGATAGAAAATGATCTCTTCGAGAGACTCGAAATCTATCCATTTAGTCCTGTATATTGAAGATTTTTTAGTTCTCTATGGTTGGGTTAAAACTAATGGCGGTCCTGGTCTGGTTCTTGCTAATTAGAGGGCATTTTCCTCCCAAACAAATCAGTCATTTTATTGTTTATAGTCTGTTCAAGAGATATCTGTAATTAAGAACGGTTTTGATTGACCGATAGGTACGTTTTGTCTCTTAGAATGTGCCAAATGAATAGTACCTACTACTTAGGATACATTAGGCTGTTTTTTATCCGTTTCCGTCGCACTAAATGGACCTTCGGTTCTCACTGCATCTCGTGAAAAGTGCAACCATTACTCAGACCAATGTTTTATGCATGTATTTGTAGCTGAGATTCAAAGCTACAATTGTGGAATATTTCATACGACTGGCTTATATAATAGCAAAGTTATAAGGTAGGAGGTTGAACTTATTGAATGACCCTAGTCAAATCATTTCATACTAAAATACATTTTAAAGCTAAGATGTTAACACACAATTATATAAAGACAATAAACAAACAAATGCGACGCATTAACAAGAGAGGATGAAACAAGACAAGACAAGACAAGACAAGACAACACAACACAACACAACACAACACAACACAACACAACACAACACAACACAACACAACACAACACAACACAACACAACACAACACAACACAACACAACACAACACAACACAACACAACACAACACAAGACTGTATTTAAGATTTTCAGGAAGGAGACACACCTGTTTCATGACATGTAGCCTATGGCAATTTGGGAACTCATACATGCGATAAATTGTATGTAAACTGCTCACAAAAGTTAGGAAACTTTTTTTAATCAAGTATATTTTTATTATTTATTACCCTCGTTGTATCTGTTATGTATCAATGGAATGCTGAAGTGTTCCTCTTTAAAATTATACCACGTTTGCAATGATTACATGTTGCTGAACTTGGCCATATGAATGAGAATGAGGCAAAGTCACAAATCAAATGTGCCAAAATTACCGTTATCTGGGCTAAACAGTCAATAGGTTATGATCAATAATCAAACCGGTCATGCTTGAGAACCATAAATGGTACACACAAAGATTTGCACCAGTGAGCACAACACACACAAGTTAATCCTCATCTCTTTAGAAAACCATTATTTGGGTATTTGCAAGACTGGGTTAACAATAACTCCAGGTGGAAGGTCATGAAGGTAAGTGATGAAAGGTTTAAGCCTACAACTTGTACATTTTTCTGAGACACGGAAAACGTTTTGCAGTTTCAATATGCCGCGTTTAACAGATTTGGAGAGAGCCCGTGCCATTACCTATTGACTGTTTGCACAGATAACGGCAATTTTGGCACATTTGATTTGTGACTTTGCCTCATTCTCATTCATGTGGCCAAGTCCAGCAACATGTCATCATTGCACATTTGGTATCATTTTAAATAAGAACACTTCAGCTTTCCATTGATATGCACCATAATACAAGAGGGTAATAAATAATAAAAATATACTTGATTAAAACAAGTTTCCTAACTTTGTGTGAGCAGATTAGAATAGGCCGGGTGCGATTCTCCTTTGTAGTCCGTTGCGCATGGCAACATAGATGATGTTTTTATAACATCTATTGACCCACTTACATTTATCATGTTTGTGTATTCGTAAATATGTACATATTAATGATGAAATATCATATGCCAGCAATTATTCTGACTAGCTTTCACTCACTCTGATGTAGAGCCTGAGGCGATTCTACTATATGGCGTCATTAACCCTCACCATCCTCAATGCCGCAAATGTCCACGGTAAGGTCTGTCTGTGCCAGCTGGCGTGGCACTTTTTCGATGAAATAATGGCCCAAGGCTACATAGTCGGGCCAATATACTGGCCCGAGTATAGTTGGCCCCCGTGGCGCACTGGTAGAGCGTTCGTCTCGCAACCGAGAGGTTGTGGGTTCGAGCCCCGGTGGCGGCGCCACTCTTTTTGTCCGCGTTTTTGTCGTTGAAAAAAAAAATCTTCAAAATGTGACTTAGGAGGTTAGGGTTAATGAATACTACGCATTTCACTTTTATTTTGGGTTAACTTCACCACACACTTAACTTAGAGATAAGTTGGGGCTGCGCCCTCAATCTTGATCAAAAAAGGGATAACTTACTGTATAATACACCATTGTAGGCCTACACCCTTAAGGATTCAGAAACAAATTAGCCGAAATTAGCCTGAAAGATTTATTCAAATATTCTTTCCTACACTAGTAGAGGGACATGAAAGTATTCCACACTAATAGCTGAGGAACATGGGTCCTTTTAGGGCGAACGAATAGGGGAAGACAAGCAACTTATGATTCCACACCACTAAATAATTGTAGCCCTTGCCGACGACACTCGGCTTTTTTCTCAATATGATCATAGTCATAAGTAATCAGAAAAGGTACTTATTGCCTTCTAATGATTGAAGTTGGAATATAATCCTGATTATAGGACTAATACCTATAACCACAGTGCAAAAAGAGTTCCTTACAGTACATTTTGCATTTTTTTGTGTAATTTTGATTTTAAAAGTTCTGTTAACATTGCTTAATTTGTTAATGATAACTTTGAGCGATACGCACTGCAGCTGTCCATAATCGGGGGCTTATTTGTCGGAAATTTCAGGATTACCCTATATAAATTTTGTACTTGATCACAAATATCATGAAGAAAAATGTTAAGTTGAAAGACCCAGTCGCTTTATAAGCGACGTTTAAAATTGACGTTTTGTAACACCTCTTTAACATATAAAAGTAAAGGGGGCCTTTTTAGTAGTGTGGGATCTCATGCGCATGCACATAGTATTGAAGTGTCCGCGTTCCGCGG
Organism: Ophiura sarsii; assembly: GCA_035610835.1. Lineage (NCBI taxonomy): Eukaryota > Metazoa > Echinodermata > Ophiuroidea > Amphilepidida > Ophiuridae > Ophiura > Ophiura sarsii. The sequence continues at coordinate 40,320,926 of CM069441.1, forward strand.
TGAGAGGGTATTGATTGTATTCGGTAGACTGAGTGTTTAGGATTTTTTACTCATCTGCGGGTTAAGATTTTTTCACCACCGATTTTGTTTTCAAAACCTGGAACCTTCAAATAATTTAATATTGCCTTCCTGCCCTCCTTAATGAATTTATCATTTGATGTCATTTCTACTTTTCATGGCCTCCAGCACGGATTCGTGTTCGTGTTCGTGTTGCTGAAAAGACACAAAAGATTGCGATAGCTTACGGCAGCACTACATACATAATGTATGGGTGTATTACACACGGCAAGATATATGAGCAAACCATTGAATGAAGCAAACTAGAGCAAGAGGGCAATGGAAGCTATCAAATAATTTGGTTATGGTAAGGTTAGTAACTCAACCGTCGGTGTACTCGTCAGATTCAGGATGTCCAAGAAATACTTAATTCTATGTTTAAACAGGGTGTCCAAAAAAAACACCCGTGCACGTGTTTACCCAGCTCATTGACCATGAAGTTTCAAAAGGTGGTGCAACATTTTTATACACATTGAAAGACAAAACGCTTAGCATTTAGATGCCGTTTATTTCGTCTGATTTGGTTTTGTCAAGTCTGAGATATGATCAATTGACTATTTAAGCTACCTAAAATCGATGTTGTGCCACTTTTACAAAAAGAATGCTTATAAAGCATCAAACCGCTACTTCTTGTTCTTCCAATGGGCATCAATCCGTCTTGAAACATTGGGGAGGGTGAATGTATTCGGTCTGAATTTGTTAAATATTCAGTTTTTTTGGCTACACAGACACTCATTCAATTATCTAAACCTATTCAATCGCAATACAAACACAGTATGACTGCATATCATTTGCTAAGACCACTCGAACAGGTGGAAGATTTGTATCTCCGGAGTAAACCTTTCTATTCATTGCATACTGTAAAGTAGCACAACGTCGATTTTAGGTAGCTTTAGTTAATAAGTCATATCTCAGGAGTGACACAACCAAATCAGATGAAATAAACGGCATCCGAAAGCCAAGTGTTTAGTCTCCCAATATCTATAAAAATGTTGCACCAACTTTTAGAACTTCATGGTCAATAAGTTGGGTGAACACGTGCACGTTTTTTTGTGGACACCCTGTAATATTGAGATCATGTGTTTTCGATAAGCTGTCGGTTTAGAGGAAACATAAAAGCGTATGAAGCACGGTTCTGACCCAAAACTCTTATCAACCTTGTGAATGACCCCAAAATCAGTATCCCTTCAACAAAATGGCCGCTAATCTGAAACACGGGATCACTCTTTTATCAACTAAAAATGATTTTAAAAACGCTAAACTGAAGCGATGAATTAATTTGATATATGAAAAAGTTGAACCCGAAGAGCACCACATACAATTCAATTGTATCTTTTTTAATTCTGTTTTTATCGATAAAATATCTTCATATTTGTAACAACATAAACAAGAAATAATTTTGCAATGTCTTGTTTTGGTATAAAAAAACACGACATATTCTTATTTCTACTCTAAATCCCAATTTATGGATATTATGACAACTATTATATCGTAAATTGTTAAACATCATTTTACTCGCAGATATACAGATCAACGTTGATATTATAAGAGTTCTTTTATATATATAATTGGTATAATCTAGGGTGATAGTCAAAGAGACTATAGCAGACAGCATTTGAGAAGTATATTGTATGACAAATAGACCGCGCGTAAAAAAGGCTCGGGTACATTAGGGTACATTTCTTTTCAAACATAATGTTGCTGGTTGATGACGTTATTACATATGCCGAAATACATGCAGGGGCGACAAGAGATATTGTTTATGTGTTAGGCTAGGCGGCGCAAAATTATATTATTTGCCAATCGATCACACAGTATTGTGACGAAATTTTTCTTAAACATGTTAAGAGTGTGTTTAACCCAACCCTCATCAGTTAACTGCTATTTTCTACCACGGGCGGTTTTTGACGATCGGGATGCAGTTTTAACTAGTGCTATGGGCGCTTTGCTCACTATAAGATACATTGTTGCGTTGTAACCAATTCGTCTTTTCGGTTTAGGATAACATCCGCAGCTGAAATGACGCGACAAACATTTCGTGTTCTTGGAATTATTCTGTATTTGGTAACATCATCAATCCGTGGTCGTTAAATAATGACTGGGATTTACTTTGTGCGGCGGCGCGTGCGGACGCCTACGTGATAAATGTAACTATAATGAGAATACTGCATGGTAATCAAAACCACTGATTTTCTAAATCAGAGTGGGTGAAATATTTGCAGTACGCCTAGAGTTTATTCTTGGAATTCTATGACATTAAAGATACTGTGAATCTGCTATTCATGTAACATCAAATTTTAATTATAATAAGGTATAATGATGATGTAACCAACATTTGTATACTAACTAACTAATAACTCGGGTTATCCATATTTCACGGCCTATTAATCTCATAATTCTTCAATTCAAGGATCGTTATTTTTATATCCAATAAACCCTGACCCGTTATTTTGCAGTGGCTAGCTTAAACGTTTCGACAACATACTTTTAATTTGCAGCTCGAATTTACGCGTCGTCAATTAAATATCGTTGTTATTGATCAAAGATTGACTTGCTCCGACCGCTGTAGAAATCCAGATATGCACTTAACATGCTTTAAATTCAACTATGTAGCTATAGCTTCAAGGACGAGGCGTACACCGTACCCCGGCATGGCGAAAGTGAAATCAGTCAATGTGGCCTGTGGGTTTACTTGTCGATATCTCCATATCGTGATTGTGAGGCTAAAAGGGGCCGCTTCCTCCCCGTCACATATGCATTAACGTTCCATGAAGAGTAAGTCATACGTGTCTACTTAAGAGATGAAAAAAGAAGAAGAAAAAAAAGAAAGTAAAAAGAAACGGCATGAAGGTCCATGTTGAATAAACTATGGATGTGTGTCAATTCTGTATTAGTGGAATTAGGGAGTGGTTTATTTCCATGCCGATGTATTTATAACATACCATAAGAATCTAAGGTTTTGTTTGTTCTTGTTTTGTCCAACCTGAATTAATGTAATCCGTACGCATGCAAATATTATTTCAGGACATTTTGGAATAATATTATTGAAAAATTAAAGCCTAGACTCGGACTCCCAACCCAATGACTCGGACTTTGAGTCATGCTTCTTAAAAGACTTTGCTGTGGATTCAATGGGCAAGTGGACTCACTGTGTTCGTCGTTATATTCCACGTTTCACAATTAATTCTGAATAGAGTACTAACATGGAGAATAAGCAGTTGAGGGGGGGGGGGGGGGGGGGGGGGGGTCCTTTTATTTCCATTTTCTTTGACGGGAAGTGAAGTCAGGCCTGGCAAAAATAAGCCAAATTTGGTTAGCTCATTATAGGGAAACCTGGCATTTGGAAGGAAATTTTAGTTCTGTAACTTTTGAAAATAATATAAAATGGCGGACACTTTCTCCTTTTGAAACGTAGTCCTTGCTATCTTGCTGGAAAATGTGTATTTCCCAGCCCGGAGTAGAGTAATGAGTTTTTGAATGAGTAGACTATGTTACGAAAGAGTTTTCGAAGATATTTTGTTGTTGAAACAATTGAAGACCAATTTTGTTACGTTTTTTCCATATTATGAGTTAAAAGTGTTGTTGAACAAAATATAGCAGGCTGATAGGCGTGTAAAACATCTATTTGGTACTAAAATAGGGTAACAAGTTTATTTACAATTGGGCATATGGTGTTTAAAAATAATCCTAACACTTTGCCGCAGAAATTCCATTTATTATTTTATACGACCTGATCATCAACTCATAATTTAAATACCATTGTTTCATGCAAGAAAGTGGGTTTGGTTTATAAAGATCCTTATCATTTTATTTCCTGCCCACGGGGAGTGTGAATTTTAAATGGGAATAATTTTCCATTTAATCATATATTGAAGAATTTGTAAACATATAGATCATTATTCTTAGGAAATCCAAAGTGTTACACTTATTCATAAATGAACGTTCTTTTTTCAAATCTGATAATTTTACCCGGGCATTATAGCTATTCAAGTGCTCATTACAACGAATACATGTATGTATGATTTCTACCATTTATATTCGATGTGTTTATTGATGAAGAGTTACGTCACAAAACGCGTACTAAAACATCTGTTGAAAGTTGTATGATAAATGTCACTATCATACCAATCATAGTTGTGTTTGATGTAGAGAGAAAATGTCGTTTATGGAGAACAGGTATAGAAAATGTGATAAAATATATCTTTCTATTGGCCCACTTACGTTCATCATGTTTGGTTATTCGGAAATGCATACATATTAATCAGATATCTGTGTAAACATTGAGGAATGCATCGTATATGCCATCAATTTTTCTGACAAGCTTCCACTCAGTATGCGGTAAAGCCGGAGGCTCTACGATATTTATAACTTTACTAAAGAATACTAACTATGTGTTTGAATGTCGACCCAGTGTAACTCGTGTGTTATTAACCTGCAATTTCTGGGTCATCTTAATCCGTGTTGTCGTAATCATGGTAATACGGTTCATTTCTACGGATTATCCATCAACGGAAAGCATGGAGTCATCCGAGGCATTTTTTCTTCTTCTTTTTCATCTTAAACCGGAAGTCCGGTAAATCCTTTATTTTAATTATTTGCGGTTTATTCATTAACAGGTAAACGATGCAAGAATTACGCGATATCAACCTATTTCCATCTACCCGATACGACACTTGTTCGATACTTGAACGTAGTGATTGACCGGCCACAAACCCATAGCCTATGATGTAATTCGATCAGCAGGGCCTGTAGGTCCGGTCAGATCAGATTGTGTTATCAGGAACCCCTCACTGAGACGATCTTCGTGTTTCAAAGTTGTTTCCCCTTAGTAATGGAATAGTGAAGCGAGACAACGTTCATTGTACCCTGCAGCAATATATACATGCACCGAAATAGTTACGGCATTGTCCGGATCCGGACACGCAGTACCTAATAGCAAACAAAGCATTTGTTGAAACGTCGGCACCAGCACTATCCGATAAACAGGTAGGCCAACATAATATAAAAGAAATTCAAGTGTCTACATTTTGTTGCACAAGTTCGAGCACAAGTCCAATTACATCTTGCAAGAACGTTTTGTCCAATGACGTGACACGAACACTTCCGTCTTTGCGCACCGGCCGAAGTATCGGCGGATAAAAGTTAACATTGCTTCAACTCGCTCACTGGTATTCGGCGACGTCGGCCGATGCCACAAACGACGGGAGTGCGAATGCGCCATATCTCCCTCCACAGTCGAGACAGTGATGAGGTTCGTTGGATGGTGGGCTGCTGCTAATAGTGGAAGCCTGACGTTGTCGGCGTTTCGCATATGGGGAGGGGGCACCACTGAATAACTTCCCCATTGAAATACACGCATTTGGTCCTTTTTTAAGACCGTGATTTTACCCAACGTAACAATATTGGAAGTTTTTTTAAAATTTTGCATGGATGTCTTAGATATGTGTTGCATTTTATGTTAAACTTTATTTTTCTGGACCAATCTAGACACACTTTTTGCCAAGGGTACCTACATCAACAGCGCCCTCACCGTTTTCTACCGATATTGGCGCTTCCTCGCCGGTTCCGGCCACGATATCGTTCAGCAGCCTAGCCTCCCGTGCGTATTCGTTTCCGACGATTTTTGACCACATTAGCAATGTTGAGGTTATATTCTATCGTTTTTATAAACAATCAGCAAGATTTACTTCTATTTGCTTCCCCTGGCACTCTCGATCTCTTTTCTACATGGCCGTTATGTGTACTCTTAGTCCTTGATTAATAGATACTAGCTAAAACCCGTGCTACGCACAGGCGAAGCTGGGTTAATAACGCAACTGGGATCTGTCTCGCTAAAAATAACTTACCTGTACTACAACTTTGTTATTTGTCTTTGGTCATTTTTAAGCCATTTTAATTTTTTGGGCCTGAATATTTTTCCAGTGATATCATACTCAAAATGTTATATAATATCAAATAGGCAAATTAAGGCTCATTTCGACCTTTGGGCCTAAAATTTGTACACAAAAGTCATGTCGTAAAATGTGTTGCGATTTCACCGGTTAGTATACAGCGATATCATACGTAACTCAAAATGTGATATAATATCCAAAAAGCAAATCTGGGCCCATTTTTAGGCTATTTTGACTTTTGCGCCTGAATCGTACGAAAAAGTCATTTTTCAATGCGATTTGAAGGTGAACGACATTTGTGTCGTCAAATGGGTTGCGGTTTCACCGGTTAGTCAATAATGTCAATAGAATCACTTTATAGTAAACTTAGGCGTGTATGAATGGCCACCGACACAGATAAACTGCTGAACACTTAGTAAATGAACAAAGAACATTGGTGGTGAGGTTCTGCAAGTTGTCGATAACATGAAATTACTTGGTCTTGAAATCCACAACAATCTGGGATGGAACATTCAAGTCAAGAGCATGATATCTCGTGCGAGTGCGAGGGAGACGATTATTTATGTTATATGCTCTTCGTAAACATGCTGCCCCAGTTGTGGACATGCTGACTATTTTTCAAACATATATCCAACCAATTTTGGAATATGCTTGTGCTGTCTGGCATCCTGCGCTTACTAAAAACCAAAGCTACCAAATTGAAAGGATTCAAAAACGCACTTGCAAAATCATCCTTGGCAACAACTATCAAGGCTACGAGTCTGAGCTTCGCGAACTCAACATCACCAGTTTTGTCGATCGCAGGGAAGAATTTGTTTTGAAGTTTGGTCAGCAGGTCCGCAACTCTGAAAGACATCGCCACCTTCTCCCAGAGAAAAGATCCATTAACCACATCCTCCGTCGCAGCAACATATTTCCTCAACTATTGTACAATACCAAAAATCCATCATTCCTTATATCATAAAAAGTTCAATGGCGTTTTGGATGATTAATGTATTTTGCTGATGTCTGTATTTCATGCAATATTTGTATGCATTTTTTTTGATATATATGTATATTTTTATTGTTTTAAGCTGTTGTGCACTGTAAAGCCGGCTTTTTCAGTTTATGCTGTCTGCTGGTTATTTTTTATACCGGAATAAATCAAATAAATAATAAATAAATAAGAAAAATTGATCTAGTAGTGATTGAAATGTATTAAAGGTAGATGTTCTGATTGCTGGCCCGATTTTCAACTCGATGTTTTCTATTTTACATGAAAGGTCATCCTTAAAATTGTCACATTCCAAAGTTCGACATTTAAGCCTAGATTTAAGTGTTAACCTGGATGTATAGTAGGCAACATCTATTACTGACATTGTGCTATAATTACAGTGGTGGACTTGTCTAGTTCATTATCTTATTTATAGTTCTTAACACTTTTGTTTTTATATTTTGTCCCTGATGAAGGGTGGTATATCCACTTGAAACGTCGGTCTTTATTGTTACCATATATCTTTGTTGTTGTTTCATTGCACAGCAATTTTTATTGCTTGTCCCAGTGCATTTCCGTGTGTTATTGTTTTTGTTATTTATCTGTTTTATCGCGTTATTCTCCCTTGTTATTACCTGTTTCCCCACACCCTGTTGGTATATCTTGCTTTTACTCTTAGCATTTTTACATTTTCGAGATATCCTCTTGTATCAGTTTTCTGATCCTTGGTGTGTTTTGTTCCTGGTTCCGTTGGATTCTTCTTTTTACATTTTATACATGTTTATAGGATAAAAGTTTAACGGGTTCGCCGTCGGACGGGTTTTAATCTATCGGACATATTAAAACTCGTCCGACGGCGAACCCGTTAAACTTCTAACTTATATTATGAATACCCGTCGTAAAAGCCTATCTCACAATTTAAGTTTATAGGATATTTGTATCAAATCAAAACACACCCCTCCATTTCAATAGTGGTACTGTCCATTAGATAAAAGTGATCTCATTTAACAGCGCGATGATGCAAAATGGCGATTCTCTTGTGCTGGGTAGCGATCGTTCGGTCTAAAATTGTGGCTTTAGGAGTGAGCCGTGACATATTGCCCTCGCAAAAATATTTTCCTCAGGGATATAGCTACATTTTGGTATATAAAGCTGTGTGCTAACTTTAAGGATTGCATGGCGAAATGCCTTTATACCCAAAAAAACGGGCGAAAAAATGAACACATTTTGCGAACATTTTTTTGTTTTTGTTAACAATTTTGCATCGATGCATATGCATTATGGTTTCCAAATAAGGTTCGCCATCCTAGTAGCTTGCATATCGTCGCTGTTCTGACATACCGGCACATCTCTTTACTTATTTCTGTTGTGATGTGCCGGTATGTCAGAACAGCGACGATATGAACAGTGGGTTTATCTCAAATCGACTACGCTTTGTTACTGTACTTAAGGTATGGGGGAGTTGTTGAAATGATACTAAATTGTTCACACTCGACCAGTGTACAATGTCCACGTACAGAGAATAGAAAAAAGAATAATAATTGTGTAGGACTCGTGTGTTTAGTGTTAGTGTTATTTATTCTTTAGTCAAACCAAACAGTTTTAATATTTAAAAAAAACACAAAATTGTTCGGCTGATGATGCCACAATTCCGTTCCGACGTGTTTTAATAGTTGAAAAATCATATTATTTGACACTTTACGTGATGAGCTATATAATTCAATGTCGATGCGAACAATAATAGGAATTACGAAATAAAATGACACCAAGAAAGTAAATATTCGTGGCGTGGTGTGAACCTGATACTCGGTACGAAAACCTGAAACAATTTCTCCAACTCCGTCTTAATGTATGATTGTGACAGCCATACAAAAAATCGTAAATTTCAGTTTATTTGCAGATATCAATTTGATATTTTTAGCGTTTCCTTTCATCAATTGAAAATCCAAATTGAGTATGGCAGGTAGATGTGATGTAAATGTCAGGTAATGCAAGTTGATAGTCAAAGAAACTATAGTAGAATCTGTATTTGATAAGAATAATGTATGACACACAGAACACGCGTTAAACTTGACTCTCGTAAATTACTTTTTAACAATCTTATGCATTAAATGTCACGGGTTGATAATGTTCCTACAGTAACATCAGTGCTTGGAAGCAGAGGTAAGGAAGTGGGAAAAGGCGCAAAATAACCATATTTTCTAAATTATTGACACTAGTTTTGAACCGATTTACTTCAAAGTTTGTACTAAACCTCACTCTAACCCCTTACTCTCATTATAATTTTCTACGAGGGGCGCCGTGTGTAGATCGGGGCGTTATTTTAAACTAGTGCCCAGACGAGACATTATTTACCGTAATCAACATTTGAATATAGGGAGAGACTTATGTGTACTATGGTGTGTTACAACGAAGAGAGGTTGGACACGGAATCGAACCAGTAACCTTTCGCACCACAAGCGAAGTCCTAATCCACTGAGCAATGCAAACCGATCTGGCAGAGGGTTTGTTGTTGTTGTTGTAATACTTTTAAAATCAATACTGTGCCGACGGAATAAAGCGTAGAATTGGTATACTATACATTCATTGTATATACAGTGAATAGTGTCTAGGTTTCTCCCTATGATAAAATGTTGTTTACGGTTAATAAATATGCTGCTTGCCTGGGCCACATACACGCTACAGACTGTAACAAAAATAACAACAACATTTATGCCTCCAAGAAGAGAATAAACGCTGCAATGTTTATTAGTTCAATGTAAATTATGTTATTGGTTACCAAAAGTAATTCAATTGAAAGTTATGCCCATTAAAACAAAGACGTCATTAGTTGAGTTTGGCCAGTTTCGCTTTTTTTAAAATAGAATTAGGCCTACACTATTTGTAACAATTGAAATAATATAATTGAAATAATAGGCTACGTACCACCATGCAGGGCACATGAGAGAGAGAGAGGCAAAGCCAAAATCATGTTGTTCTTTTTCACGGTTTAACCTTTTATAATCATTTAAAAGGCAACATTGTCTACCTCTGAACAGGGCAAACTACTCGTATGTTCACGTGTGATCCACTCGTTACAGTTTGCCAGTGATTTTGTCACTTTGTTGATATCGACCAAAGTGGTTTTGCAACTACTTTAGACTATTGGCCACATCTTCTTGGAATTTGTATTGTGTAAACAGGTAATATCAATCCATGTTCAACAATGACTGTGATTTATTTTGTACGTGGGACGCCTAGGCTACGTTCTAAATATATATATGTGTGTTTGAACTGAAAAATCGTCATTATATATTTTTAACACCTATTTCTAAACGATTTAGTTAGAATTCTCTGAATTTTGCTATTCATTTAACATCATGATCATAATATCCTATAGTCAAAACGTGGTAGAATCGACACTAACACACTGTATCATTCAATATATGAGTGTTGGTACGATTTTTATATAGCTAATAATTAATAACTCGTAATTGCCATGTTTCACGTCCTATTAATCTCATAATTGATCAATCCACGGGTTGTTAAACATCAAAGTAATTTGCAGCTCGAATTCACGCGTCTTCCATTAAATATCGTTGTTTCTGATCAAAGATTTACTGACTGTGCTCCGACCGCTCTGTAAAAATCCAGATATTCATCATGTACATGCAGTTAGCTTCAAGGGAAAAGCGAAAGCACTGGTATGGCGGAAGTGAAATCAGTACGTGGCCTGTGGGGTTACATTACTTGTCGACATCTCCACATCGCGATCGTGAGACTAGAAGGGGCCGCTTCCTTCTCGACGCATATACATTAAAGGAAATGTTCCAAGTCACCCATGTCTACTCAAAAGATGAAAAAACAATGTAAAACAAGATGCGGCATAATATAACTAAATGCGGTTTGCGTAAAATATAAACCAAAGGGCAAACCAGCTGGACCGTAGATAAATGTACATACATGTCTGTCTTTAATTAGATCGGATGTCATATATCTTGAAAATAGCTGAACTTATGAAATCCGACTAGTGCAAGTACAAGTGCAATACAGGATGTAGAGTTAATTATAGATTTTCTAGTAATCTCCATTGGGTGCTGAATATATTATTTCGCAAGCATGGGTTTCGAGTTTTACTATAGACGGTATTTTTCACCGTTGGGTGAAAAAATGCCCATCAGTCTTTTTGTTTGGAAGAAACATTGTTCCTTCTCACGATGCACTATGATACTACTTTGAACTCACAGAATTACAGTGGCATTATTTTTTGAATGATATATTTATAATTAATATGAAGCTATTGTTACGTATTTCATGTTGGAGAAAAGTATGGTCCTAATATGAAGCCATTGTTATGTACTTCATGTTGGAGACAAGTATGGTCCTAATATGAAGCCATTGTTACGTACTTTATGTTGGAGAAAAGTATATTCTTAATATGAAGCCATTGTTACGTACTTCATGTTGGAGATAAGTATGGTTATACTATGAAGCCATTGTTATGTACTTCATGTTGGAGATAAGTATGGTCTTAATATGAAGCCATTGTTACGTACTTCATGTTGGAGATAAGTATGGTCTTAATTTGAAGCTATTGTTACGTACTTCATGTTGAAGATCTCAAGTTAATACTTACAAATAGCATTTAATTGCTTTTTGCATCAGATTGTGAACACTGCAAATGATAAATAAACCAAATCCCTGGTGCTTACTTAAACTTGTCATCGAACTCCATTACAGAGGTGGTCTACTTAAAGGTATAATATGTGATCTTTCCAGGGAACGCCCTCAACATCGAAAAAAAAATTGAAAGAAGATTTTCTTACAGATTTACATTTCTGATCATAAATCGTACATACATTCCAAGTTACAGGGCGATACGATTCTTAATTATTTCAAAATCATGATTTTAGAGTGAAAATAAACTGTCGGATATCCGACAACTTATTTTACTCTAGTCTAAATTCACTCTAAACATCTAAAACCATAATTTTGAGGTAATTAGGAATCGTATCGCTCTGTAACTTGCAATGTATGTATGATTTATGATCAGAAATGTAAATCTGCAAGAAAATCTACTTTCTAAAAAAAAAATTGGATAGAGGGCGCTTTCTGGAAAAGATCACATAATATGCCTTTAATATCCAAATATGGTTACAAAAAATGAATTAAAGCAGCTGTTATCTTATTTTGTTTATGGTTACACTTGATACACAAACTGAGAATTTCTTTGAAGAGATTTACGCGAAGAATGATTAAAAGTCTCTTTTTAACTTATATGACTAAAAGTACGTAGCCGTTATGAATCTTGAGGCAAAGCTAAAAGGTCCTACTCCTAAGCAATTTGCTTTTTATACAAATATAGCAATATATATCTTGAAACAAAGATTTGCCTAAAGCTATATGCTAAGCTAGAGCGTACAATGAACTCCGAAATGTTGTAGAAGCTTTTGGATGCTAAATAACTTTCAACAACTATAGCCTATCATGATTACATAACTAATAAATGAGATTTGGCATAAGAAATTAAGAGGAGTTCAACTAAAGTACAAGAAAACTGTTCCAATACAATTATGCGTTAGGTGCCGAGTCTTCGTTCTAAATATACAACGTACTATTAACACGGTTCTAGCTTAAAACCGTGTCTAACTAAAACTCGTGTCTAAATTGGAACGTAGAAACATTCCAGTATCGCATGATACTGGAACACAATTTGGCGTTCCAGTATCAACCGATACTGGAACAGTCAAATCGTACCAGTATCGAGCGATACTGGAAACTTTTATGTTCCAGTATTGAACGATACTGGTATACCAGTGTTTGGGACCTAAAGCACACGTTTTCCTTTATATCTAATGGGTAGCATTGTTTTATATATCAAATATAATATAAAATAAAATAAATTCTTTGTTCATTTAATTCAACTGTGTCTCAAAATTCTATTTTTATTGTTCATTTCATTTCATATCATTGATTGGATAAGATTTATAAATGTCTTAGTCGTCATTTTGTATTGTCACAAAGAGGTGGCTACTCTTAGAATGCTACATACACTGCAGTAGCAATCTTATATTTCCCCCCGGGGTAATTAGAATTCTTCCCTTTATTAAAATCTCAACAACATATTTATGGCTTCCCTTAATTAACTGGTGATCATTCATACACTTCCTTTCGTGGACATCTTAGATTTATTGTTTCCAGTAACAAGAATCCTTCTCTTTATTAAAATATCACAAATCATCATTCCTAAAACAGGTCAGATCAGATATAGGTTACAAAACTTTCGAACAACTATAGTTCGTAGATCCATATTAAATATTGGCCAATGGGTTCCAGACCTTTTCCTGTATTACTATCACTCAGAGGAACTACGCTTGAGCAATCATGACGATTGCGTCATCGTTAGATGCTATGGTTTCGCTGCGGTATGATGGACTTCAAAATCATGCGTCCATGCATGAAGCTAGAACTCCCAGGTAAATCGCGCTATTCAAACGTGCCATCCGAACACGGGACACTTATTGATTTCTTAGGACTTTAATCATTCTTGTATAATGAGGACCAATTAGGATGACGATGGCACGAGGTATATTGTCATTATTCTGGTTAAGAACTATCTATGAAGTCGTAGAATCAAACAGGTGTTTTGAATTCAAACAAGTGTTTTGAATCAGTACAGGTGATGATAAACAATTTAATGCACGACGTTTCGGGCTTAACCCTTTGTGAAGTGTAACCAAGAAAAACAAGAATGAGTAACAGCAATATAGATATGAGCGCGAGTGAAAATCGTACCGATACTGAAAGTCTCGTATCGTGCCTGCATCGTGCCTGCGACAAAACGCCAAACAGCGCAACGGGCCTTGACATCAAAGGGCGCGGGCGGAAATAACATACAAAATTGAATGTGGTTTATAGACAATATAAAAGACAACCATATGTAAAATATAGAGAACCTCTTCTTGAGCCAACGAGGTTGCAAAGTACCCATTCTATGGAGCGGATGTTCGGCCTCTAGTCTTTGATTGGTTAGACCCTCTGATTTGTGTTAACACTGAGACTTCTATATTTCTTCTGACAAAATGAAGGGAGGTTGAAATGACGTGCAACTGGAAAACCATCAAAGTTCAGTGATCAGGTCTGCTATGCGGCGGTTGGTTTCCCCGATGTACAGGATGTTGCAATTCGTGCATCGAATTCATTCATTTATTATTTCCATCATAAAAAATAATCAATTAAAAAACATTAAACATTATCTATATGAGATTTCCATGACAAGTTTGCATCTATAGCTATTCTTAAAAACTTTGCCGAGGAAACATGGGTTAGTTTTACATCCATCAACAGTTAGCTGTAGAACGGGCCCCATTTCAATTGAGGGCGCTCTACTTAGTGACGCAATGCCGTCATTTTTTACACGGCAATTCATCAAGTCCGTCGCTCGCCGGAATACGAACAAAAACACTTTTCAATAGAGGACGGGCTTGGGAACGGGACTGCGTTTCCAAGGGAACGGCCTCACGTACGTCACAATAATTTTCAAAATTAATAAAAAGCCAATTTTGCCGATTTTAAACAACGAAATAACTCTCTTATAACAGAGATAACCGTACAAAGGCATTACTTCTGAATACTATAGGGCTTATATTTAATGTAAAAATTATCCCACTTACCCTAAAAACTCTAACAAATGGTGTAATCTCGTCTTGAAAATGGTGGTCTCATCGCAGCAAACCGGTCAAAAAAGACACAATTTTAGCTTGTGTCGTTTGATGTTGGGGTCAAAGGTTAAATTAAATCATCGAACTGGATGTCGCAAGGAGTTCTGGTACCTTATTAACTCGATGGATAGTTACTTTTTATGCAGACAATTGGGGGTAAAAGGCGAAAATTCAATCATTGCGCAAATTGACGGGTGTGCGTTACCTTGGTTACGTACTCTCGTTGTTTTAGAGCGCCCTCAATTGAAACGGGGCCCCGTTCTACAGCTGACTGATCAAGGAAAACATGTTTATCGCTTCGAGCACTTTTGTTTACTCCCATTAAGCATATACAACATTTCGAGTGGTGCAGGTGAAGCGTCCGTACCAGTCTGCTAAAAAGAGGAGCGCGTTCGGCCTCAGGGCGTGCTATTCAGTGACGCACTGGGCCGTCAATTTTTATCCGGCGAGTCATCAAGTGACGGGAGTCTGTCTTCCGCCGGGTGACGAATAAGCTTGATATTTCTATAGAGAATGGGTTTGGGAACGGGACTTTCAATAGAGGGCGGGCTTGGGAACGGGACTACGTTTCCAAGGGAACGGCCTGCCATCGCAATAATTTCAAGTTTGAAAAATATCCTGTTTTGCCGATTTTCAACCATATCTCAGAGATAGTGTTAAAAAATTCATCACTATATTTAACGTAACAATTACACAAAATTCATTAAAATGGTGTCAACTCGCCTACAAAAATGGTAGTCTCACTCTCATCGCGAGTATACTTTTTAAATGATGTAATTTCGACCTGTATTGCGAGATGTCTGGGTCAAGGGTGAGATAAAAACATTGGACTAGCTGCCGCAAGGAATTCTGGTACCTAGGCTGCCCTCAATTTGTTGATGTTAACTTGGAAAAAGTGACGGTACTTTAGATCCCAGATTCTGGACTGTACTAGAACACCCAGTATCGTTCGATACTGGTACACAGTCAGCTTAGGGCTGATATCCAAACTCTCAGCGGTGATACACCGGTATTACACCGATGTTATACCGGTATTACACCGATATTTGTATAGAATATCGGTGTAATACCGGTATAACATCGGTGTAATACCGGTGTAACACCGCTGAGAGTTTGGATATCAGCCCTTATATTGGCACATATAAAATGTGCCAGTAGCGGTCGATACTGGAACATAATAAATTGACCTGGAACATAATTATGTACCAGTATCGTTCAATACTGGGACAAATCACACTGGTATCATGTGTATACCAGTATCGCCCAACACTGGAACATAAACACGTTCCAGTATCGCTCGATACTGGAACACAATTTGGTGTTCCAGTTTTGACCGATACGGGAACAGTAAAATCGTACCAGAATCGAGCGAAACTGGCAACTGTTATGTTCCAGTATTAAACAATACTGGTAGGCCTATACCAGTATTTGGGACCTTATAAGTACACATTTGCTGTTAATTTGTACGCCAATATTTTGGATTGAAAAGCAAAATGATTTTCTTGATTTTCTTATAATTTTTCCAGTGCAACGCAGTTCCACGAAATATATTGATACGTTCACACTAGGGAGAGTAAGAGCGACGCAAGGAAGAGTAAGCGGTGGTTTGGAATAGTTCGCATAAATGATGGAACAGTGACAGTGTGAAAAGGTTGCTGGCGTAAGTTACGCCGCCGAAATCCTGCCGATTTACTCCTGCTTTATACTGTAGTTGGAGTTGCGAGGGGGAGCGAGCTCCGCGTAGCTTCACCGTAGAATAACTGGCTGCGTGAACAGCACTTACGCGATTCATCTAGCGGATAGCGTAAGTTTGACCTATGCACTTCCGGGTTAATATATTAATTTGACAGAGAAGAAAAAAGGATCAGAAAATGAGGGGGGGGGGGGTCGA
Organism: Ophiura sarsii; assembly: GCA_035610835.1. NCBI lineage: Eukaryota > Metazoa > Echinodermata > Ophiuroidea > Amphilepidida > Ophiuridae > Ophiura > Ophiura sarsii. The sequence goes on from CM069441.1 coordinate 40,337,438, forward strand.
ATAATTCATTTCAATCTGGGGGAGACAAATGTAATGTAAAAATCGCCTGATATTAGCTGAATTTGGTCTGACCAATTTTAAACTAATTTTAAGTAATTCTTATTAAAAATCAGAATTTTCGATTGTTTGGGAGACAAAATGGGATGGAGCTCTAGCTGATAAGGAGGAAGTGGGGCCACAAGAATATCTTAGCTAAGAGCTGTATATTGATTCGCGCGCCATCCTTTTTAAGGGAGTTTTATTTCTGAATCAATTCAAAAATGTAGGCAATCAGTAATAGTCTATACATAACAAGGGGTATTTTAATATTCAATTGTGTGGTATGTATGAAGGCAGACTTGATCTATCCATTGAATCTGAAAAGCATCGGTTTGGTTTCACTGCTACTACATCACTTAACATGCAATGTTAAACAACCCGGAGGGAAGGACAAATTAGATGTGTAAGCTACTTCTACATGTAAATGAATTAACCCTAAAGTAAACCTTTACCATCACAACAAAACACTACAGTATTTGTTCTCCCCTGATAATGTTATTCCCAAAAGTCATGCCCGGGGAGTTTAGAGGGTTTAAAAGAGACATCTGTTCTCGTGTTCCCTATAAAGGCTTCCTCATCACTAGTACAATTCACTACAGTACTATCGGCTGAGAGGTCCAATCCCGGGGGTCCAATTGATTTGGACATATTCCATTTAACTTTAGAGGAACCACTACAGGGCCGTAAGACACTTTTTTGAAAGGGGGGGGGAGGCGTTTTCAAAAAAAAAATCACCGGAAGTGATAGAGCTAGTTTTTTCCCGTCGGAGACATGCAGATTTTCTAATTTTTCTGTTCCATTATGGTGTCATAGTTTACCTTTCTTGTTGGTCGACGCACAGAAATACCGGAAGTAGTTTTTGGAGATATTTTTGAGGGGGATTTTTTTTGGGGGAGGGGGGGATTTTCTCTGTTTTTGGCAGTGGCGTAGCTAGGTTATTGATATTGGGGGGGGGGAGAAATGATAATGAACCGACAAGATTTTTGTGAGTCGAATATGCGCGCGTAGCGCGCGAAAATGTTCGAATTTGCACCTATTTTTTGCACGATCGAGGTACATTTTGGCTCTTAACAAGCTTGTAGCAAAGAATATTGCATTTTGGGAAGACAAATGCGCGCGCAGCGCGCGAAATTTTTTCATCTGTGTACACATTTTCCGGGGAAGATTTTCAAAGGGGGGCGATCGCCACCATCGCCCCCCCCCTTCTTACGGGCCTGCACTAGCTATAGCTATTCAAACGTATCATCTTGGGTACCCATCTTAACAAGTCACACATTGATCATTTCTAATCCTTCTTGTATGCGAATTAATTTAGAAGAAAATCAATCTGGACATCGGCACGAGAAAACTTGTGATTTAAGACACAGGGAAGCCAAGAACTTAAGTGCCAATGATCCGATTATACATAAACTGAAGTAGTAAACCGGCCAAGTCTGTGAATCTACTATAGGTGCTAGCACGCGCCGCGGGCTATCAAATGGGGATAAAATCTTAAAAAGATTTTCAAGCCGATCCCGTGGGCTGATCCCGGGGACAGATCCCGGGGACAGATCCCGGGGACAGATCCCGGGGACAGATCCCGGGGACAGATCAGGTAGATACCGGACTTCCATGCGGAGCCGGACCCCCCCCCCCCACAAAAAAAATGTGACCAGATGTTCTACCATGTTATCTACCATGTTAACATTGGTAGGAATATGTCGTCATGCAAACATCACAGAATACACCAAAACGTCGCAGGTGCTCGCGGACGATAAGAACAAATCCTTCCACAGCTTAATATATAGTTACGGTTTAAGCACTGGCAGCGGCTCAACACGAAACTTAAAGCAAAATGAAAGAATATGAACCATGGAAATATTTATGGTGTGTGATACGTTGGAAATAAAAACCCACTAGAGGCCCCGAAAACACTTCCATTCAAACAACACAATCGAAATGCTATTCTTGGCGTTGCTGATGGGCAAGCAATTAATAATCGTCGGCATTAACGGGTTCCTGGAAATAGCATTCCATTTATCATACTTTGCGTAGGAGGGGTAAAGTAATTTAATGTGTCTGTATATAAAGGTGGCACCTTAACGCAGAAAAAGGTTGCTGAACCTATTAGTATTATACACTCAGCCGTTCTGCTGCAATTATTTTTTGTTGCTAAACGTTCAAATCACACAACGTTTTATATTAAATGTAGTTCAAATAATTACATTCATATACTGCCCGCAAAATAAAAACTATAGCTCCTACGTAAATAATATTAAATTATAAATTGTAAAGAAATTTCTTGAGACATTGTCCACGAAAATCGGTTAATGATTAATCAAGCTACATTGAAAAGCATAGAACAAAGTGCAGTTAACGTTTTCACACTTTGGTTTTGAACACGCGGGTCAGTGTGACAGGGGTGTGTATGGGCTGCATTGATCAATTGAAGCATCCCCAATCGTCATATTACTATCGACACGTGAGTTGTCACTACCAGGTAATTAATAATCTTACTGTTGCTAGTCCGAGGCTGCGTGTAGACGAACACACTGTTCAAATGAAAAACGGACTTTGTTTTGGATTTGGGCACATAACTGAGTCAAAATCCATTAAATCTTCACGTGTAATATCTTATATTAAAGAGAAGAATTTTCCTTACAACTTAATCATTTAATATTTTACGTATTAGAGCTATACTTTTGGAGCTGAGAGCATATTTATGACCTGGTCAGTTACTTATTTTGAGGACTGTATAATCTAATAGTAATAGCAATACTACTGTTGTCCCCCAAAAATCGTTTTGTCAAGTAACGTACGTGATATAAAGAAAAGATAGTGGTTTAACTGTGGGTAATCGAAAAATCGAGCTCGATTTGTTTGCGCCGGTTTTGGGGAAGCCACTTAACCCCCACCCCGCTCTCAAAAGTATCCGACTCGACGGCACCCCTCTTAAGTTGTTGATTCCTGACTCGACGGCAGCCACACGCTCTCAAGTTTCTGTCTCGGCGGCACCACAACCCGCCCTTAAAAAAACCCTGTTGTACGGACCCGTCCGACCCATTTTTGTCTCTTCAAATGTTGATTCCCCCCCCCAAATTAATGTAAAAAATGCATACTTTTGAATATGTCGAAAAATGTTGCAAATTCACCAAAAATTCCCGGTTTTTTGGGAAAACCCCGCTCTTCCTGAAAGGTCCATTTTCAAAAATGCTTTATGAAAAATATGTTGACAAATTCCCGTAATTGGAAGCAATTAGAATGATTTCGTTAAGCGAAAAATTGTAGCCCCTCTTTATGATAAGAGCGAAAGAAATTAGCAAAAAGATAACAAAAAAGATAATAATATTGCTTTTTAACATGTTTAATAAACAAAAATGGCTCGTAGGCCTCTTGCCACACAGATGAGATGACGGTCGTACCCATGTTCATACAATCTACCGATTCAAACGCTAGGCAGCTTGGCGCTGCCAACGGGCAAGTACTATGACATACTAGGGTTCCTGGAAATTTCATCTTACTTTACACATCAAATTATTAGACAATAAATAAAGCACAACAATCATAAGTGCGATGATGACATACACTCTGCGACAAGGACGGCTAAGTAATTGGTTTTCTTGATGTTGGAGATGGGCCGTAACGCAACAGTTCTGCTATCTCACAAATGGTTGCTAAATTGATGGTGTTTTTTTTTAATGCATTTGAATAGAAGACTACGTAAAATGGTTGACGTAAACAATATTCATTTCTTAACATTTATCTTTGGCTATGATTAAACCCAAAGATATTTAGAAATACATTTGACTGTTTTTTCTTCGTTTCTTTATTTTGTTGTTGTTGTTGTTGTTGTTGCCACTAACTGGTTCCCATTGCATGACTTTACGCTACAAAATAAAGGGTCTTTAAGAAAGTCCTGCTGCAAGTAGTATTGATTTAAATTCAATTTAGCTCTCTCTTGTTTTTGGATCACACATTTATTTGATATTCAACTTCTTCTTTTCATATCTGTGGCCAAGATGCCTATCTTTACCCCCGGTCTGTACATCACACGATCTCCAGCTGTTACTTATAAACGCATCACGATAGCGGCTCTTTGTTTGAGAAAATAATATTCCTATTGGTACCGTACACACAGAAAAAAGATTACATAAGTTTACACAAGCTATGTTAATATAGAACTCCATAATTATTATGTAAATCTTTCACACAGTATTTGTGTACCAAATACACAAGTTATGTAAACATAACTTGTGTATTTTGTACACAATTTAGTTGTGTACCAAATACACAAGTTATGTTTACATAACTTGTGTATTTTGTACAAAATACTGTGTGAAAGGTTTACATAATAATTATGGAGTTCTATATTTAACATAATTATGTAAACATTTTTCTGTGTGTAGTGGTGCTGAGCATGCTGGACTGTACAAGAACTCCTCTTTGAAATTGGAGCGTCCACTATATACACCACTAAAAATGGTCACACTTGAAATTGGTCTATCTAAATTTCTAAATAAACAAGAACTCTTCTTTGAAATTGGAGCGTCCCCTATACACCACTAAAATGGTCACACTTGAAATTGGTCTAAATTTCTAAATAAACTTATACATGTAACTCATTTTCCAAGTATTGCTTTTTGCTTTATAAGCATAAGTTTGAGATGGGTGTTAGCCATAAATCTGACGCTACAAGGAAATCTGCATTACATCTTAAATATTACTAGAAAAGGTTGCATGGTGCTGTATAGGCAGTGGGCTCGCCCAAGAATATTCTCAATAACAAATAACAAACAGCCACAATAGCCAGAAAATACTAGTACCCCGGATGAGGCACTTAAGTCTGAAATCAAATGGATATATACTGTAGGTTTTAGGCTGGGCTGGCACTTTCAAACCATGGCATTGAGTGAAAGAGGATGCGTACAAGGGATCACAGAATGGTGGAGAGGTTGCCAAAATGCCCACCAAAAAGGGGAGAAAAATGGTGAATAACTTGCATGGGGTCTTTAGGTGAGAAATTTGCAATCATTTCCAGAAAATTGGGTGACAGAGTGGTCAAAGCTTCCAAAACTAGCTAGGGGGGGGGGGGGGGGGGGGGGGGGGGGGAGGTGCTCATCGGGTGAGAGCGAGACTGAAAAGGGGTCTTAACATATGAAATTGACCCTTCCCCGGAATGTACTAGTATGGTTACGCTGATATTAACTGACTGTCACAAACCCCGTAGATGAATGCTTAAGTGAGAAAAATGTCGAAATAAACTAATTCAGTATTTTTTAAAATATATATCCGAACTAACCCTTTAATACACTGTTCAGCTATTTGGCATTGGGAAGTAATTGAAATACAAAATGAATCACGAGTAATAGGATTATGAATATTCCATGGCAGCGGGTCAAGTTGAGTTATTTTTCATATGATAGTGTAGCTTCAGGGAGGATTTAAACTACCCTCCTTATTATGGATTTGAACGTAAGGGGATAGAAGAAAACCGTTTAATCTATAATGGTTGATGGTGAGGTATTGACTTACATAATAACTCAGCGCCAAGCATATCAGCCCGTTAAGGCGACGAAAAAAACCCTGTCTTACGGCGGGGCTCGACCGATCTAATTGTTTTCCCGAATTTTTAACAAAAACATGATAAGTATTGTTTGGGAAGATTTTAGAAAAAATCGTGTTTTTTAATTTAAAACAATTGTGGGGAAACAATGGGAAACATTTGGATTTTTAAAAAAAAAAAATTTCGATTTGTTTTAATATTCCGTTCCTTTGGCCGTTGAACGGGTTTAATTGTTTTGATTAAATGATCAAAGATATCATGAAATTAAAGGAAAATGTCAAATTGAAAAATCCAGTCGCTTTATAAGCGAGAAAATGGGCTTTTTGTAACACTCGTTTAACGTGTAAACATATACGGAAACCATTTAGTGGTGTAAAATCTTAAAGGCATTTTAAGTTCACTTAGGTTTATATAAGCTCTGCATCGTTCTTCAAATCACGTGTACTTACAATACTTTATAGTAGCTTCCGATCAATGTCACTAGCTATGCTACTGACTCTATACAGAGAGTCTTCTACATTCTGCTGCCCGACCGACCTATTTTTTGGAACAGATTTGTTGAAAATTTGTTAACAATATTTTGATCTTTTTTAAATTTCTTGAACAAATCGAAGATTTTGGAATTACTACCCCCCAATCAAACAAAATTCCACACCACCTTTTTTTGATGAGGAGTCCGTTCGCCCTTAGAACAGGTACTTAGCGGCAATTGTGAATCGAAGAAAACAACATTATTTCGCTGTGTGTCTGATTATAAACAAGTATTATTAATATAATAATAAATTGCATTTCATCTGTCACCAAATTAACAGGTGTAAGCCAGTTTACCCTGGCGAACTAGCCGCCAGAGTGGACCTTTGCCTTTAAGCAAACACACCCCAACACAAACCTTAAAAAACCAAGTAATTTATATAATGTGATCATTACGATGAGAATCAAAAGCACTGCAACCATACAACAGATAATCGCACCTATAGGGAACTGGTCATTTTTTTCATATTCAAGATGAAGAAAAAAGGCGTCGTAGATATTTTTTAAACTCTTTACATTTAACCATATCTAACGATTATGATATTTCAATAGACATGAATAATCTATTTATGTTTAATTGAACATTTTCAGTGTCGCTCTTTCGTTTTGAAGCAAATTAATTGAAAAAACCAAAAAAACCCTCCACTTTATAACATCTCTATAATCCCAATGTAGACACAGCCCCCTCTGGAGCCATAGTTCTTCCTGTACAGTAATACACCTATCAGTTGTAAGACGCACTATACGACCCCCGGGAGTGGTGCGTCACTTTACCGAGGTGCGTCAACTTCTCATGTACCATGACGCACCCTGTGTCAAAAAAACGACGCACCATTGCCATCCAAATACGCACCCTCAGTCAACTATCAGCCCATTCGCACCCATGTAAAGTGACGGAACTTTACGCACCCTCCGTCATTTTTTGACGGACCAAAGGCTGCCACTGACGTACCCTCCGTCAAGAATTATTGGTAAACGACGCACCCACGACGCACCTCTCCCGGGGGTCGTATAGTGCGTCTTACAACTGATAGGTGTATAAAATATAGGCTGGTATAGGGCACCCATTTAGTTTCACGCCTCATTCCGTGTGTGTCTATGGAAGCCAGGCAAATCAAGGGGAACCATGGCTGCTCTTGTCACACCTCCAAGCCTATCGTACTTGCACGTGTTGATATATTGTTGTCTTACTTTTACAACCCATGTGGGAATCCAATTAGGTACTTAATCAATGAAGACCCATTATGTCTCATTGTGTTGATGACAATCAGCTCAAATACAATAGGGCATCAACTGCCTTATTTGCGAGTATCCTCTAATTGCTAATGATGCGGACTACACTCTCAGAACAGGTATTAAATAACCATGGGTTAAAAGAATGTTGGTTAAAAAGTATACAGCATTGGTTAAAAATGAAGCGTTGGTTAAAAATTACTTTTAACACTGCGTTGGTTAAAGAGTAAAAATATAATTAATTTTTAGTTTATTCAACGTTGGTTAAGGCATCATAATTTTAACCAACAATAGGTCATAACAAGATTCCCGCCAAAGAATTTCATTGGCGAGGAAAATATTTTGCGCAGATTATTTAGACCACGTCAAAATTTGTATATGCAATCAATCGTGTTATTTCCCGCCCCTGGTATTTACCTTGGCGCTTTTCATTTGGCATTATGTTGCCAGTTAATATTGGACCAATATTGGTTTTACATTGGCGCTCTTCAATTGGTATTATGTTGGCAACCAATATTGTTCCAATAATGGGCACATTATACCAGAGGCAGAAAATAACCCGATTGATTTCATATTCTGACGTGGTCAAAAAATTGCGCCGCTGTTTCAAGTTATCGCTTCCCGGCCTCGTAGCTAGGATCTTGGGCCTTGTCCTGTCCCTTGTTGGTCTTGGCCACGGATTGGCGCCAATATTGAAAGCCAACTTAACGGGCGAATGAAACATCAATATTGTAATGTTGTATGGGTTAAAGTTTAGCAAAAATAAATAAAAGTGTAACCAACATTTTTAACCAACTACTGTTGGTTAAAACATTTTAACCAACAAATGATTCAAAATTGTAACCAACCACAGGTTAAAGTTTAACCAACCACTGTTGGTCAAAACATATTAACCAACAAATGATTAAAATGTGTAACCAACCACAGGTTAAAGTTTAACCAACAGCTGTTGGTTACAGTTTTAACCAACCAATTGTGGTTCACCTGGTAACCTCCCGTTGGTTAAAATTTTAACCAACATGGTTAAAGATTTTAACCTTTGTTCTGAGAGTGTACCAGGCACGACATTTGTTCGCATAAACAAACGAAATTCATGAACGAAATGCTCTATCTTAACACAATATCGGGGTTTCCAACTAGCTATAATGGGTCATTCACGTTCATAGTATGTTGTCGCCTACAGAATACAAAAAAATGTTACCGTTTACATTTTTTAGTGAATTCCAATAACAAAGCAGAATTAGCACTATAGCGCAAATTCAAAGTTTGAACTAGACTTCAACGTTACAGGGTCTTCTGCCCGGGGGAGTATGAGGTTACGGGGATATGCCGCCAAATAGGGTCTCTTTTTCACCCTTTGGTAAACGAATGACCCCTTTTCAAAGCCATTTTTGGTAAATGTATGGGTCTAAAACCTTAGGGTTCATATCCAAACTCTCAGTGCTTTAAAGCATTTTTCTAGCGATTTAAAAGCGCTTTTCCAACGGTATTTCGTTCTATTGTTAAAAGCATCGGAAAAAGATCGGTGATTAACTAGAAACCTCTCTACTTATCTGGCGTTAACAATAGAACTATTGTAGTACTCTCGATGGCTGCATTAGTGAAGCAGACAGATCAAAGGCGCAAGGAAGGTTGTGTTATATTCTTTAAGAAATACTATAATATAAGTAGAGAGGTTTCTAGTTAATCACCGATCTTTTTCCGATGCTTTTAACAATAGAACGAAATACCGTTGGAAAAGCGCTTTTAAATCGCTAGAAAAATGCTTTAAAAGCACTGAGAGTTTGGATATGGACCCTTAATGTTGTTGTTTTTCATAGAAATTGGGTATCTATTATAAACCATACACCAAACTAAACCAGTCATCTGTAACGACAGCAGTCTGTGCACCAGTCAATGCATGTTTCCCCATGCATGGAATGGAACCGGCCTCATAACATTGTTGATCAGATCAACAATGAGGTGAAACTTGTGGAAATATAAATTCCAATAACCACAGGGAAAACAAATGCCAAATAATGAAGAAACATGAAGATACTGTTCCATGTACCAACAGTTAATAACTAACAGTTTCCTGATTTCGTACGAACTATGCGCATTGTATATCGCTTCAACATTAAGCATGTTTAAAGCCTCATTTCTCAAAACTGTCAAAATGCGGGAATAACCCCGGGGATAGCTGACTTATTACGGGCGGTATAGGTGGGGTGGGGGCGTCCCATGCTTTCTGTTTTAATGTCATACTGGACCATTTTGGTGTAAAATTGACAATGTTTGCGCTCTTCGCGCAAATTAGTTTCAATGTTTTATAATTTAAGGCTCATTAAGCTCCATTTGTCACACAAGATGGCTTCAGGAACGTTTTTCTGGACCATTCTAGATTTTTGAAAACGGGAAATGTTTTGAACATGTTTCAACATTATAAACAAATATTTGTGCTCGCCCCCCTAATTTTGATTTGCTTCCGCTGCCACTGTCACGTATCATGCTTTTCAGTGACCCATTTATCAGAGCACTTAACGGCTAGTTATTTGCTCTTTGCAAGAAGGGGGGGGGGGGGGGGGGGGTGGGGGGGGGGGGGGGTGGGGGGGGGGGGCAGTGAACATATCAAGCGTGTACGCATCCGCGTCAACAAAAAAAACACTTAAAAAGGGGTCCAGATTTCACCACACGACGTCGTCGGCGTCTTTATGAACAAGCGATATCGTCTTTACGAATAGTAAACAGTGTAAACAAAGTCAAGTTTCAGTGAAAGGTAGAACGATATGATTATCCGTAGGTAGTTAAACGATTGAGAAAGGCTCAAGGAATAAACTTGGAAATGTTTATTGTCATTGCGTGTTGCATGGTTACCTTGGGGACTGCTCACTGGCTCGACCACCCTCGTATTTAGAACACAATTTAAATGCTTTCTCTGTGTAAGCACATTACATTGTATGTTGACCTTACATGTTTTTTTTGGATGATTTATTTAATTGTGAAACCTTAAAACAAGACAAATACATGAATACTGCACCTTTCTTCATAATGTACAGTATTGGGTACAGTAGCCCCCGGCCCAGGACTAGCCCGTACAGTAATGTGACAAATAATATAATGCTATAGTATGCATGCAAAATTGATATACTTGCCAATTTTATGCATTGTCACAAGTGTTGAAATTGTTTTGCATATCTGTATGAATGTCACATGAATATGAATTAAGATTATTTGGAGCATTACTTATTACGCCATTTACGGGTGTATTATTGAGTGTTGGTAACGCCGTTTAGGGTAGGGTTTTTACCGTTTGTATGTGTTACGCCATTTAGGGGTATCAAAATAGTGTTCTGGTTTACGCCATTTAGGGTCCATTTCAGAGATGCTTGGACGCGCATGTCTACCCGCTTGGTATGTTCACTGACCCCCCGGGACTTTTGCGAGGGAACCTCGAACTGGTACCGCACTTGAATGGGACTACTCCATAACATTATGTAACTAGTTCGACTCTCGCTGCACAATGTAATATGACTGGTCATGCAGTGAGACATTGTGAAATGATGCAACATTTTCATATAATCTGATTCCAGTTCGAGTCTCTCCTCGCACAAGGATCCGTGCAAAGAGCGAATTGATGTTCATTGTTCATTTAGTGAATATAACCCCTGATTTCTTGTTGCGGGATAGTTATATCATCCATCGGTTTGACATCTGCCATGCCGTGATCAAATCAAATCCAAAATTGTAAAAATCACTGAATGTTATACGAACAGTAGCTACTTACTATCTGTGCATGCTAAAACAATCCGTCAGGCATGTCATAAGGTTTGTCTCTTCAAATAGATCGTGTTGACAAAGGCATCTTTCATTTCGTACGCTTCCCGGCGCAAGTAGGCTGGCATTTATTCATTTGCACGAGTACTTCTGTAAACAGAGCGAGAGCAATGTACAACGGTAACAAGGCACGTTTCATTTTAAGGTGGTTGTGTTCACCCTTAAAAATACACATAAACCAGATGTTCAGATTTTTATTTATATGGAATTAAGGTGATATTTATTACTAATCATTATATTCGTATAAAAATCTGACGAGCAATTATGTTAATTCCCATTACGATTTTTTCAAATAATAATACATTTTTAACCAAAAAAAGAACCATTTATTAAGGTTATTAGCAAAAGTTCTGAATTGGTTGACGTTTTCATACTGGGCTTTACAAATTATAGACATACCCACTCGTTCAGATTTTTATTTATATAGAATTCAGGTAATATTTATTACTAATCATTATATTCGTTAATTCATGTCAAAACAAATCTGATGAGCAATTATGTTAATTCCCATTACGATTTTTTCATATAATAATACATTTTTAACCGAAAAAAGAACCATTTATTAAGGTTATCAGCAAAAGTTCTGAATTTGTTGACATTTTCAAGCTAGGCTTTATAAAGTATAGACATTCCAACTCTTACCCTTTACACATCGGAGATTGTGGAGCTTACTGGAAAAGGTAATAGCGAAACTTTGGTTCAACGTGTTATGCCCACCTTAAACCTTTTCTAGCACTAGCAAATGTTTACAGAGTGTTAAGAAAACGCCACATCAAGACTCAAGTGACTTTAAAATTGGAAGAGGCCGAGCTCTGTAATGTAATTAAACATGGTGAATCTCGAAGGCAAAGCGCAACACAATCTGTAATTTCCTGGGTTAAATTCAACTAACCGTAAATAAAATTATTAAATAGAATTTATTTAATTGGCGAACACATTGACATGTGAGAAGTTTGAAACTCACTTATGCTTGTTAAACTATGACATATAAACGACGGCTGCAGTTCATATGGATTACATAGCAGGGTATAAAGTGTGTAATTGCCATCACATCCCGTTCAATAATAAAAAGGTCCTTATTTCCTGAGATATACGACACATTGGATGACGTTTATGGCAAGTATTTTGCACATTAGAAAAGATAAACCAGTATAAACCTGGTTTTCGATCGAAAAACCAGGTAATGAGAAGCTCAGTTTTGTCATCATTCAATTTCAACTTATTTGCAGTCATCCACGATTTATGTCCTTGATACAAGATTCAATTCGAGAACAAGAGGCAATTTCATCGCAAGCACTATCCAAGTCAAAAGATAAATATAGCTGTGTATTATCGGCATACATATATTACATATGCACTTCTAAACCATGTTTGCGTGCAATGTTCGCTATTGGAGATGAATAAATGGTGACGAATTGTGGGCCAAGTACATTACCTTGGGGGACACCGAAGAGGAGCGGAATGAATGATGACAAACAACCATTGATGTTTACAGCATGCGTTCGATCAGTCAAATATGAGCGGATCCATTCAAGTGCACTATCTCTGACACCAAACGATGAGAGACGCGACAGAAGGATACTGTGGTCTATGGTATCAAAGGCAGCAGATAGATCAAGTAGGACCAAAAACGTACCACGTTTTTGTTCCATATTACATAAAATGTCATTCTGAACACGTAGTAAATGCTGTTTCAGTTCCATGGTGTTTCCTATAAGCAGATTGAAGACATTCATATAGGTTATTAGAAGAAGCGAGGTGATGAGCTATCCGAGATGATACAACTTTTTAAATTATTTTTTAGATGAAAGCCAAGTTTGAGACAGGGCGGTAGTTTTTTAAGAACTCAGAGTCAAGCGATGGCTTCTTAAGTAGAGGTGTGACAAGTGCAGTCTTGAAACAAGATGGGAAAACAGCAGATTCCAATGAAAGATTAACAATCCGTGTAATAAGTGGAGCAAGCTGATGAAGATGTTTCTTTAAAGTAGGAATAGGGTCAGAATCACATGATTTTGATAGTGAAGCTCTGATGATTTTACAAACCTCTTCTTCCGATGCAGGAGAAAAACCATCTAAATATGAAGTCAAATCATGTTCATTGTCCAAAATAGTAGAGGAGTTCAGGATGTCAGTAGCAGTAGATTCAGTGTCCAAGTCGTTGCGTATCTTAGTAATTTTTGAAACAAAGAAATTGTTAAATTTGTGCGCCAATTGTTCCTTAGAATTGTGAGAAGGAAGTTTTGGTTTTCCCTTTTGAAATAAAAGACTCTCAACAATCTTAAAGAGCTCTTTCTGATCAGCACAATTCGAAATCTTGTCTCTGTAATACGTTGCCTTGGCATCATATATCATGTTATAAACATGTTGCCGCTAAGTTATAAAAATCTCACGATCCACTTCCAACTTTGATTTCCTCCATTTGCGTTCGAGTCTTTTCTTTAATTTCTTTGCTTCATCAATCTCTGGGGAATACCAGGGATTGGAAGGTCGAATTGTAATCGTGCGAGACTTTAGTGGTGCGTGATTATCTAAAATGTAGCGGAGAGATGAGTTATATTTATGAACAATTCCATTTAGATCTGTTGATGAATCAATATCTGCACAAGATTTTTCAATGTCCAGAGTAAATCGTTCAACGTCAATTTCTTTATATTTTCTATAAGAAATTTGCCGTTTTAAAGGGCGAGGTTTCTTGAGGTTCAGCTTGCAGAGAATTGAAACAGGATCAGTCATCAAACAGTCGACATTGACAGAGTTTATAAGATTATCTGAGGCGCGAGCAATAACTAAATCCAAAATATGTCCTTTGATGTGAGTCGGAGAATCAACTGATCAAAATTATAAGTATCCAGCAATTCTTTCAATTGTGAAGTGTCGTTATCATTTGTATCTTCAAAATGAAAGTTAAAATCACCAACGATTAGGAGTTTGTTCTTTGAAGTAGATATCAGTGTGCTGAGAAAGTCCGAAAATTCTTGAAGAAAAACACATGTTTTTGGAAATGACAAATCACAACAAAGACTTTCAAAAGAGAGATATTTGAACTGTGAGCTGGTACTTCTGGTTATTGATTGTTTGTGTATTACCGCAACTCCACGTAATATTTGGACAAGGAACATGAAAAAGATAATAACCAGGTAAAGTATTAAGTTCACCAATAGCTTTCTTGTGCTTATTTGTTGATTTGTTCATGAACATAAACATCTCATATGGGATATTATTTACAAGTAGGTTATTTATTCTGTTTATTCTAAAACAAAACTCGGACATATCGAAGTTCTATTAATATTTTCCACCTTTTTCAATACATATTTCTGGTTTTTAACAGTTATACTATCGTTCATCGGCCAACTGCGAAAAGCCTGCTAAAGGGGTAAAAAAAAGTAAGTCCCCCTCTTAAAATTAGATTACCTTTGTTTACATAACTTCAGACACAATTAGACGTTTTGAAAAATTCAAACGATTATGAAAAGAGAAAACGCTTGGCTACCAATAGAAATTTTTGGATTTCGATATCATGTTTATTTTTCCCAAAACAGTGACATTTCCTCGAAAGGATGCTTTTAGAAAAAGTGGCACTTACTTGTATTGGATTTTGGCAAATGTCATGTTAACGAAAACATAATTGAGGGGATATTTGACTTTTTTGGGAAAAGTAAAGATGGTATTGAAAAGGGGAAACTTTGTACGGATAGCTAAGCGTTTTTCCTTTTCAGAAACGTTTCAATTTTTTAAAACGTCTAATTTCCCAGGAATTATCCAGGAATGTTTTGATGTGGGGGGGGGGGGCAAATATTGTATCCTTGTGAGCGGAGCGGGAGAAGCGATTGGAGCGACCAGCGTGTGGGTTCCAGGCTGAGACGAATATACCTGAGTATATTCAGGTATATTCGTCTCAGGTTCCAGGGGCCGCCTTAGGGCCGCCTGGTGGGGTCCAGGGGCGAAGCTAATTGGTTTTCGGCATTCTAAGGCAAAGATTCAGCATAGTGAAGCAAGAAGAATGAGGGTGTTTCGAGATCCAATATAATGTTGAAACCTGTATAAAAAATATGAACTAAAATGGTCCAGAAAAATAGCCTGAAGCCATCTTGTTAAGCTTAAATGTTGAAACATTGGAACTAATATGCGCGAAGCGCGAAAAAAGTGTAATTTTTTTTTTACACTAAAAGGTCCAGTTTAACGTTTTAAACGTCCTCCACATAATATTAAGAATATTTGTTGTGGTTCGAGAGCCATTACAATGATGAAACATGCAGAAAAAAATGTGCGGGAAGCGCGCAAAAACCCCTAGTTTTTGAACTAAAATGGTCATGGGAAAACTTTCCTGAAGCCGTCAAGTTAAGCTTGAATAATGAAACATTGAAACACTAATACGCGCGCGAAGTGCGCAAAATTTGGCATTTCTAACATATAAATGGTCCAATATGACGTTTTGATCGTCCCCCATACTGTTTGGTGTAGTTCGAGACCCAGTATGATGTTAAACCTGTAGAAAGAATGCGCGACGGAAGCGCGCAAAGATTTTCATTTTTTAAATAAAATGGTCGTAGAAAACTTTCCTGGAGCCATCTTGTTCAGCTTGAATAATGAAACATTGAAACTAATACGCGCGAAGCGCGCAAACATTGGCATTTTGAACACCAGTATGAAGGTCCAGTATGAAGTTTATAACGTCCCCACATAATATGTAAAATATTTACGGTGGTTCGAGACCCATTATTATGTTGAAACTATAGGGGAAAAAAAGAGCGCGAATCGACCACAAAAAAAAAAATCAGTTCAGAACAAAAATGGTCCAGAAAAAACCGTTCCTGACGCCATCTTGTTAAGCTTGAATAATGAAACATTGAAACGAATACATGCAAATCGCGCAAAATTGGCATTTTAACACTAAAAGGTCCAGTATAACAGTTTTAACGTTCCCACATTACAATTATGGGGACGTAACCCCGTAACCCCCCGTAACCCCCACACCATTTGTACCGCCTATGCGCCTACTCTTCCTCCTCCCTTACCTTTTTTTTATTTTAAACTCTTTTGTCAAGGGGGAGGGGGCATGGCCTGCTGCCCCCTGGATACGCCACTGAGTATTTTAATAGGATTCGCACTGTTCTAAATTCAATGTAGCTGGTGCACGAGGTCCTCCTATTCATAGCGAGACTCGTACTGTCAAATATATATCTTGAATTTTTTCTTGCTGAAAATCTTAAACACCACCAAATAGCACTGGGAAATTTTTGTGTAGATAAACGGAACGCGGTTTAATAATGACCAACCAATACGTGTTTAACCATGCTTACGCGAACGATTGAACAACTCCCGTGAACGGACAGCCAGTGCGTTTGTTACGGCCCAATACGTGCAAAAGCCCAATACGTGCAAATTTGCACGTATTGGGCTTAAATAGAAAAAAATGACAAATAAATTATTCTTTGGCCCAATACGTGCTAAAGAAAATTTGAACTCTAAATTTTGAAAATATTCTATTAGGCAACCACTCTCCCTCTGAAAGCTTCAAACATTGACGATGTTTAGTCGACCCTGCTTGGTTCGACCAGAAGTAAATTGGTCCAAATGTTTAAATGGCTGTAAATGGTCAATAATGTTATGTTGAAGCTATTCCAGTAATAAAGCACCCTCCCTCTGAAATTTTTTCATCAAAAGCTACTGAACTCGACCTACGTCCAATTCGTCCCGACATACCCATGCCCCTCTAATCAGTAATATTAAATTCAGCTTTAAATCTCTTTAATTTAACTTACACCCTCCCTCTGAAAAAATTAAATCATAAGCTACTGAACTCGACCTACGCCCAATTCGTCCCGACATACCCATGCCCCTATAATCAGTAATATTAAATTCAGCTTTAAATCTCTTTAATTTAACTTACACTCTCCCTCTGAAATATTTAAATCATAAGCTACTGATCTCGGCCTACGTCCATTTCGTCCCGACATAACCATGCCCCTATAATCAGTAATATTAAATTCAGCTATAAACATCTTTCTTTTAACTTACACCCTCCCTCTGAAATATTTCAATCGTACCTTGAAATATTTCAATCGTACCTTGAAATATTTCAATCGTACCTTACAAAACTCGACCTACGTCCATTTCGTCCCGACATAACCATGCCCCTATAATAAGTAATATTAAATTCAGCTATAAATATCTTTCCTTTAACTTACACCCTCCCTCTGAAATATTAAATCGTCCGACAATTGACTCGACATGAAATGTTGAACACAAAATATTGGGCTTAGGTTTCTTAAATATAGGTAACAAGACGATTTTTTCGACAGATTGAAGGTAATAAGACATAATAGAAGTCATATATAAACTAAACAGATGTTTCTAGATCATTTTTCAAAAAAAAATTTTTTTTGCACGTATTGGGCTGAGGTTGAAATTTTCTTAAATATCATTAATAAGACGGTTTTTTCGACAGATTGAAGGTAATAAGACATAATAGAAGTCATATATAAACTAAACAGATGTTTCTAGATCATTTTTCAAAAAAATATTTTCATTTGCACGTATTGGGCTGAGGTTGAAATTTTCTTAAATATCAGTAATAAGACGGTTTTTTCGACAGATTGAAGGTAATAAGACATAATAGAAGTCATATATAAACTAAACAGATGTTTCTAGATCATTTTTCAAAAAAATATTTTCATTTGCACGTATTGGGCTGAGGTTGAAATTTTCTTAAATATCAGTAATAAGACGGTTTTTTCGACAGATTGAAGGTAATAAGACATAATAGAAGTCATATATAAACTAAACAGATGTTTCTAGATCATTTTTCAAATTTTTTTTTGTTTTTGCACGTATTGGGCTGAGGTTGAAATTTTCTTAAATATCATTAATAAGACGGTTTTTTCGACAGATTGAAGGTAATAAGACATAATAGAAGTCATATATAAACTAAACAGATGTTTTTAGATCATTTTTCAAAAAAATATTTTCATTTGCACGTATTGGGCTGAGGTTGAAATTTGCTTAAATATCAGTAATAAGACGGTTTTTTCGACAGATTGAAGGTAATAAGACATAATAGAAGTCATATATAAACTAAACAGATGTTTCTAGATCATTTTTCAAAAAAATATTTTCATTTGCACGTATTGGGCTGAGGTTGAAATTTTCTTAAATATCAGTAATAAGACGGTTTTTTCGACAGATTGAAGGTAATAAGACATAATAGAAGTCATATATAAACTAAACAGATGTTTCTAGATCATTTTTCAATTTTTTCTTTTTTTTTGCACGTATTGGGCTGAGGTTGAAATTTTCTTAAATATCATTTATAAGACGGTTTTTTCGACAGATTGAAGGTAATAAGACATAATAGAAGTCATATATAAACTAAACAGATGTTTCTAGATCATTTTTCAAAAAAATATTTTCATTTGCACGTATTGGGCTGAGGTTGAAATTTTCTTAAATATCAGTAATAAGACGGTTTTTTCGACAGATTGAAGGTAATAAGACATAATAGAAGTCATATATAAACTAAACAGATGTTTCTAGATCATTTTTCAATTTTTTTTTTTTTTTGCACGTATTGGGCTGAGGTTGAAATTTTCTTAAATATCATTAATAAGACGGTTTTTTCGACAGATTGAAGGTAATAAGACATAATAGAAGTCATATATAAACTAAACAGATGTTTCTAGATCATTTTTCAAAAAAATATTTTCATTTGCACGTATTGGGCTGAGGTTGAAATTTTCTTAAATATCAGTAATAAGACGGTTTTTTCGACAGATTGAAGGTAATAAGACATAATAGAAGTCATATATAAACTAAACAGATGTTTCTAGATCATTTTTCAATTTTTTTTTTGTTGTTGCACGTATTGGGCTGAGGTTGAAATTTTCTTAAATATCATTAATAAGACGGTTTTTTCGACAGATTGAAGGTAATAAGACATAATAGAAGTCATATATAAACTAAACAGATGTTTCTAGATCATTTTTCAAAAAAATATTTTCATTTGCACGTATTGGGCTGAGGTTGAAATTTTCTTAAATATCAGTAATAAGACGTTTTTTTCGACAGATTGAAGGTAATAAGACATAATAGAAGTCATATATAAACTAAACAGATGTTTCTAGATCATTTTTCAATAAATATATTTTTTTGCACGTATTGGGCTGAGGTTGAAATTTTCTTAAATATCATTAATAAGACGGTTTTTTCGACAGATTGAAGGTAATAAGACATAATAGAAGTCATATATAAACTAAACAGATGTTTCTAGATCATTTTTCAATTTTTTTTGTTTTTTGCACGTATTGGGCTGAGGTTGAAATTTTCTTAAATATCATTAATAAGACGGTTTTTTCGACAGATTGAAGGTAATAAGACATAATAGAAGTCATATATAAACTAAACAGATGTTTCTAGATCATTTTTCAAAAAAATATTTTCATTTGCACGTATTGGGCTGAGGTTGAAATTTTCTTAAATATCATTAATAAGACGGTTTTTTCGACAGATTGAAGGTAATAAGACATAATAGAAGTCATATATAAACTAAACAGATGTTTCTAGATCATTTTTCAAAAAAATATTTTCATTTGCACGTATTGGGCTGAGGTTGAAATTTGCTTAAATATCAGTAATAAGACGGTTTTTTCGACAGATTGAAGGTAATAAGACATAATAGAAGTCATATATAAACTAAACAGATGTTTCTAGATCATTTTTCAATTTTTTTTTTTTTTGCACGTATTGGGCTGAGGTTGAAATTTTCTTAAATATCAGTAATAAGACGGTTTTTTCGACAGATTGAAGGTAATAAGACATAATAGAAGTCATATATAAACTAAACAGATGTTTCTAGATCATTTTTCAAAAAAATATTTTCATTTGCACGTATTAGGCTGAGGTTGAAATTTTCTTAAATATCAGTAATAAGACGGTTTTTTCGACAGATTGAATGTAATAAGACATAATAGAAGTCATATATAAACTAAACAGATGTTTCTAGATCATTTTTCAAAAAAAAAATTTTTTTTGCACGTATTGGGCTGAGGTTGAAATTTTCTTAAATATCATTAATAAGACGGTTTTTTCGACAGATTGAAGGTAATAAGACATAATAGAAGTCATATATAAACTAAACAGATGTTTCTAGATCATTTTTCAAAAAAATATTTTCATTCGCACGTATTGGGCTGAGGTTGAAATTTTCTTAAATATCAGTAATAAGACGGTTTTTTCGACAGATTGAAGGTAATAAGACATAATAGAAGTCATATATAAACTAAACAGATGTTTCTAGATCATTTTTCAAAAAAATATTTTCATTTGCACGTATTGGGCTGAGGTTGAAATTTTCTTAAATATCAGTAATAAGACGGTTTTTTCGACAGATTGAAGGTAATAAGACATAATAGAAGTCATATATAAACTAAACAGATGTTTCTAGATCATTTTTCAATTTTTTTTTTTTTTGCACGTATTGGGCTGAGGTTGAAATTTTCTTAAATATCAGTAATAAGACGGTTTTTTCGACAGATTGAAGGTAATAAGACATAATAAAAGTCATATATAAACTAAACAGATGTTTCTAGATCATTTTTCAAAAAAATATTTTCATTTGCACGTATTAGGCTGAGGTTGAAATTTTCTTAAATATCAGTAATAAGACGGTTTTTTCGACAGATTGAATGTAATAAGACATAATAGAAGTCATATATAAACTAAACAGATGTTTCTAGATCATTTTTCAATTTTTTTTTGCACGTATTGGGCTGAGGTTGAAATTTTCTTAAATATCATTAATAAGACGGTTTTTTCGACAGATTGAAGGTAATAAGACATAATAGAAGTCATATATAAACTAAACAGATGTTTCTAGATCATTTTTCAAAAAAATATTTTCATTCGCACGTCTTGGGCTGAGGTTGAAATTTTCTTAAATATCAGTAATAAGACGGTTTTTTCGACAGATTGAAGGTAATAAGACATAATAGAAGTCATATATAAACTAAACAGATGTTTCTAGATCATTTTTCAAAAAAATATTTTCATTTGCACGTATTAGGCTGAGGTTGAAATTTTCTTAAATATCAGTAATAAGACGGTTTTTTCGACAGATTGAATGTAATAAGACATAATAGAAGTCATATATAAACTAAACAGATGTTTCTAGATCATTTTTCAAAAAAAAATTTTTTTTGCACGTATTGGGCTGAGGTTGAAATTTTCTTAAATATCATTAATAAGACGGTTTTTTCGACAGATTGAAGGTAATAAGACATAATAGAAGTCATATATAAACTAAACAGATGTTTCTAGATCATTTTTCAAAAAAATATTTTCATTTGCACGTATTGGGCTGAGGTTGAAATTTTCTTAAATATCAGTAATAAGACGGTTTTTTCGACAGATTGAAGGTAATAAGACATAATAGAAGTCATATATAAACTAAACAGATGTTTCTAGATCATTTTTCAATTTTTATTTTTTTTTGCACGTATTGGGCTGAGGTTGAAATTTTCTTAAATATCATTAATAAGACGGTTTTTTCGACAGATTGAAGGTAATAAGACATAATAGAAGTCATATATAAACTAAACAGATGTTTCTAGATCATTTTTCAAAAAAATATTTTCATTTGCACGTATTGGGCTGAGGTTGAAATTTTCTTAAGTATCAGTAATAAGACGGTTTTTTCGACAGATTGAAGGTAATAAGACATAATAGAAGTCATATATAAACTAAACAGATGTTTCTAGATCATTTTTCAATTTTTTTTTTTTTTGCACGTATTGGGCTGAGGTTGAAATTTTCTTAAATATCATTAATAAGACGGTTTTTTCGACAGATTGAAGGTAATAAGACATAATAGAAGTCATATATAAACTAAACAGATGTTTCTAGATCATTTTTCAAAAAAATATTTTCATTTGCACGTATTGGGCTGAGGTTGAAATTTTCTTAAATATCAGTAATAAGACGGTTTTTTCGACAGATTGAAGGTAATAAGACATAATAGAAGTCATATATAAACTAAACAGATGTTTCTAGATCATTTTTCAATTTTTTTTTTTTTTTGCACGTATTGGGCTGAGGTTGAAATTTTCTTAAATATCATTAATAAGACGGTTTTTTCGACAGATTGAAGGTAATAAGACATAATAGAAGTCATATATAAACTAAACAGATGTTTCTAGATCATTTTTCAAAAAAATATTTTCATTTGCACGTATTGGGCTGAGGTTGAAATTTTCTTAAATATCAGTAATAAGACGGTTTTTTCGACAGATTGAAGGTAATAAGACATAATAAAAGTCATATATAAACTAAACAGATGTTTCTAGATCATTTTTCAAAAAAATATTTTCATTTGCACGTATTAGGCTGAGGTTGAAATTTTCTTAAATATCAGTAATAAGACGGTTTTTTCGACAGATTGAATGTAATAAGACATAATAGAAGTCATATATAAACTAAACAGATGTTTCTAGATCATTTTTCAAAATATTTTTTTTTTTTGCACGTATTGGGCTGAGGTTGAAATTTTCTTAAATATCATTAATAAGACGGTTTTTTCGACAGATTGAAGGTAATAAGACATAATAGAAGTCATATATAAACTAAACAGATGTTTCTAGATCATTTTTCAAAAAAATATTTTCATTCGCACGTATTGGGCTGAGGTTGAAATTTTCTTAAATATCAGTAATAAGACGGTTTTTTCGACAGATTGAAGGTAATAAGACATAATAGAAGTCATATATAAACTAAACAGATGTTTCTAGATCATTTTTCAAAAAAATATTTTCATTTGCACGTATTAGGCTGAGGTTGAAATTTTCTTAAATATCAGTAATAAGACGGTTTTTTCGACAGATTGAATGTAATAAGACATAATAGAAGTCATATATAAACTAAACAGATGTTTCTAGATCATTTTTCAATTTTTTTTTTTTTTTGCACGTATTGGGCTGAGGTTGAAATTTTCTTAAATATCATTAATAAGACGGTTTTTTCGACAGATTGAAGGTAATAAGACATAATAGAAGTCATATATAAACTAAACAGATGTTTCTAGATCATTTTTCAAAAAAATATTTTCATTTGCACGTATTGGGCTGAGGTTGAAATTTTCTTAAATATCAGTAATAAGACGGTTTTTTCGACAGATTGAAGGTAATAAGACATAATAGAAGTCATATATAAACTAAACAGATGTTTCTAGATCATTTTTCAAAAAAAAATTTTTTTTGCACGTATTGGGCTGAGGTTGAAATTTTCTTAAATATCATTAATAAGACGGTTTTTTCGACAGATTGAAGGTAATAAGACATAATAGAAGTCATATATAAACTAAACAGATGTTTCTAGATCATTTTTCAAAAAATATTTTCATTTGCACGTATTGGGCTGAGGTTGAAATTTTCTTAAATATCAGTAATAAGACGTTTTTTTCGACAGATTGAAGGTAATAAGACATAATAGAAGTCATATATAAACTAAACAGATGTTTCTAGAGCATTTTTCAATAATTTTTTTTTGTTGCACGTATTGGGCTGAGGTTGAAATTTTCTTAAATATCATTAATAAGACGGTTTTTTCGACAGATTGAAGGTAATAAGACATAATAGAAGTCATATATAAACTAAACAGATGTTTCTAGATCATTTTTCAAAAAAATATTTTCATTTGCACGTATTGGGCTGAGGTTGAAATTTTCTTAAATATCAGTAATAAGACGGTTTTTTCGACAGCTTGAAGGTAATAAGACATAATAGAAGTCATATATAAACTAAACAGATGTTTCTAGATCATTTTTCAATTTTTATTTTTTTTTGCACGTATTGGGCTGAGGTTGAAATTTTCTTAAATATCATTAATAAGACGGTTTTTTCGACAGATTGAAGGTAATAAGACATAATAGAAGTCATATATAAACTAAACAGATGTTTCTAGATCATTTTTCAAAAAAATATTTTCATTTGCACGTATTGGGCTGAGGTTGAAATTTGCTTAAATATCAGTAATAAGACGGTTTTTTCGACAGATTGAAGGTAATAAGACATAATAGAAGTCATATATAAACTAAACAGATGTTTCTAGATCATTTTTCAATTTTTTTTTTTTTTGCACGTATTGGGCTGAGGTTGAAATTTTCTTAAATATCAGTAATAAGACGGTTTTTTCGACAGATTGAAGGTAATAAGACATAATAGAAGTCATATATAAACTAAACAGATGTTTCTAGATCATTTTTCAAAAAAATATTTTCATTTGCACGTATTGGGCTGAGGTTGAAATTTTCTTAAATATCAGTAATAAGACGGTTTTTTCGACAGATTGAATGTAATAAGACATAATAGAAGTCATATATAAACTAAACAGATGTTTCTAGATCATTTTTCAAAAAAATTTTTTTTTGTGCACGTATTGGGCTGAGGTTGAAATTTTCTTAAATATCATTAATAAGACGGTTTTTTCGACAGATTGAAGGTAATAAGACATAATAGAAGTCATATATAAACTAAACAGATGTTTCTAGATCATTTTTCAAAAAAATATTTTCATTCGCACGTATTGGGCTGAGGTTGAAATTTTCTTAAATATCAGTAATAAGACGGTTTTTTCGACAGATTGAAGGTAATAAGACATAATAGAAGTCATATATAAACTAAACAGATGTTTCTAGATCATTTTTCAAAAAAATATTTTCATTTGCACGTATTAGGCTGAGGTTGAAATTTTCTTAAATATCAGTAATAAGACGGTTTTTTCGACAGATTGAATGTAATAAGACAAAATAGAAGTCATATATAAACTAAACAGATGTTTCTAGATCATTTTTCAATTTTTTTTGTTTTTTTGCACGTATTGGGCTGAGGTTGAAATTTTCTTAAATATCATTATTAAGACGGTTTTTTCGACAGATTGAAGGTAATAAGACATAATAGAAGTCATATATAAACTAAACAGATGTTTCTAGATCATTTTTCAAAAAAATATTTTCATTTGCACGTATTGGGCTGAGGTTGAAATTTTCTTAAATATCAGTAATAAGACGGTTTTTTCGACAGATTGAAGGTAATAAGACATAATAGAAGTCATATATAAACTAAACAGATGTTTCTAGATCATTTTTCAATTTTTTCTTTTTTTTTGCACGTATTGGGCTGAGGTTGAAATTTTCTTAAATATCATTTATAAGACGGTTTTTTCGACAGATTGAAGGTAATAAGACATAATAGAAGTCATATATAAACTAAACAGATGTTTCTAGATCATTTTTCAAAAAAATATTTTCATTTGCACGTATTGGGCTGAGGTTGAAATTTTCTTAAATATCAGTAATAAGACGGTTTTTTCGACAGATTGAAGGTAATAAGACATAATAGAAGTCATATATAAACTAAACAGATGTTTCTAGATCATTTTTCAATTTTTTTTTTTTTGCACGTATTGGGCTGAGGTTGAAATTTTCTTAAATATCATTAATAAGACGGTTTTTTCGACAGATTGAAGGTAATAAGACATAATAGAAGTCATATATAAACTAAACAGATGTTTCTAGATCATTTTTCAAAAAAATATTTTCATTTGCACGTATTGGGCTGAGGTTGAAATTTTCTTAAATATCAGTAATAAGACGGTTTTTTCGACAGATTGAAGGTAATAAGACATAATAGAAGTCATATATAAACTAAACAGATGTTTCTAGATCATTTTTCAATTTTTATTTTTTTTTGCACGTATTGGGCTGAGGTTGAAATTTTCTTAAATATCATTAATAAGACGGTTTTTTCGACAGATTGAAGGTAATAAGACATAATAGAAGTCATATATAAACTAAACAGATGTTTCTAGATCATTTTTCAAAAAAATATTTTCATTTGCACGTATTGGGCTGAGGTTGAAATTTTCTTAAATATCAGTAATAAGACGGTTTTTTCGACAGATTGAAGGTAATAAGACATAATAGAAGTCATATATAAACTAAACAGATGTTTCTAGATCATTTTTCAATTTTTTTTTTTTTTGCACGTATTGGGCTGAGGTTGAAATTTTCTTAAATATCAGTAATAAGACGGTTTTTTCGACAGATTGAAGGTAATAAGACATAATAAAAGTCATATATAAACTAAACAGATGTTTCTAGATCATTTTTCAAAAAAATATTTTCATTTGCACGTATTAGGCTGAGGTTGAAATTTTCTTAAATATCAGTAATAAGACGGTTTTTTCGACAGATTGAATGTAATAAGACATAATAGAAGTCATATATAAACTAAACAGATGTTTCTAGATCATTTTTCAAAAAGATTTTTTTTTTTGCACGTATTGGGCTGAGGTTGAAATTTTCTTAAATATCATTAATAAGACGGTTTTTTCGACAGATTGAAGGTAATAAGACATAATAGAAGTCATATATAAACTAAACAGATGTTTCTAGATCATTTTTCAAAAAAATATTTTCATTTGCACGTATTGGGCTGAGGTTGAAATTTTCTTAAATATCAGTAATAAGACGGTTTTTTCGACAGATTGAAGGTAATAAGACATAATAGAAGTCATATATAAACTAAACAGATGTTTCTAGATCATTTTTCAATTTTTTTTTTTTTTTGCACGTATTGGGCTGAGGTTGAAATTTTCTTAAATATCATTAATAAGACGGTTTTTTCGACAGATTGAAGGTAATAAGACATAATAGAAGTCATATATAAACTAAACAGATGTTTCTAGATCATTTTTCAAAAAAATATTTTCATTTGCACGTATTGGGCTGAGGTTGAAATTTTCTTAAATATCAGTAATAAGACGTTTTTTTCGACAGATTGAAGGTAATAAGACATAATAGAAGTCATATATAAACTAAACAGATGTTTCTAGAGCATTTTTCAATAATTTTTTTTTGTTGCACGTATTGGGCTGAGGTTGAAATTTTCTTAAATATCATTAATAAGACGGTTTTTTCGACAGATTGAAGGTAATAAGACATAATAGAAGTCATATATAAACTAAACAGATGTTTCTAGATCATTTTTCAAAAAAATATTTTCATTTGCACGTATTGGGCTGAGGTTGAAATTTTCTTAAATATCAGTAATAAGACGGTTTTTTCGACAGATTGAAGGTAATAAGACATAATAAAAGTCATATATAAACTAAACAGATGTTTCTAGATCATTTTTCAAAAAAATATTTTCATTTGCACGTATTAGGCTGAGGTTGAAATTTTCTTAAATATCAGTAATAAGACGGTTTTTTCGACAGATTGAATGTAATAAGACATAATAGAAGTCATATATAAACTAAACAGATGTTTCTAGATCATTTTTCAATTTTTTTTTTTTTTTTGCACGTATTGGGCTGAGGTTGAAATTTTCTTAAATATCATTAATAAGACGGTTTTTTCGACAGATTGAAGGTAATAAGACATAATAGAAGTCATATATAAACTAAACAGATGTTTCTAGATCATTTTTCAAAAAAATATTTTCATTCGCACGTATTGGGCTGAGGTTGAAATTTTCTTAAATATCAGTAATAAGACGGTTTTTTCGACAGATTGAAGGTAATAAGACATAATAGAAGTCATATATAAACTAAACAGATGTTTCTAGATCATTTTTCAAAAAAATATTTTCATTTGCACGTATTAGGCTGAGGTTGAAATTTTCTTAAATATCAGTAATAAGACGGTTTTTTCGACAGATTGAATGTAATAAGACATAATAGAAGTCATATATAAACTAAACAGATGTTTCTAGATCATTTTTCAATTTTTTTTTTTTTTGCACGTATTGGGCTGAGGTTGAAATTTTCTTAAATATCATTAATAAGACGGTTTTTTCGACAGATTGAAGGTAATAAGACATAATAGAAGTCATATATAAACTAAACAGATGTTTCTAGATCATTTTTCAATTTTTTCTTTTTTTTTGCACGTATTGGGCTGAGGTTGAAATTTTCTTAAATATCATTTATAAGACGGTTTTTTCGACAGATTGAAGGTAATAAGACATAATAGAAGTCATATATAAACTAAACAGATGTTTCTAGATCATTTTTCAAAAAAATATTTTCATTTGCACGTATTGGGCTGAGGTTGAAATTTTCTTAAATATCAGTAATAAGACGGTTTTTTCGACAGATTGAAGGTAATAAGACATAATAGAAGTCATATATAAACTAAACAGATGTTTCTAGATCATTTTTCAAAAAAATATTTTCATTTGCACGTATTAGGCTGAGGTTGAAATTTTCTTAAATATCAGTAATAAGACGGTTTTTTCGACAGATTGAATGTAATAAGACATAATAGAAGTCATATATAAACTAAACAGATGTTTCTAGATCATTTTTCAAAAAAAAATTTTTTTTTGCACGTATTGGGCTGAGGTTGAAATTTTCTTAAATATCATTAATAAGACGGTTTTTTCGACAGATTGAAGGTAATAAGACATAATAGAAGTCATATATAAACTAAACAGATGTTTCTAGATCATTTTTCAAAAAAATATTTTTTTTGCACGTATTGGGCTGAGATTGAAATTTTCTTAAATATCAGTAATAAGACGGTTTTTTCGACAGATTGAAGGTAATAAGACATAATAGAAGTCATATATAAACTAAACAGATGTTTCTAGATCTTTTTTTTTTTTTCTTCTTTTTTTTTGCATGTAGGCCTATTTTCAACAAAAAAATTTGTTTGCACATATTGGGCTGTGGGTGACATGTCTATCTATAGTCCGACGGTTCTTTAGTCCGAAGGTTCTAAAATCCGAAGGGTTCTATAATCCGAAAAAAATAAGGTGCTATATTCCGAAGGTTCTATAGTCCGAAAAATAATTAAGGTTCTATAATACGAAAATGAAAAGGGTTCTCTAATCCGACCATGCAAAACGATTCTTTGGTCTGAATACTATGTACGTGTTCTATGATCCGATTTGTGAAATGGTTCATTAATCCGAACATTAAAACAGGTTCTCTAGTCCGAATATTAAAATGGGTGCTATAGTCCGAATCATATAGCGTATTCTTTAGTCCGAATGGGTCAAAAGGTTCTCTAATCCGAAAAATTAGTTTTTCAGGTTCTACAGGTTCTAATGTTAATTTAAAATATGATATATTGCGAAACTGACGTTGATTAAAACGCTTTTTTATAAAAGAGGCAATGGGCTATTTATTTAATTCATCCAAGCATCCTCTTTAATGGCTAATTTTAAAGATCAAACCATACAGAGAGGAAAGAGAAAGGTATTTCAATATTATAGGTTCGGTCGTCTGAAATTGTCATAGCGTCGCCATCTGCAGACCACTGATCTGCAGGCCAGACGACGCTGGCCATCCGCCACGCGTCTCGGACGACCCAATATGGTTTCACACCACTAAATAACGTCTGGCCCTACCCCCTTTGAGGCAAAAGTCCAAAACCGGCCCGTTTCTATGCCGAAACGGGAAACCTATTGTAAATTACAGTTTAAAATTAGGGTATTTACTACATGTTATGGCGAAATTAATATAGTGTGAATTTTGACAGACACATCAGCGTTCTTCAGGTCCAAAACAATTGATGCAATGATGATTTTTTAATATTTTAACAGAGACATTTGTGTTCAGGTCATTTCCGGTATCTGACGCAATAATCTTAATCAACAATTGCGTGTGACCAGGAAAACTCAACTCGTACTTTTTGAAAAGGCTCTAGCTCAAAATTATGCCGGTTACCCCCCATAAATGAGTTGTTGAGTTAGTAGTCATGGCTTTCATCTTCAAGTTGAAACCAAATTTCAAGTTACCAGTTTCTTATAACGTCGAGAAATATCCATTTTAAAATTGTGCATTTCACGTGTAACCCTATGGGAGATGTATTTGGTGGTGTGCAACCATATGGCAACATCATTTTGAAACATTTTAAGCTGTTATCGCCCGGTTAACGAGGGAAATAATTCAAAAAATAGCATTTACAATGGAGTTGGTTAGCCAACTCCAACGGTTTTGGATTAGAAAAAAAGTCTTATAATTATGATGAATTTTTCAAAATGATAAGATTAACATTCGCGATTACGCGTTATTCCAATACGAATTCAAAATTTAGGTTTCGCGTGGCCACCGTCGTCTGCTGCAGACCATGCATCATAACTTGCGCCCTCGGTTCAGTTGTACATTCTTCCGTTGAATTTAGTGGCATAGCTTAGGATTTTAATAGAGAGGCACGTGCAGGGGGAAGCCTAGTTCAGTGACGTAGCCAAGGCCAGGGGTGTGCGGGTGGGGTGGAATGCACAGATCTCTGAACAATTATACAACTTTAAGGAAAAGATAAAAATTGAGCCTGCTTAGAAATGCCTTAGAGAGCATCTTTTAAAGAGCGGGCGCGAAGTTGCATTATATAGCCTACCTACTAACCTACACACCGTTGGACCAGTGGTGGTGGTCATGGGTTATAGCGGTTAAAAAGACATAGGAAACCCGTTTCATGGTAATTTCATGGCCGGTAAATTTCAGTATAATTTCGCGATAAATTCTTGTCAAAATTGTACTATTTCCACCAAAGATTCTTCTCAATTTTCCCGACTGGCTGATCAGTTCGATTGGTCGTAAAATCATTTATGGTAAAACGAGGCCGGCAAATCGTTATATTATTAAAAGAAGTATTAAAGTCTATGGCGTTGTCAGCTTTAAAAAAAGGGGGAAGGGAGCATAACATGAAGCTTGTTGTATTGACGAAATGCATGAAGTATTGACGATAAATACGGCTTTGGGTTCGGGCACGCTTATCAAGGACCCAAGAAAATTTGGAAATTAGATGCTATCTGAGGTCATTTCTAAACCGTATCAAACGTCATATAACCATGCGAAGTTGCATACATGTTGATATCATTAACAAGACGTTGTAGGGTATAACATGCAACATGGATTTTAGATGTTTTTATATTAATGATATTTTTACATCTTCTTAGACTTTCATAGGACTGTGAATGGATCTCCCTCTAATTCTTTTATATTTCAACATTTTTTTACAATTTTGATTGTTCCGCTTAAAATCATGTTCATGTCAGGGTGTCAAGAGGTGGTGTTCCTCTATAGACCAACAACGTGTCGGTGAGTTTCGGCATGGAGTGAGCATAGTTATTTTGCATCCACTTATTGCGCACCCTCCAAACTGGTTTACCTCTCGAAATACCGGGTCGCTATAAGTACTAACCGGGTCACTCATATTGTCCAAACAGTAACATTGTTGAAATGATAAAAAAATGCCTCGCCCCTTGTTCCTCTTTTTTAATTACTTTTTAAATATTAAATATTTAAAAAGATTGAAGGTAGATGTGTGCTAAGGCATGCATATCCGGCCTGATTGATTAGGGCCTGCTCATTATTTCTACCGGGGGCGGGGGTGGGGTGGGGGAGGGGGGGGGGGCGGGAGTAAATATCGCAAAGTCGAACAAAAAGCACGGCCTCCCTTCACAACTTCACCAAACCGTTTCATTCCCCCTCAAAGGCTACAACAAATCTTAAACTTATCTTATTATGACCCCATATGCAGGATGTCACCAAGTACGTCAAAGCCAAGTAAGAGTGGGGTAGCTAGGTTTTTCATGGGGAACCGGGCAAGAAATGATATATAGTGAACCGACAAGATTGTTCTGACTAAAGAAATTCGCGCTAAAATCAGGCGCGTACCGCGGCATGTGAGCCAGGGGGGGCAGAAGTATGTCGTCCCGACAGTGGCGTAAATTTTCGTAAAAGGTTGCCCCAAATGTTTTCCCAGTCAGTCACCTCGTGAATTTCACGTAAGTGGGGGGGGGGGGGGGGGGGGGGGGGGGGGGGATTTCGCACGGTCAAAAAGCACAACACTCAACAAATAATGCCCAATCCTCAGTGTTTTCGGCCTAGGACCTATTTTTTCCTTCTTCTTATGCGAATTTAGCGTCCCGGTATTGCGAATTTAGCGTCCCGGTATTTGGAGCCAGGGGGGGGGGGGGGGGGGGGGGGCAACTTGCCCCCCGGTCGGTACGCCACTGGCTAAAATTTAGGACTTTACATTTTTTTTTTTGCTATGCCTTGAGGTACATTTTGGCTCTAAACAAGCTTAGACCATATTCATGCGGCAGCCATTTTCAAAAATTTGCCGCCCAAGCCTCGTTCCCGTTACGCATACCTGCGCCTGCGTGACTTGCGTGAGGATGCGTACGCCGCACGCTTTGGTACCACGCGTCTCACGCAGTTCTATTGACTGCGCCGAGGCGCAGTTTAGACCAAACGGAAACGAGGCTTGGGTGGCATATTTTGGAAAATGGCTGCCGCGTGAATAGGGTCTATAGATTGGATTTTGTGGACACATGCGCGCGTAGTGCGCGAAAAAATACCGCGAAAAAATTCCATGATCTGTGTACTTTTGACCATCATAATTCCATGTCAAATGAACCGATATAGTGCCGATCTCAAAAATTTTGGATACAATTTTATGGGTTTTTTTTGTGGGGGTCCAGGGGCGAAGCCCCCGGAAGCTGTTGGATATTAACGGTAAAAAACAGTATGGCCCATTAGGAAAAAAACGTGTGAGGCCCCCCCCCCCCCCTTTTTGTCAAGTAAAAACCATGTGACCCCCTGTTTTCTGCCCGCCCCTCCTCCGGTGGAACTTATGAACGGTCCCTTATCGTCTTCTTGTTATATAAATAGCACAGATTTGTTTCATCTGTGTACTTTTGCCAATCATATTTCCATGATTCCTTTGGTCAAATGAACCGAAAGTGCCAATCTCAACCGACACGACGTTACCGCCCCTCCCCTGGCTACGCCACTGCCCCTGATGCCCCCCTCCCAATTGAAATACCTAGTTACGCCCTGAAAATCAGCAAACCGTTTATTAACACTTTCCACGCCGCTATTGATTTGCCATAATTATACACAACCGAATTTTCAAACCTTTCACATTTAGCTTCCAAAGTCTATCTTAAGGGTAACTGAACCAATACTAGGCATGTTTGCACTTATCTTAATGCATTTTTTTCACGGTGAGTACATGCATATATGGCAAAGAAATTCAATATTTCTGACTTATAAAACATTTTGTGACATTTTGGAAATGTCGTCTCCAGACGCCTGCCGCGTGGAAAGTGGCATTATTGACGTCTAGTGAAAATTGTGGTGATGGTCTTACTCTTGATCAATTATAAGTTCAAAAGTTCAAGTTCACGATTCATATTTATGGACTTTTTGAACCCTGATGGTCCCGGCTTAATCAATTTAAAATTACAAATCATATCATTTCTGGGACATCCATATGCCCGGCTGATATGGGGACCGGGATTTAACGTTAAAATGAAGGCTAATAAACACAAAAGATAAAAAAACACATACCGGTATTAATATTGCGGGAGCCGGGACTCTAAACACGTATAGGTATATAATAGGTCTACTACATAAAGCCCGCCCCACCGCTCTGGAGGCTGCACCGTATTATATAGTTGTTATTAAATATGCATATTTATTTTTTATTTATGATCCGCTCTTGTGAAATCTCGTCATGATGGGACAATCAGACCACATAGGTTTATAACATGTGAATATTTGATGGGACTAATCGTGGAGTTAGTCTAGCTCAGTATTAATAAGCCAATGTCTGAGAGCTTGAAGCTAGAATGTGAGCATGTTAATTTGAGCCGTTGTCAGAAGATACGAGGTTGTGTTATCACCAATCATATCGGTTATTTTGTGGTGATGAATCATGATAGGCCTGAAGTGTTTTAGACCATTCAACTTGTGACCCGCACTTTCAAGAATCACCGCTATCCGCGATAACGCGGACAGGGCGAGTCAGTAATGTGCCCCCTCGGAATTGGATTTGTTTTCAATTTTCGAACCCATTTGGTGCGATTTGGTGTGTACTTTTGACAATTATTTTATTGAAAAGCCTTAATTTTTAATTTATTTATTGTTATTTTAACACTAAAATGGACCTGAAACGTTTATGAAGCCATCTTGTTCCAAACTCGCAAAAATGTCTAGTTTTTTATAATGGCCCATCACTGTAAGAAATGTCTGTAATTTTACGTTGACCGTAATCTAAATTTACCGTAAAATTAAGGCAATACTGTATTTAAACGGTATTTGTACGCAAGAAAACCTACGATTTCCCGTGTTTATACACTTTGATGTAAAATAGCATATCATACTGTGATTACACAATTCAAAATCAACATACTGTTATATAACATCGGAAGTAACTGTCAGTTCACGGCAATTTACCGTTAAAATGCTTTTCTTAACATATTTCCTATTTTAACGGTACGTTGTAAGAAATGTCTGTAATTTTACGTTGAACGTAATCTAAATTTACTGTAAAATTAAGGCAATACTGTATTTAAACGGTATTTGTACGCAAGAAAACCTACGATTTCCCGTGTTTATACACTTTGATGTAAAATAGCATATCATACTGTGATTACACAATTCAAAATCAACATACTGTTATATAACATCGGAAGTAACTGTCAGTTCACGGCAATTTACCGTTAAAATGCTTTTCTTAACATATTTCCTATTTTAACGGTACGTTGTAAGAAATGTCTGTAATTTTACGTTGAACGTAATCTAAATTTACTGTAAAATTAAGGCAATACTGTATTTAAACGGTATTTTTACGCAAGAAAACCTACGATTTCCCGTGTTTATACACTTTGATGTAAAATAGCATATCATACCGTGATTACACAATTCAAAATCAACATACTGTTATATAACATCGGAAGTAACTGTCAGTTCACGGCAATTTACCGTTAAAATACTTTTCTTAACATATTTCCTATTTTAACGGTACGTTGTAAGAAATGTCTGTAATTTTACGTTGAACGTAATCTAAATTTACCGTAAAATTAAGGCAATACTGTATTTAAACGGTATTTTTACGCAAGACGTATTTCTACAGACAATGTTTTTTTACGGTAAACTACTGGCGTCCAGCACTGTTAGAAATGGACGTTAATTTACAGGGAAAATATACGGTTTTTACCGTTTTAAAACAGTATTTACACAAAAAATGGTAAAAACCAGTAATTTTACGATTCCCTCTATATTAACTTTATTTTTACGTTATTTGTAAAATATTCCGGTTTTTTACAGCAAATGTAAAAATTGACGTTAATTAACAGGAAAAATACGTTTTTTTACCTTTTTAAAACAATATTTACACAAAGAAATGGAAAAAACCCCGTAATTTTACGATTCCCTCTACATAAACGTTATTTTAACGTTATTTGTAAAGTAATCCGTTTTTTCACAGCAAACGTAAAAATTGATGTTAATTAACAGGAAAAATAAACGGTTTTTACCGTTTTAAAACAATATTTACACCGAAGAAATGGTAAAACCCCGTAATTTTACGATTTCCTCTACATTACCAATATTTCAACGTTATTTGTAAAATATTCCGGTTTTTTACAGCAAACGTAGAAATTGATGATAATTTACAGGAAAAAACATACGGTTTTACCGTTTTAAAACAATTTTTAAACAACAAAATGGTAAAAACCCGTAATTTTACGATTCCCTTTACATTAACGTTATTTTACCGTTATTTGTAAAATATTCCGGTTTTTTACAGCAAACGTAAAAATTGACGTTAATTTACAGGATAAATATACTGTTTTTACCGTTTTAAAACAACATTTACACACACAAAACGGTAAGACCCCGTAATTTTACGATTCCCTCTACATTAACGTTATTTCAACGTTATTTCTAAAATATTCCGGTTTTTTACAGCGAACTTAAAAATTGACGTTAATTTACAGGAATAATATACGTTTTTTACCGTTTTAAAACATTATTTACACAAAAAAATTGTAAAACCCCGTAATGTAACGACTCCCTGTATATTAACGGTTTCTTATGAATAAATAGTTTATATAACACAAAACACTACGACATTATCAACTACTTCGTTGGCTCAGTCGGTAAAGCGTCCGACTTACAATACAGAGGTCCCGGGTTCAATTCCCCGCCCAGTCAAGTTAAGGTAAGTTCATCTAAAATTCTTTAATAAATTGCGAAAGCAGAATAAACATATGACACATACAATTGACACATAAAATTAACAAATGACACATAAAATTGCTTAAAATATCCGGAATTAAACACAGCCCACCGTAATTTAACAGTTCATACTGTTAGTGAGTCCCAGCTGCCAGTAATAATTACTGTTTTTTTACAGTTGTCCAGTATTTTGTAGTTTTACAGCCCACCGTCATTTAACAGTCCCAACTGCAAGGTAAACTGTCGTTTTTTTTACAGTTACCCAGTATTTTTGAATTTTTACAGCCCACCGTAATTTAACAGTTCATACTGTTAGTGAGTCCCAGCTGCCAGTAATAATTACTGTTTTTTTACAGTTGTCCAGTATTTTGTAGTTTTACAGCCCACCGTCATTTAACAGTCCCAGCTGCAAGGTAAACTGTCGTTTTTTTTACAGTTACCCAGTATTTTTGAATTTTTACAGCCCACCGTAATTTAACAGTTCATACTGTTAGTGAGTCCCAGCTGCCAGTAATAATTACTGTTTTTTTACAGTTTTATTTTTAACAGTGCATAAAACGTTCCTGAAATATATTGTTATAAAGCTTGAATAATAAAAATTGAAACCAATTCGCGTGTCAGAATCATTTTTTGAATTTCATCCGGTTGTTTAGTGTTCGTCCCATTCACTTGAGCAAGTATTATGTAACCTCGTACCGTACGCATAATTTAATTTTGAATATTCGTGAATAGGCATGTGTCCAGCATCGTCTGCATCTGACACTTGTGCGGTAGATTGCAGCCCCCTCTGTAGGTTGAAATTACTAATGATTCGTAGTTATGGGTACACACCACCATAACCTTCCGCGGGCCAGGGTGCACCACCATAACCTTCCGCGGGCCAGGGTGCAGGGGTACTAAAGTCCCTAAAAAAAACTTTGATTGCTGCTTCAAATGTGAATATTTTGACCAGATTTTCGCCATTGGTATTAGAATTTGTTTTATTAAAAAGTGCAAATACGTGCAAAAAAATTTTTTTTTTTTGAAAAATGATCTAGAAACATCTGTTTAGTTTATATATGACTTCTATTATGTCTTATTGCATTGAATCTGTCGAAAAAACCGTCTTATTACTGATATTTAAGAAAATTTCAACCTCAGCCCAATACGTGCAAATGAAAATATTTTTTTGAAAAATGATCTAGAAACATCTGTTTAGTTTATATATGACTTCTATTATGTCTTATTACCTTCAATCTGTCGAAAAAACCGTCTTATTAATGATATTTAAGAACATTTCAACCTCAGCCCAATACGTGCAAAAAAAAAAAAAAATTGAAAAATGATCTAGAAACATCTGTTTAGTTTATATATGACTTCTATTATGTCTTATTACCTTCAATCTGTCGAAAAAACCGTCTTATTACTGATATTTAAGGAAATTTCAACCTCAGCCCAATACGTGCAAATGAAAATATTTTTTTGAAAAATGATCTAGAAACATCTGTTTAGTTTATATATGACTTCTATTATGTCTTATTACCTTCAATCTGTCGAAAAAACCGTCTTATTAATGATATTTAAGAAAATTTCAACCTCAGCCCAATACGTGCAAAAAAAAATTTTTTTTGAAAAATGATCTAGAAACATCTGTTTAGTTTATATATGACTTCTATTATGTCTTATTACATTCAATCTGTCGAAAAAACCGTCTTATTACTGATATTTAAGAAAATTTCAACCTCAGCCTAATACGTGCAAATGAAAATATTTTTTTGAAAAATGATCTAGAAACATCTGTTTAGTTTATATATGACTTCTATTATGTCTTATTACCTTCAATCTGTCGAAAAAACCGTCTTATTAATGATATTTAAGAAAATTTCAACCTCAGCCCAATACGTGCAAAAAAAATTTTTTTTTGAAAAATGATCTAGAAACATCTGTTTAGTTTATATATGACTTCTATTATGTCTTATTACATTCAATCTGTCGAAAAAACCGTCTTATTACTGATATTTAAGAAAATTTCAACCTCAGCCTAATACGTGCAAATGAAAATATTTTTTTGAAAAATGATCTAGAAACATCTGTTTAGTTTATATATGACTTTTATTATGTCTTATTACCTTCAATCTGTCGAAAAAAACGTCTTATTACTGATATTTAAGAAAATTTCAACCTCAGCCCAATACGTGCAAAAAAAAAAAAAATGAAAAATGATCTAGAAACATCTGTTTAGTTTATATATGACTTCTATTATGTCTTATTACCTTCAATCTGTCGAAAAAACCGTCTTATTACTGATATTTAAGAAAATTTCAACCTCAGCCCAATACGTGCAAATGAAAATATTTTTTTGAAAAATGATCTAGAAACATCTGTTTAGTTTATATATGACTTCTATTATGTCTTATTACCTTCAATCTGTCGAAAAAACCGTCTTATTAATGATATTTAAGAAAATTTCAACCTCAGCCCAATACGTGCAAAAAAAAATAAAAATTGAAAAATGATCTAGAAACATCTGTTTAGTTTATATATGACTTCTATTATGTCTTATTACCTTCAATCTGTCGAAAAAACCGTCTTATTACTGATATTTAAGAAAATTTCAACCTCAGCCCAATACGTGCAAATGAAAATATTTTTTTGAAAAATGATCTAGAAACATCTGTTTAGTTTATATATGACTTCTATTATGTCTTATTACCTTCAATCTGTCGAAAAAACCGTCTTATTAATGATATTTAAGAAAATTTCAACCTCAGCCCAATACGTGCAAAAAAAAAAAAAATTGAAAAATGATCTAGAAACATCTGTTTAGTTTATATATGACTTCTATTATGTCTTATTACCTTCAATCTGTCGAAAAAACCGTCTTATTACTGATATTTAAGAAAATTTCAACCTCAGCCCAATACGTGCAAATGAAAATATTTTTTTGAAAAATGATCTAGAAACATCTGTTTAGTTTATATATGACTTCTATTATGTCTTATTACCTTCAATCTGTCGAAAAAACCGTCTTATAAATGATATTTAAGAAAATTTCAACCTCAGCCCAATACGTGCAAAAAAAAAGAAAAAATTGAAAAATGATCTAGAAACATCTGTTTAGTTTATATATGACTTCTATTATGTCTTATTACCTTCAATCTGTCGAAAAAACCGTCTTATTACTGATATTTAAGAAAATTTCAACCTCAGCCCAATACGTGCAAATGAAAATATTTTTTTGAAAAATGATCTAGAAACATCTGTTTAGTTTATATATGACTTCTATTATGTCTTATTACCTTCAATCTGTCGAAAAACCCGTCTTATTAATGATATTTAAGAAAATTTCAACCTCAGCCCAATACGTGCAAAAAAAAAAAAAAAATTGAAAAATGATCTAGAAACATCTGTTTAGTTTATATATGACTTCTATTATGTCTTATTACATTCAATCTGTCGAAAAAACCGTCTTATTACTGATATTTAAGAAAATTTCAACCTCAGCCTAATACGTGCAAATGAAAATATTTTTTTGAAAAATGATCTAGAAACATCTGTTTAGTTTATATATGACTTCTATTATGTCTTATTACCTTCAATCTGTCGAAAAAACCGTCTTATTACTGATATTTAAGAAAATTTCAACCTCAGCCCAATACGTGCGAATGAAAATATTTTTTTGAAAAATGATCTAGAAACATCTGTTTAGTTTATATATGACTTCTATTATGTCTTATTACCTTCAATCTGTCGAAAAAACCGTCTTATTAATGATATTTAAGAAAATTTCAACCTCAGCCCAATACGTGCAAAAAAAATTTTTTTTTTGAAAAATGATCTAGAAACATCTGTTTAGTTTATATATGACTTCTATTATGTCTTATTACATTCAATCTGTCGAAAAAACCGTCTTATTACTGATATTTAAGAAAATTTCAACCTCAGCCTAATACGTGCAAATGAAAATATTTTTTTGAAAAATGATCTAGAAACATCTGTTTAGTTTATATATGACTTCTATTATGTCTTATTACCTTCAATCTGTCGAAAAAACCGTCTTATTACTGATATTTAAGAAAATTTCAACCTCAGCCCAATACGTGCAAAAAAAAAAAAAATTGAAAAATGATCTAGAAACATCTGTTTAGTTTATATATGACTTCTATTATGTCTTATTACCTTCAATCTGTCGAAAAAACCGTCTTATTACTGATATTTAAGCAAATTTCAACCTCAGCCCAATACGTGCAAATGAAAATATTTTTTTGAAAAATGATCTAGAAACATCTGTTTAGTTTATATATGACTTCTATTATGTCTTATTACCTTCAATCTGTCGAAAAAACCGTCTTATTACTGATATTTAAGAAAATTTCAACCTCAGCCCAATACGTGCAAATGAAAATATTTTTTTGAAAAATGATCTAGAAACATCTGTTTAGTTTATATATGACTTCTATTATGTCTTATTACCTTCAATCTGTCGAAAAAACCGTCTTATTACTGATATTTAAGAAAATTTCAACCTCAGCCCAATACGTGCAAATGAAAATATTTTTTTGAAAAATGATCTAGAAACATCTGTTTAGTTTATATATGACTTCTATTATGTCTTATTACCTTCAATCTGTCGAAAAAACCGTCTTACTACTGATATTTAAGAAAATTTCAACCTCAGCCCAATACGTGCAAATGAAAATATTTTTTTGAAAAATGATCTAGAAACATCTGTTTAGTTTATATATGACTTCTATTATGTCTTATTACCTTCAATCTGTCGAAAAAACCGTCTTATTAATGATATTTAAGAAAATTTCAACCTCAGCCCAATACGTGCAAATGAAAATATTTTTTTGAAAAATGATCTAGAAACATCTGTTTAGTTTATATATGACTTCTATTATGACTTATTACCTTTAATCTGTCGAAAAAACCGTCTTATGACTGATATTTAAGAAAATTTCAACCTCAGCCCAATACGTGCAAACAAAATATTTTTTTGAAAAATGATCTAGAAACATCTGTTTAGTTTATATATGACTTCTATTATGTCTTATTACCTTCAATCTGTCGAAAAAACCGTCTTATTACTGATATTTAAGAAAATTTCAACCTCAGCCCAATACGTGCAAATGAAAATATTTTTTTGAAAAATGATCTAGAAACATCTGTTTAGTTTATATATGACTTCTATTATGTCTTATTACCTTCAATCTGTCGAAAAAACCGTCTTATTACTGATATTTAAGAAAATTTCAACCTCAGCCCAATAGCCTACGTGCAAATGAAAATATTTTTTTGAAAAATGATCTAGAAACATCTGTTTAGTTTATATATGACTTCTATTATGTCTTATTACCTTCAATCTGTCGAAAAAACCGTCTTATTACTGATATTTAAGAAAATTTCAACCTCAGCCCAATACGTGCAAATGAAAATATTTTTTTGAAAAATGATCTAGAAACATCTGTTTAGTTTATATATGACTTCTATTATGTCTTATTACCTTCAATCTGTCGAAAAAACCGTCTTATTACTGATATTTAAGAAAATTTCAACCTCAGCCCAATACGTGCAAATGAAAATATTTTTTTGAAAAATGATCTAGAAACATCTGTTTAGTTTATATATGACTTCTATTATGTCTTATTACCTTCAATCTGTCGAAAAAACCGTCTTATTACTGATATTTAAGAAAATTTCAACCTCAGCCCAATACGTGCAAATGAAAATATTTTTTTGAAAAATGATCTAGAAACATCTGTTTAGTTTATATATGACTTCTATTATGTCTTATTACCTTCAATCTGTCGAAAAAACCGTCTTACTACTGATATTTAAGAAAATTTCAACCTCAGCCCAATACGTGCAAATGAAAATATTTTTTTGAAAAATGATCTAGAAACATCTGTTTAGTTTATATATGACTTCTATTATGTCTTATTACCTTCAATCTGTCGAAAAAACCGTCTTATTAATGATATTTAAGAAAATTTCAACCTCAGCCCAATACGTGCAAATGAAAATATTTTTTTGAAAAATGATCTAGAAACATCTGTTTAGTTTATATATGACTTCTATTATGACTTATTACCTTTAATCTGTCGAAAAAACCGTCTTATGACTGATATTTAAGAAAATTTCAACCTCAGCCCAATACGTGCAAACAAAATATTTTTTTGAAAAATGATCTAGAAACATCTGTTTAGTTTATATATGACTTCTATTATGTCTTATTACCTTCAATCTGTCGAAAAAACCGTCTTATTACTGATATTTAAGAAAATTTCAACCTCAGCCCAATAGCCTACGTGCAAATGAAAATATTTTTTTGATCTAGAAACATCTGTTTAGTTTATATATGACTTCTATTATGTCTTATTACCTTCAATCTGTCGAAAAAACCGTCTTATTACTGATATTTAAGAAAATTTCAACCTCAGCCCAATACGTGCAAAAAAAATAAAAAATTGAAAAATGATC
Organism: Ophiura sarsii; assembly: GCA_035610835.1. NCBI lineage: Eukaryota > Metazoa > Echinodermata > Ophiuroidea > Amphilepidida > Ophiuridae > Ophiura > Ophiura sarsii. The sequence continues at coordinate 40,380,084 of CM069441.1, forward strand.
TAGAAACATCTGTTTAGTTTATATATGACTTCTATTATGTCTTATTACCTTCAATCTGTCGAAAAAACCGTCTTATTACTGATATTTAAGAAAATTTCAACCTCAGCCCAATACGTGCAAATGAAAATATTTTTTTGAAAAATGATCTAGAAACATCTGTTTAGTTTATATATGACTTCTATTATGTCTTATTACCTTCAATCTGTCGAAAAAACCGTCTTATTACTGATATTTAAGAAAATTTCAACCTCAGCCCAATACGTGCAAATGAAAATATTTTTTTGAAAAATGATCTAGAAACATCTGTTTAGTTTATATATGACTTCTATTATGTCTTATTACCTTCAATCTGTCGAAAAAACCGTCTTATTACTGATATTTAAGAAAATTTCAACCTCAGCCCAATACGTGCAAATGAAAATATTTTTTTGAAAAATGATCTAGAAACATCTGTTTAGTTTATATATGACTTCTATTATGTCTTATTACCTTCAATCTGTCGAAAAAACCGTCTTATTACTGATATTTAAGAAAATTTCAACCTCAGCCCAATACGTGCAAATGAAAATATTTTTTTGAAAAATGATCTAGAAACATCTGTTTAGTTTATATATGACTTCTATTATGTCTTATTACCTTCAATCTGTCGAAAAAACCGTCTTACTACTGATATTTAAGAAAATTTCAACCTCAGCCCAATACGTGCAAATGAAAATATTTTTTTGAAAAATGATCTAGAAACATCTGTTTAGTTTATATATGACTTCTATTATGTCTTATTACCTTCAATCTGTCGAAAAAACCGTCTTATTAATGATATTTAAGAAAATTTCAACCTCAGCCCAATACGTGCAAATGAAAATATTTTTTTGAAAAATGATCTAGAAACATCTGTTTAGTTTATATATGACTTCTATTATGACTTATTACCTTTAATCTGTCGAAAAAACCGTCTTATGACTGATATTTAAGAAAATTTCAACCTCAGCCCAATACGTGCAAACAAAATATTTTTTTGAAAAATGATCTAGAAACATCTGTTTAGTTTATATATGACTTCTATTATGTCTTATTACCTTCAATCTGTCGAAAAAACCGTCTTATTACTGATATTTAAGAAAATTTCAACCTCAGCCCAATAGCCTACGTGCAAATGAAAATATTTTTTTGATCTAGAAACATCTGTTTAGTTTATATATGACTTCTATTATGTCTTATTACCTTCAATCTGTCGAAAAAACCGTCTTATTACTGATATTTAAGAAAATTTCAACCTCAGCCCAATACGTGCAAAAAAAAAAAAAAAAAATGTTCTAGAAACATCTGTTTAGTTTATATATGACTTCTATTATGTCTTATTACCTTCAATCTGTCGAAAAAAACCGTCTTATTACTGATATTTAAGAAAATTTCAACCTCAGCCCAATACATGCAAAAAAAAATAAAAAATTGAAAAATGATCTAGAAACATCTGTTTAGTTTATATATGACTTCTATTATGTCTTATTACCTTCAATCTGTCGAAAAAACCGTCTTATTACTGATATTTAAGAAAATTTCAACCTCAGCCCAATACGTGCAAATGAAAATATGTTTTTGAAAAATGATCTAGAAACATCTGTTTAGTTTATATATGACTTCTATTATGTCTTATTACCTTCAATCTGTCGAAAAAACCGTCTTATTACTGATATTTAAGAAAATTTCAACCTCAGCCCAATACGTGCAAATGAAAATATTTTTTTGAAAAATGATCTAGAAACATCTGTTTAGTTTATATATGACTTCTATCCTATACCACGGTGCTAAGCTTTGGAACGATCTTCCCAACACACTCACTAATATCACAAATAAACAATCATTCAAAAGACAGCTCAAGCATCATTATATTTCCACTTATGTTACACCCTCAACACACACACTTTCTCATGACAACACATAATTTTGTTCTCTAGCCTCCCTTTCTTTCTTTCTCCATCCTTCATTTTAATTCTCTCTTCTTTCCTACTTTAGTCTCTTCTACCTCTTGAAGTTCGCATAGTCAATGACCTGCTTTTCTTTGGCAACCATTGTATTTTGACTCGTTCAATGTTCCTGTCTCTTTGTAATGTATTGGTTTAGTTCTGTTTTGTTATGTTTTTTGTTATTTTCTGTGTAGTCTCTGTTTTTTGTCTTGTCCTGTTTTGCTCGTATGTTGTTGTTTTGTTTTTGTTTTCATATGGTCTACATTCATTTCCTGTTTTAAGGGTCCCCATATTATAAGCCCGTTATCAGGGTTTCTTTTGGGGCTCCTAGCCTCTTTATCACATTGTGTTATTATTATATCTTCTGTATTCATATTGCTGAATAAATTGAATTGAATTGAATTGAATTCTATTATGTCTTATTACCTTCAATCTGTCGAAAAAATCGTCTTGTTACTGATATTTAAGAAACCTAAGCCCAATATTTTTTGTTCAACATTTCATGTCGAGTCAATTGTTGGACGATTTAATATTTCAGAGGGAGGGTGTAAGTTAAAGGAAAGATATTTATAGCTGAATTTAATATTACTTATTATAGGGGCATGGTTATGTCGGGACGAAATGGACGTAGGTCGAGTTTTGTAAGGTACGATTGAAATATTTCAAGGTACGATTGAAATATTTCAGAGGGAGGGTGTAAGTTAAAAGAAAGATGTTTATAGCTGAATTTAATATTACTGATTATAGGGGCATGGTTATGTCGGGACGAAATGGACGTAGGCCGAGATCAGTAGCTTATGATTTAAATATTTCAGAGGGAGAGTGTAAGTTAAATTAAAGAGATTTAAAGCTGAATTTAATATTACTGATTATAGGGGCATGGGTATGTCGGGACGAAATGGGCGTAGGTCGAGTTCAGTAGCTTATGATTTAATTTTTACAGAGGGAGGGTGTAAGTTAAATTAAAGAGATTTAAAGCTGAATTTAATATTACTGATTAGAGGGGCATGGGTATGTCGGGACGAATTGGACGTAGGTCGAGTTCAGTAACTTTTGATTAAAAAATTTCAGAGGGAGGGTGCTTTATTACTGGAATAGCTTCAACATAACATTATTGACCATTTACAGCCATTTAAACATTTGGACCAATTTACTTCTGGTCGAACCAAGCAGGGTCGACTAAACATAGTCATTGTTTGAAGCTTTCAGAGGGAGAGTGGTTGCCTAATAGAATATTTTCAAAATTTAGAGTTCAAATTTTTTTTAGCACGTATTGGGCCAAAGAATAATTTATTTGTCATTTTTTTCTATTTAAGCCCAATACGTGCAAATTTGCACGTATTGGGCTTTTGCACGTATTGGGCCGTAACATGCGTTTACCCTCTCGATCTACGGTTTTCAATCCGTACGAATCTGGATGCCATCCCTTGCTAATCCAAGACACGAGTAACCTCTGTACACGTACCATGATTGGTTTGATATAAAAACAAATTAAGAGTTGACAAAATCCCAGTTTGACATCTCCCTTGAATCTCAATGATGTATGTGAATCTTTTTATCTCTCCATTGGGTGACATGGATGGACGGACAGTATGGCTACTGCAATTAAATTAAAGGTCACAAGCACACTGTTAAGTCATGCAGGGCTATATCTTCATAATGCAATCTGTTTTTAACCGCGTATACATCAACTGAAGCACAACTATAGGTATTTTTATGTGTTACGACGGTAAGATTTGTTTCATTTGGATTAACATAGGTCGTATACATGTTTTACGCCTAAGCTAACGCGGCATAGTCATGATCAGTTGCATTTCGGTAAAACTTAATTGGAGTAGGAAGAGGATGGAAATAGGAAGGAGGAAAATGGGAGGAGAATGGGAGGAGAGGGAGAGGATTAGGCCTAAGTGCGGCAGGAGGCAGTTGCGTAGCCAGGGGGAGGGGGCAGGTAATTTTAGGGGGCATTGCGAATTTATTAACCGTACACACTCACTGTATAAATGTATTGCTGTACAATGTTTGTACATTTGCTATGCGCTTTACTCCGTTAGGTATCAAATGTTGTTTACGGTAACGAACATCTCGCCCGGTTGCGATACCTTGACGGAGTAAAGCGCATAGCACATGTACATTGTACAGCAATACATGTATACAGTGTTTGGCCAAAAGTGTGTACGGTTAATAAATTCGCGCCCCGGTTAGCGTTGGTGAGGCTAAGCATGCGCACCTCATTAGACACCGTAAACAATATAGTTATGGTCAGTTGATTAAATTAACATTATGATCTGATTTTTTGTATAATACCTTTGATTAATTAATGCAGCAAATTATAGGTGTCTCTTTTAATACCTGGACATAATTACGGTGCTAAGGATCATTCAATAAGTTCTACCTCCTTCCCCATAATATCGCTAATATTATTGTCAACCTCATAACATTTGTCATGATTATAGCTCCGAATCATAGCTACACAGTTATAGTAAATGATAATTGATATCTGTTTACTTTTGTTATGACGCGGTCAAAGCCAGGGAGTGATTTTGGACAACGGACACAGAAAATTACCTTAAAAATATACACATGTTTTTCGGGTGTTTTTTCGTATTACATGGTTAGATATAAGAGCATGATTTAAACACTGAAAATGGAAATGAATAAATGATATCTGAATATATTACAGTGTTATCATGTATAGATAAGATTGTAAACAATATTAACTCTTATCGTTTAGTAAGTGTACATACTTCAATCTCATTGGTTAACACGTATGAAATCTGATCCATATCGTGTAAACAACAAGTCAAACCACACGATATATTCCATATCGTCGATTAACCGCGTTACCAGATGGCGCGAAATGATATTACGTGTAAAGCGATTGCTTTGCGTCTGTGGAAGAGTTGCTCAAAATACGACATTGTAAAATAAACAAATAAAATGGCGGATGATTTAAATGCAACCGAGTCGATTTCTGTTACATTCTGAGGCCGAAATATACCGCAAAAAGGTCTAACCCACGCCAAAAAATAAATGATCTGCATATAACCTAACCAGACATGTTTTTCGCGATGATTTTATGGACAGAGGCGATGGCGCAGAGCCTGTTAAAGGGTTGAATTTTACGGAGGTAAGGAAGCCTGGTGGAAGGGAGTCAGCGCCTTGCTCTAACTAGATTTTGACGTTTAGTTTTCCGCGAGTGTTTAAATACAATTTTTATTGGGACTAAACGTTGTGCCATATCACATTCGGCCGACATGCCAAACCATAGGTATTTTTCCGTATTGTGTGAACATGCAGGGGATAACTAATATTGTAGGCTTGCAAAATAGTGTACTCAACTCAAATATATTGCTATGCCTGTGGCATACCGGAATACCGCTAATCAGTCAAATTTTCGTTGTTACAACTTAAGTCACAATGATGCCTCGAATGATAAATCTTTAACATAATAGTCACTCTATGAGTTTTACTTATGTGCGACCTTCAGGATAGTCAATCAGGTACATCTAGTCAATGATAGAAAGTTATCGCTTTGATAGACTTTTAATCCTTCTATTTAGTTCGGTATATTGAAGATCGCTTAGTTCTTATGAAAGTCAAATATGATTTTTACAGGGTTCTCTAGGGGAGGGGTAAACTGAATGGTTGTCATGACCTGGATCTAGCTAATCATAGGGCATATTTTTTCCAAAGCAATCAGTCAACTTTATTGTTTACAGTCTGTTAAAGAGATATCTGACATTTAGAACAGTTATAATTGACTGATAGGTATGTTTTGCCTCTTACAATAGGCCAAATGAATAGCACTTCGGCGATATTTTGCTGTTTTTCATCCGTTTCCGTCACACTAAATCGAGGTTTGGTACAAACATTACTCAGATCAATTTACATTGAATTTGTAGCTGAGGTTCCAAGCTACAATCGTGTGGTATTTGATAAGACTGGCTCATATAATAATAAAGTTATGAGGTACATGTAGGAGGTAGAACTTACTGAATGACCCTCGTAATTACGATAGCCTTGATGTAATTAAGCTTACATTTATATTCAATCACCATATATATACTATCAATTAATATTGCACGTTCCTAGTCCTTTTGAAACTCGAGTTTTTGTGACTGTGGCTTAGACTAGTAATAATCCTATGGGTGTATGTGGGGTGATGTGGATTGAATTGAGAAGAGATTGGGGGGGGGGGGGGTTGTCGCAGTATTGGAGGAAAATGGAACCTTTGCCGAGAAAATCAAAAGTACTTCGATGTGATTCCCGGTCGCGACCAAGGTTTACTGCAGGATCGCTGTAGATAGAATCTCTACTCCTGCCATGAACGGACTTCACGAATTACTCATTACGGTTATCGGCCTCATCAGCTAAGTAACATTAGCCTGATGGATTGGTGTACATCGGTTTAAAAGATTTTTTTCTCGCTGAGATACATGGCAGGAAAGACAATGGAGCAGTACTAAATAACACGAGTTAATTTGAGTTCAGTGGCTCTAAAGCTATTCAAATTGATTTCATGTTATTTCATGGAGGACTCACATTTCTAAAAATTATAGTCCGGTGTGAAAGGATTCATGGTCCCCTGGAGCCATATTCCGCCCTTTATAGACATACATGGAATGAACCGTAGAGATACTAGCATGCTAGGTGGGGGGGGGGGGGGGGGGGGGCGGGGGGTACCGTGCCATTTTGTCCCGAAGCAATGGTCATGACGTCATATTTTGGTCGCTTTTCTGAACGTTTGTATTGGATTTAAGTGCAAAATATATGCCCTTGGCATCATAACTTTCCCGGGTGTGCGGGTCCACTTTAAATTTCAGATGTTCTAAAATGGATGGATTTCTAACCAATTTGATAAAAAAACACGATCCGCACACCTCAGAGTTGAAAAAAAAATGCTTAAAACAAGTCCACTTTTTGGGCCTTTGAACAGAGTGTTTGCCGGGAATGTAGAATTACGACAGTGCATTAACCCATGACCCCGGTCCAATTAATAAAATAAGATATTAATAAATTATTCGCCAACATTTTGTTGAATTAGCACGGTTGGTGTAGTGGATTGAACATTGACATGGGGAGCGAAAGGTTGCCAGTTCGAGCCCCGTTATGATCATTTTTGTTTTATATGCGTGGTCTTGCCGCTGGATTTGTTTGGCCTGCCGGCATCATCTATCTGTATGCCACCTGCTGGCGTTGACCGTATGAATGACGCCATTTTTGTGTTCGAAAAAGGAGTATAATCACATTACAAATACATTTTGTGCGAGAAAAACACACACATCTGGCAAAAATGGCACAATAAAAATCCGTTCGTTATAAATTTAATGGATATAGTTAGATAATAAAACTATCACAATTATATATACTTGTCGATCTCTGTGGCGTGCATTAACCATGTCGTTGGCAATCAGCAATCACGTGTTCGATTCCCGAATATTCCCTTGTTATCCTTTTATTTTTCTATTTTTTTAAACTTGATGATGGAACAATGTAACATCATTGTTATGTCAATTTTTATAATTATAAAGGCCGCCCATGCGTTTATAGTTTTCTTTTTATTTATTTATCTATCATAAATTTATCTCTTGATTTATCTGTATCTAAACAATTAAAATGCGTAAACAATTATATTATTGCTCGCTAAATAAGTGATTTAACTTGAGTTCAGTTTGATTAATGATAGCAAAACTTTAGCAAAAATTTTCTGAACGGTAATCTCACAAGGAATCCTAATATGCTATTGTAATTTAGGTAGGACCTAATGGTAACATGTTGTGATTACGAATGTTCAAAAAATATCGAGATTTTATTTAAGCTCAATAACCTATCCCAGTCATAATTTTTACTGTGCAGTATTAGTTACTCATGTCATTACCCATCAGAACATAATGGTTGTACGTCAATGGTTACTTGTTGAAATAATACTAGATCGAGAAGTAAATGAGCACAATGGTTTAAATTTCATATTTTTTTAGAGTTTACAAGTATATATTTTGTGGGTATGCACCATATCCTGATTTAAACGGCATTTTTGAATTCCCCTATTTGAGAGCTTTCCAAAAATGTATAATTTGGCTATCATCGGTTGACTAATTTTTTTTGTTATAGTATGTAAAACCGATGAATTAGGGCAAGTTCACTGTGTTGCGAATAGGGAAAAAGCCAAGGACAATGCAATCGATTCATGATTTCAATTGTTACATAATAGTTGTCACGTTTGTTGAAACATAATATTATATAATATAAAATAATCTATAAAATGAGAGCAAAATCGTGTTTGTACCATACAGATGAGGAGTTATTGTATATAAATTGAACGTAGAATTGGGAACATTTTCTATATTCCCCATTGTAATTGTACACAGCGCCGCCGCACCTCCAACACCCCTGACTTTCACAATATAATCAATCATATCTCAGCTAAACACTTATAGAATTACCTGATATATTCACACAATGTAGCTAGATAAATAGGCTTTCACATGACACCTCTACCACATTTAGTTGTTGAGTTAATAGAGAGAGATGGTTGAATTGTCACCAAAAATGCAACGCCACCACCCTTTTGGGTGGCGAGTTTCAAACACATGGTCATCTATATTATAATACGCTACTCTCTGTCTGTTTGTTTGTCTGTCTGTCTGTTTGTCTGTCTGTGCGCGCTTTTTCGTCGCCTTCCCGGGGTCGGGCGGCGTTCAAACTTGGTGGGTGGGTGCAGCTCGGTCCCCGCAAGAGCAAGTTTGCATTCGCTAGAGCGTACGAGGTCAAAGGTCATCTAGGGGTCAACTTTTTGAAGTTGGTCGGATCGTGCTTAAACTCGGTGATCACAATGCTCGATGCGAGGCGAGCGTGGCAAAAATAAAACGGGTTAGCGTTTGTCGGGTCTTCCGGGGTCAAAGGTCGTCTAGGGGTCAAATTTTCAAATTTTGTCCGATCGGGCTTAAACTCGGTGACGGGAAGCCCGGATACGAGTCGAGCGTGGAAAAAATAAAACGGCTTTGCTTTTTTTGGGTCGTCCGGGGTCAAAGGTCAAAGGTCATCTAGGGGTCAACTTTTTGAAGTTGGTGGGATCGTGCTTAAACTCGGTGATCACAATGCTCGATGCGAGGCGAGCGTGGCAAAAATGAAATGGGTTAGTATTTGTCGGGTCTTCCGGGGTCAAAGGTCGTCTAGGGGTCGAATTTTCAAAGTTTGTCCGATCGGGCTTAAACTCGGTGACGGGAAGCCCGAATGCGAGTCGAGTCGAGCATGGAAAAAATAGAGCATACGAGGTCAAAGGTCATCTAGGGGTCAACTTTTTGAAGTTGGTCGGATTGTGCTTAAACTCTGTGATCACAATGCTCGATGCGAGGCGAGCGTGGCAAAAATAAAACGGGTTAGTGTTTGTCGGGTCTTCCGGGGTCAAAGGTCGTCTAGGGGTCGAATTTTCAAAGTTTGTCCAATCGGCCTTAAACTCGGTGACGGGAAGCCCGAATACGAGTCGAGCGTGGAAAAAATAAAACAGCTTTGCTTTTCGTGGGTCGTCCGGGGTCAAAGGTCGTCTAAGGGTCGAATTTTCAAAGTTTGTCCGATCGGGCTTAACTCGGGGACGGGAAGCCCGAATGCGAGTCGAGCGTGGAAAAAATAGAGCATACGAGGTCAAAGGTCATCTAGGGGTCAACTTTTTGAAGTTGGTCGGATCGTGCTTAAACTCGGTGATCACTATGCTAGATGCGAGGCGAGCGTGGCAAAAATAAAACGGCTTTGATTTTCTTGGGTCGTCCGGGGTCAAAGGTCCTCTAAGGGTAGAATTTTCAAAGTTTGTCCGATCGGGCTTTATGCATGTATTCTACAAACCACCAAACCCGAGAACCAACAAATCCCGGGTGACCGCCCAAACCCGAGAACCGACAAACCCCGGGTGACCGCCTAGTAGATTATAATGTTGCGCTCCTATGGCAGTTGCCTCCTTAGCTCAATCGATATAGGGCGCTGCCTATATGAATGCAAAAATTGCAATCAGCATTTAGATGAGCTAACCAACCCATGTCAAACGGGAGAGTCTTGAAAATAATTCCTCTAGGGAAGTGATGTGTGCAGGGCGGACTATGGCTACAGGGGACTGTGAGTCTACACCGGCGCTTTTTGGTTGCACGTTCATAAACCACTCTAATCTGTCCATTTGTAATCTTATCTCAAGCTGGAGCGATTTCAGACGAAAACAACAACATCGAAAGAACTATATGAATTAATTAAGAACTTCAATTTGCCTTTCTTACTCCAGATATACACCTTACACAAAAAGATCCTGACCAGGTGCTTTAATGTTAGCTAATTTAAAATCAGTAATCACAATCCAATCGGTATCAAAAGAATCTCTGCAGTGGCGTAACCAGCGGGTGGGGGGGGGGGGGGGGGGGGGGGGGGGGGGGCTGAGGGGGCAGGGGGGGGGGGGGGCTGGGGGCTTAAATATATACATGAAATATGAAGAAATATGTAGAAATATTCTTCCCAAAATGCAATATTGTTTGGTACAAGCTTGTTTAGAGCCAAAATGAAGCTCAATCGTGCAAAAAATAGGTGTAAAGTCGAAATTTTTCGCGCACTACGCAATTCTTGACTCACAAAAGTTGTCGGTTCATTTTCTTTTCTCACCCTCCCCCCAATATCAATAACCTAGCTACGCCACTGGCTCTCCCCCTTCCCATTTCAAGTCACTGCCCCTTCTTGCCTTCCAAATGAAAAAGTCTAGTTACGCCACTGAATCTCTGAGATATCATTTTAACGCACAAATTTTCCCCCCTAACTTTGAGACCTAATTCAAGTTATGTTTCTTTAAATAACCATTCCAACCGATAGCAAAGTTGCACGAAAGTTTTTTCTTTCTATATAGGATATATCTGCTTAGTGTGTTCTCAGTAGTGACAATATGTGGTGAAACTAATCACAATCACAACTCTCCATCCATCCGTACATGCCTGACCAGTTGCGATAGCACACATCAATACAAGTCAATGACATCTAATACATAAAACAACTTTTTTCGTTAGATGGGTTAACTAAAAGTATCATAACTTCAAAGTATCAACTCAATTTTTATGAACGAGGTGTCATATTCAGGAGAGGAAATTACTCGTTTAATGTTTTATATTTTTGATACTAAATATCAAATTAGCTAATAATTAAAGCTCCTGGTCAGGAACTGTTTGTGTAAGATGTATGGTTTCATTTCCTGGTCATCAAAGCAGCGTGCAATCACGACAAAAAGATCCAGCGTTATTTATAGCGGCCATTTAATAGGCATTTTAAGTATAGGTAGATTAGCGATGGGATTAATGAATGCTATTAAATCAGTAAGGATTTTATATCAATACAAAACAACCAATAATCTCTTGTCACTTTAGTGTTTTAAAAGGTTGGACTGCTTGCATGAGGCGTTTACAAGTATCAATACGGGGAATTCTTCTAACCATTATGATACCATTATCCAAATTCAGAAAGAAAATCATTTGCTAGAACAAGTCGATGTCATTGTGTCATTGTGTCACTTGGTGAATGGCGAATTGCGTTATTCTTCATTTTACAGAATTAGTAATAAGATATATGGAGAAATCGGTAGCTTCGGCCAAATATGCCATAATTGACGTACAATTTGTGTTATTCTTTATTGTACAGAATTAATAATATTAGAATACTCGCAGAAAATGGCTTCGAAGAAATCGACGTAGGTATCATATTATAAATTTGAATGACATCATTGTTGTGGTGTGTTATATTTAGTGCAGTACGACGAATGCCATTTTTTCAGAGGTCGCCAAGCTCTTGAGGCCGACCATTTTAACCCAGGTGATCTCTTTTACATCCCTTGCGCTCACTTTTACGAAAAGAAAATTTAGGGTACCACCTTACCCTAGGGTAGGGTAAGCCGTCAAAGTCCGAGGGTACGGGGGTGGTTGCCACCTTACAATATTTAAAAAAAATCAAAAAAAAAATCAAATCGCCATTTTGAAAAATATCTCAATAGTATGGTCCTGAACCTTATAGTGTTAAAAATATAATTTCCCTCACTTATAAGCTAAATACCCGGTGAAATTCCAATATTTGGAACTTTTTGGTGAACATTTTCATTTTGGCCTACATTTCACTGTACAGACGAATACAACGACATTTTGAGGTCGGCGACACCCCCCTTCCCTCTAGTAAACAGTGTTACACATACGTCTCAGTAGGACGAGGGTTATCGGATACAAAATACACAAATTACTTTGTTACTTCGCGTTTCCAGAGCATTTCCGGCATTAAATGAATCATTAAAGGTTTCAATTATAGTTTCTTTAATTAAATTCTGCATTTTAACGAGACCGTGTAGTATGTCGTGCTTCACTTTTCAGTAAGTGAATTGGTTCAATTTACTTAAACGGAAGTATCAAGCATTTCGGACTAATTAGATTTTGTCCTCTCATTTCTTAATGACGCCAATGTAGTCTGCTATAGGGTGAATGAAAAGAAATGCGCAAGGATTGACAAATTTGACCATAAGTGCATTTAGCCATGTAATCGACTGAAATATAAGCAACATTTTACCACATTTGGAAGCTGACCTCTTTTTTCATCATTCCCAATGGGATCCCAGACAATATTACAATATTGGTCCTTTGTTATGTTTTGAGCAGGGATAGCACCGGATCAAAAATGTGAGAGGTCCCATGACATTTTTCAGGACCCCGTAGTACTTCAAAAACCAAATGTAAGGGGTCCCCCAAGAAATTGAGGGGTCCCGGTTTCGGTATTCGAAAAATTTACTTTTTTATGGACAGTTTTAATGAATTTATATTGTGAGCAAAGGATGAATATGTAATTTACAGAATTTCTTAAGGTTTCCATTTCCATGTTTCCAATTTGAAACCTGAAGCGTCACTATAAGAAAGTGAGAGGTCTAGGACGCGCAGACGCGTCAGAATGCGACCCCTGGTTTTGAGGTGTCCAAGTGTGGTATACTATTGGATGACTTGAGGGCGATACAGTGAAAATTGGTGAAGCCTTGAAAAAAAAGTCGGACGAGCCGTAGGCGAGTCTGATTTTTTTTTCCAAGGCGAAACCAATTTTCAAAACCAATTTTCATTGTATCGCCCGCAAAAAGGAATCCAATATTTACATTATTATGTTTTGAGAATCTGACACTAATCAAAGATGGGACATCTATCAATGCTTGTTAAATAAATGCACAGTAATTTATATACGCAATGGGATAGCCATCCATTTGTCAAAAATCCTATGAAGTATAGGCTAGGCCTAGGTCACGCTAGCATCATCACTAGGGCTAGGCCTACGCTCTTTTGAATTCAAAGTGGGGTGACTGTTGCAGTTTTGCATAGATCTGTGTTACATTGCAATATACCCCAGAATAATGTTAATGCATCGATAAATAAAACACTGGCTTTAGTATGAAAGTTATGTCACATTTGTGAAAAAATACATTACAGGTGTACACAACAAAAGTTCTGAGTCTATTGTTTCTTCTAAAGTTTGGTAACATATATACAGGGTGACACCCCCCCCAAAAAATAAAAATAAAATAAAATAAAATAAAAATAGGACTCTGTTTCATGACGATGTAATTCTTATTATAATCATTGGACCATGACCAATTTAGTCTTAATGTAAAGCCCAAATAATTATTATGATATCCTGAAAATATAAGATCAATCTGATGCAAAATAAGAAAACTAGCGTACTTTGAGCACCCTGTATAAAATGAAATGTTAACTTGCAATTTGAAATGGAAGTATAAGTTCTCTTTATTGATGTTAGTCTTTAACGAACCCAACACTGATATCCCATTTTGCTTATTGTTGAACAGTCGATTACTTTCATATTTTCGGAAAATAGACATCATTAAATACTCTGCATAGAATTCACCCTTTACATTAATCAACTTCAAATCAAGTGAATGGCAAATAAGGGCAAGGTACACTTAGCCTTGTGCCATTTTTTTCTACTTCTAACTCTGATTACTATACCGATGTTAAAAACCATTAAGCCACTAGAGATCAAATGATTGAACACATAGGTAATCCATCTGCAGACCTATTCAGGGCTTCACAGCTCTGTTTGGAAAGTTTAGACCAATTTTGATATAAAATTGGAAGGATTGGGCATGATACACAAAGATATTGGTCGAGCTATGAGTTAAAAAAAATATTGCGTCTCGCACAATATTTTTAAAACTCATAGCGAGACCAATATATTTGTATATCATACGAATAAATCCATCCAATTTTATCATTATTATGTTTTGATAAATTGACTTGACCAAAAAAAATAGAAAAAAATAGAATAAAAATAAATAAATTAACAACAATAAATCACCATATAAATTGTAAAAATATCCAAAACATTTTCTTTTTCAAATACAAAAGTGTAATTTTTTATTTAAAAAAATCCCAAAAAGTTCTCAAAAAATTGCAAAAAAGTTTAAACAAAAATACCAGACCAATCCAAATAAAACCCTCTTAAAATATGTCGAAAATTCAAAAAGACAAATTTCATTTTGTGACTGCTACACATATGATCGGCATATTAATACACGCTTCAAGTGTATTCATGCAGTGTAAGCTCAATGCGTTAAAGAGACCTCCAAGTGTTAAAAATATTGGTCGACCAATATCGCCCCAGTGACATAATTGAAAGAATAGGACGGAAGATTTTCAATGCATAATAATGATTACATTTGCCATAACCACTACTGAAATCGGTAAGAATGAGAGAAGTAAAAGGTAATATAGGGTTGCTTTGTGTCACATTTCTCCATTTCATTCATACAATTATTATTTTCCTACAGAGTGGATGTGTTGAAAATTCATATAATATGTCGTATTACAATTAGACTTGATTTTTATAAGCTCCCTATTGTATCCTAAAATAAATAAAATTAGTACATTTGATGTAAAAAAGACCAGCATTGGGTGAGAATTGAATCAAAACTTCAGCCACAATTTTTTTCTTTTCCAGCGGGGTGCTTGAATGTGGTGTGTTTTGATAAAACATTCACATATGGTGGCCATTGTATAAACAAAACGTGTAAGATAATACGTCTAAGGTTACACGTAGTACGTATAAGGTTAGACTTCTAAGATAACACTTTACACGTCGAAGATGAGCAAAATACAGATTACAAATATAGTTTATTCCGTAAATAGCATACATTTTTAGGATATCCAATATGGGTTTGATTGATACTTTTTTCGCAAATATTAAATCCAAAGAGTCAAAATTATTAACGGGATAAAGCGAAAATGTTATCTAAGGCGTCTAAGATGCATCTTAGACGTCTAACCTTACACGTACTACGTATTACCTTACGCGTACTACGTCTTACCTTAGACGTATTATCTTACACGTTTTGTTTATACTATGGCCACTCATATGATTATTATAAATCATTCCAATTTGATTAATAAACAACATTGAAAAGCATACAGATAAAGCCAGACTAGATAAAATGAAAGCATACCTAACTGGAAATAAATTCCTGGGGATAAAAGGACAAAAAGGGTCAGGAAAGCCTGCTTTCCATAATTAAAATATAGCACTTAAGATAAAAAAGAAAAAGAAAATCGAGTAAGGGAGCACATCAAAACTCGACCGCCCGGCAGCTCCGTGAGGTTGCGGCCGGTTTCTATTGTTCTAAACAATGATATGCGGTCCAACCGGGCGGAACCACCGGTTGCCGCGCGGTCGAGTTTTGATTTGCTTCCTAAGAACATGTTATTGCACGCTGACTCAAGGATTTGAACATTTCGTGGACGCCCGCGACATAACCTTGGTCTAACATGCTGATGACAAAATTATATAATTATTTAAAACATGGTGAAGAGTTTCTTCGCTGCCACATTTAGTGTTAGTTCTTTTACCCCAGCGGCTCAGATTATTTTGATAGGGAGTGAGTCCAGAAAAGAATTAAGCATACATTTCATGATACCTTTTGGAAGATTAAAAATGTTTAGATCCAGAATTACATATCCAGGTCAAAGGTCAGAAAGAGGTCATTTCATCGCATGGACTGAGTTCAATGCTCTGAGGTCATGATTGTCTCCAGTTAAAATTAGTTCAAATTCTGGAAGTTTAGGACCAATATTAAAGTTAAAGTGGCGCAAGAAAAAAAGTAATATCAATCGCACACATTTAGCAATGAGGACACTGTGATTGTGCCCTGGCATTTATGAATGTTTAAATGATTCACGCATCTTTTATATTGTATTGCAACCATATAATGGCTCAGCGATAACATGTTGTAGTCATAGCAGATACTTCAGGGGACTTACTGATAATACATACAGATTGGTATCATGATACTTTGACATATCTAGAGCAAAATTGTCCAACGGCTAATTTTCCTGAGTACTTAAGATGGGTTTGTCGTAAATACTTAATGATTACCGGTTGACCTTTTTAGAATGAAATCTTCTTACGACAGCAACACAAACACTCTAGAACTATGGATTATAATTCAAAGGGCAGTGACCTAGTTTTAATCATATTTGTAGTCGTCTTAAGCTTTATAATTGTTTGATAGAAGACATTCGTAGTTTTCTTGTTGTCTGGCCTTTTGTAATTAAATATTTAGTGCTTTTGAGAACTGCAGAATTTTCCAGAAAGATCAATACATTTCATACACAAATCATTTCTGTTTGTCTAGGCACAAATATCGATTACAATGATGGATAATTGGGAACAAACATATTAAAGATATACTTTGAAATTGGGCTAAAATTACTGACCACAATTTGCTGCCATTGTCTTCATATAACCTTAACCTGGGCAGTTGGTATGCAAGCTTATTTATCTTGATAAATATAATATTGTTTTTATTGTTATATACATAACATTGATTGTAAATATTGTTGTAATTCAGCATATTACTGCGATATGATATGTTTAATAAACCTTAATTCCTGATTTGCCAACAGCCCGCTAGACTTCGGAGTCATCTCTCTCCTATCACTACTGAATAAAGTGAATGCAATGATTGTAGACTTTGTAAAGACATAATAATAAGTATATTGTTGTTTGCCACATATTAAAGTCGATTTCCCAAAACCGCAACTCCAACGAAGAAAGTTATTAGTTGAAATATTCTGAGCTTTCTGTATCTTCAAATACCGACGGTCCGTGATTTGGAAGGTCCGTGATGAATAAAACTTAAATTTCTACTATTGTTTCCGAGTGCTATCGAAGTGATAAGGAGACGGTCGTGAAACATTGATACGCATTGATACGTGTAGACATGGTATTTTCTACTTACACTCATTTACACCTGCCAATCACTATCTTTGAATTATTTTAAAATCATGAATAATTATATTCAATTTTATATAAATTTGAGATCGAATATTGCATATTTTAGCTTGGTTTCCATTGCATATTATTCTCCAAAGAAAGGTGCTTAGCAATCACCATGACTTCTATAAATGACGCTCTAAAGCGCCGTTTGTCTGATCACGTAAAACAAAATACAATTGATCATTAATGAATAAGAAACGAATAGACAAGAAGTGTAAATGGTATTTGTTTATTTACTCATATAATTTTGAATATCTGCGAATTGAATGGATCCATATTTAATCTAAAGATGTGTTTAGTTGACAAGAAGTGCCTATGATTTTTTGACGCTGTATACAAAGCCTGCTGTTCCCCTTAAATTAGCATGAACAGGCCGCTGGCCAAACTAGGAGGGGTGTTTTGTCATTTCACATTGTTCAATGACCCTAATTTTGTTAAAGGAAACCCGTTATGGAGAGGTACACGCATGAATACAGTGTATAAATATTTATAAAGTCCAGTCTTTCTATTCAATCAGCTGTATCACCTTGAATATGCGAAAAAATGAATTTTAAACATTTTCTCTCGCCTGTATGTTTTAAAATTCGTCCATCTGCCCCAATTGCCGATGGGATAGCATGGGATAGATCATGACGTAGTTGTACCGTCTGTATCGAGAATATGTCTGTTGATATCGCAAAATGAAAGACTTGTGATAAATCTAAGCAAGGGTATGGAATGGAGACGGCACCAGAAATTAAAGTCGATATTACGAATCGCTTCTTTTCAACCAACAAAGGCCACGCCATTTAACTTGCCTTTGTATAGTGCGGTTGTTTAGCCGCATTGGCCTCGTTATCCCCTATTGCGTCACAGGGTTGACAAGAAGCTCCCGTGGACAAAAGGACCCATGAGCGCCTAAGACAGTCTGGACAGAGTTAGTTGAATGGGTTTGATGCTTGTGCCTCCTCCAGTTTTCTATAATAACTCCTTGATTAGACTACGCAAGCTCGGAATAGCTTTTTGGTGCTGGTGTATCGCGGTACAAATACGTCACACAATATAGATATGTGGAGATGTCCATCGAGTAAAAGAATCCCAGAAAAAAATCGATTTCTCCATAATGTGACATTTTTAAAGATTTGTATTATTAAGTTTAGTTAGTATAATAGTATAGCGTTTGTATTAGGGTCGCTTTATGTTCCAGTACGGTTCTCCTTTAATATTGTTTCAAAGCGTGGGGGGGGGGGGGGTGTCCCATGTCCCATTCTCGCCAACGTACAGGGTGACCCAGAAAATGTTGAACCCAAAAAATCACAAACTTAAAAAAAAAAAAAAATGAAAATTTATAAATGTGGCATTTTGTTTTTAACAGTTATGTAAACAATTTATACAGCTTTCTGGAGAACTTTAGATCATGTAAATTGGCCTTACCAAACTAAAGATACACTTGATTGTGTGACAAGGGGTGTTTTCGCCCTTTTGTAAAAGTGTACAAATTGTAACTTGGTTCAGATATGAAACTTAATTCTGTTCTAAGTACGGTGAGTTAAGTAATCTTTTCTTTTGATCTGTATTTATCAAATTAACATTTTCAAATGAAGTCAAGGGGACTTCAGTTTTTGTTTTTAAAGTCTCTTATATAATAATAATAATAATAATATTGATTTACATAAGAAATGAATATTGATGAGATACTGTGCAGAATAATTTATAAAGTTCATTGCACGAAGTGCATTGTTGCACCCGTTGCAATGAACTTTATAAATTATTCTGCACAGTATCTCATCAATATTCATTTATTATGTAAATCAATATAATTATTATATAAGTGACTTTGAAAACAAAAACTGAAGTCCCCTTGACTACATTTGAAAATGTTAATTTGATAAATACAGATCAAAAGAAAAGATTACTTAACTCACCGTACTTTGTAGAACATATTACAAGTTACAATTTTTTCACTTTTACAAAAGGGCGAAAACACCTCCTGTCACACAGTCAAGTGTATCTTTAGTTTGGTAAGGTCAATTTACATGATCTAAAGTTCTCCAGAAAGCTGAATAAATTGTTTACATAACTGTTAAAAACAGAATGCCATATTTATTTATTTTCATTTTTCATTTTTTTTTTAAGTTTGTGATTTTTGGGTTCAACATTTTCTGGGTCACCCTGTATAGGTTTTCATGGAACATTAATTAATACCCTATACCTTATCGAAACTATTGTTACAACACGTCCTTCGAAGTAGGGTGGATATTATTAACAGTTATCTGCTTTGCCAAAGTACAGAAGAGTGTTTTCCGAAAGTAAATCTGCGCATTCACGTAAACACGTATAATATAATGACCTTATTGAAGTGCAGTGAGAGAGAGCGAGAGGGAGAGAGTGGTGAAGAGAAAAAGGGTTTCCACAAATAATTAGCAATAGAAAAATAATTAATGTTTGAATAAAATCTAAAAAGTCACATGAATGGATTGCGAGAAACATACAGCACGTGATTACAAGTACATTCACCATGCATCCCGCAAATTGACCAATTGTTTGGTATCGTCAGTTGTATGACCAAACCTTTGAGCGTGTGTTTTATATTAAGATTGGTATCAAGATAGGTATCAAAATAATTCTACAAGTGTTCCCTATCCAAATATGTTTTCAATTTGACATTGCGAATTATTTTCCTAGATATACAGCGCTTTAAAAAGTATAACAGATTTTGGGACACCCTGTACCTGTTAATAGCTATGAATTTCCCTCCATTGATACAAAAATAAGTACCAACATCTTCCCTTCGATGACACAATGACGTTATTAATAAGTAAATGTCCAACCAAAATCAAATGGAAATTTCGACTAACATTTATATTTTTAGTGGAAATCACTTTTATCACAGGACCTGAAAAACGTACCCTGAAAATGCATGGAGTGTCACCCTCTTCCCAAAGTTTGACGACTGACCCTAACCCTCACGTAAGGTAGTAGAGCTACTGTTTCTGCTTAATGAGCGTAATATGTTTCAATGATTACCTAAAGACTTCAGGAGATTTATTTGAGCGTTTTTAGTGGGAGATGGTTACACCCACCCCCATCACACCCCATCGGGAACGAGGGTTAATAAGATAAAGATAATTTCAAGTAAATAAATAAATTTAAAAATATAGAATAGCTGTTGACTTTGGTTACATTTTTGAATAGGTTCATCTAAGTACGCTATTAAAACTGTCATTTATTTTCCAATGAAAACCAAAATGATACGTCTATTTGTTTAAAGCAACTCATGATTGTTTTTTTGAATAGAAAGATGCTTTTGGATGATTCCTTTCAGAAATATAAAACATATCATAGCTCAGTGCATTTGTCAATCGTGATAGGTCATTTTGTTAAGGTGCACATTTCCGAACCCAGGTTAGTTTTAAATGAGGTAAAGAAAGTGTTAGACGTTTTTATGTTCCGATGGCAAGAAGCTAAGGTATACCAACACCAAGTTGACACGACAACAACACTGTGTACTAGTCCTTACGGCGTTTTGGGACACCTTAGCCTCTGCACCTTGGTGAAAAGTGTGTAAGTACGTGGCCGGCTGTGTTTGACACATTTCGTCTAATCAGTGAACTCTTGACCTGCCCAAATTTACCCCATCGACGGCTATACCTTTTTAATAACTCAGATTTACTGTATCTCGTCGCTACAATACCATTAACACAAACACCAATGCCGTACCCGGCTGAGTTCAATGATCACATGAAATAAAGCTTTTATCGTGATCGTATGACGACGCGGAAGTGATTTGTGTTTTCTTTGAAAACATTCAGGGCGACGAAAAGAACGTGAAATTTAAAGATACTATTTTGGATTTATAGTGAAGAGGCACTCAATAGTAGTTCAAAACGTAACAAGTTGGAGAGTCCATCCTCATGTGTCATCTCAAGGGGATTTGCCTACATTATTCCCCCAATAATGATTATTCTAAGGCAATTGACCGTATAACTAGAAGAAGCTGGCTATTTCAAAGGCTTTTATTTCTTTCAAACACTGTTGCCACAAGTGTTTTTCTTACTGACTTGTATGATAAATTCGTTTTCTAAGGGAACTTTCCATATTGTTGAAGAGGCCCCCTATGACCCGTGATATTAATTCAAAAGGTGAGTTGAATCGACCGGCCATATTATGTTATGTAGTGATGTCATTTTGAGAGTAAAACTTGAGAGTGAGATTGGAATAGTAACTTGTGAGATATATATCCATATATATAAATTACATCGTCCCACTTCAAAAATGCGCCAAATGTTAACCATATATCAGAAGAAAAAATAAATTAATGGTTTTTAGTCAAATCAAAATATGTGTCATTGTGTCGTCAGTAGTACGTCACTTCCGGGGTCAAACGCCGAACCACAACGAGTCGGTCTGTGAGTCGGTTAATATCACGCCATTTTTACTTTACCATCATTTTAATAATAAGGTCCATTATAACATTTCAAACAGTTTTTGTTGAGAGGCATATACAAATATTGCACTCAAAAAGTTGCAATTTTCATAACAAATAGTTCAATGGTTTATTTTTTTATTATTTTTATTTTTATTTTATTTTTATTTTTTTCCCATTCATTTTATTTTATTTTCATCTATATTCTATACATAGTTATATAACATAATAATAATATATCAAACATACTGGTATCAATAAGTTACAAATATGAAGGAAAAAAAACCATGACTCTACCAGCGAACGGCATGTACCAACAATTACCATTTGCATGAAGATAGATGGCTAATGATCATCAATGGCACATGACCTTCGCAGTTGAGTTGACAAACAAAGCAATATATAATATGGGCTGTTATGTACATGTGTTTTACAAGAAGAATATCAGAACCTACTATTTACTCTGTGCTATGTAGGCTTTTTCCAATCTTATGCCACACATTTTCACTGTGTCTCAAGATACTAATTCTCCATTTTAATTCGTATAGAAACCATTTAAATGCATCAACGTTTTTATTATCAGTGATCTTGATATGTCTGGATCTATATAGAGTGAACGACGCCAGACTAAGCATTCTATTTAGCATTACATTCAATACATTTTGATTATCTGGTTTAATAACCAAGCACAATGATTTTTAACGATATCTCTGGACATGGAATATTGTTAGAAATAATAAATTCAATGGTTAATTACTAGCATTACGCGTCTTTCACAGTCATGTTTGTAATCGGTGAACACGGGTTCTATCCTGGTAGTCCCTTATTTTTCTTTCCATCATTCTTGTAAGTTTTTGTGAGGGCCTATATTTGTATTCATATATTGATTATCTATAAATGTATTTATTTCTTTATTTATAGCGAAATATTATTGATCAAACACTCAGGCATGGAAGAAGAAAAAGCGGCGCAATATAATTTGTTTGGGGGGGGGGGGGGGGGGAGTGGAAGGATATAAGAAAGGGGAGACTTTCGCTTTCTATTAAACAGTGCTATGTCCCAAGTCTGATCTCAATTGCGAGCACAGGGATAGTTATAATAAGTTGCGTCAAGTGTGCCAACTATTATTTTCCTTGATTGTAGATTATTACTTCAGTTCAGATCAAATGCGTTTGCCGTTTTTATGTTCCGATGGAAATACCTTTGGGTATCTACTGGCACAAAGTTGACACGATACAATAAATGACTCTTAGCACTTGTCACTCTTATGACCGGCTGTGCTCGACACATTTAAAACAATCAAACGACCCATGGTATCCCCATCGATAGCCGTACCCTTCCCTGCTGAGAGATTCAAAGAATCCATCTGAATATCGTCATTAAATTACCGATGTCGTAATTGAGTTCAATGGTCACCTAAAATGAAGCTTTTCTCGAGAACGTGCTAAAACGTAGACGTCAATTGTTTTTCTTTGAAAACATTCGGGGCAACGGAAAGAGCGGACAATTTAGAAATGCATTTATGGATTTATGGTGAAGAGACACTGTGCAGTAGTTTAAAACGTAACATGTAGGGCCCCGCGTCTACTCCGATGTCATCACAAGGGGATTCTTTACTCTTTTTTTCCACTGAATGATTGTTTTTAAATCCACCGACCGTATAAATGGCCATTTCTACATTCGGTTTGGAACTGTATGTGAAATGTATTTTTAAAGAGCTGTTTTTGTGTGTTTTAATAGGTACCACCCAGAACCACGATATTTATGCAAAAGGTGAAATGAGTAGACCGGCAGTTTGCTGTTAGAAGTTTGGTATGCATTTCGGCCGCTTGTGACTCTCAACAAATACTTCGTATACATTAGCGCCCGTTCATCCAGTGCCCTCGTTTAAACAGTCACTGTGGTCCAGTGGGTTTTTAAAATTTGCCGCGATAGCTAGAGGGACAGGGTTCGAAACTTAATCGTGTTTATTTAAGCTCTTTCTTAATGTCAAGCCATTTTGTCTCTAAAAACAATTTCAAGTGATTTAATATCGTCCACAAATAATCACCATTTGTATGGACTAAACTTGCAGAATTAAGTTGATACCAAACTTGACCCCTTTCGGAGACCCATTAATATAAACACACGCTGAAATGTTTGGTCACATAACTCACAATATCATACAATTGTTGAACTTGCAGGATCCAAGATAAGGTGTACGTCGCCGTAATCATGTGATGCATGTTCCTCGCATTCCAATTATGTGGATTTGCAAAAGGCTTTCATTTATTATATTTTGTGTGCAACATTAATAATGTTCATAACAATGATTCAGAAATGAAAAATGAATCGCAATGGAAAACCATATTTCTCGTCACTACACCGCTCTCCCTCTCTCACTCCCTTCATGGCATTAAGCTCATTATACTAGCGATTGTATGAAAGTGTAGTTTTACAATTTTGAAAACTTTCTTCTATACTTTGGGAAACATATAGCTGCTATTGTAAGTCTAGTATCACAATAATTCCACACGTTTTCTCTATCCAAATATGTCTTTAGTTTTAAACTGCAAATTGTTTTGTCCGAGATATAAAGCCATTCTGAGGCCCCTAATATCGAAACTTTTGTGACACCCTGTATTTCATTTTTGTCATGTCATATCATCTACGAAAATGTAGATATCTATCAATCTTTACGAAACAGCCTTCGTAAGAATTATGACATTAATGTTACACTCTCTATGGCATCAGTTTGAATGTAGTTTAGTTTATATAATGTGAGTTTCTTTAAGGCCCAGTGAGTGACTTCTGTTAAAATGTTTATATTGTTAATTTCTTTGAACCTAACGATTCGAAAGGATACAGATTTTCCTTTCGATGTTTTATGTAATGATATGTTTATAATGTAATATTTATTACCAATTCATCTCTTGTAACAGATATAACATAACTTATGCCAATTATTATTAAAGGTTTTAGGAAGTTGAACACTCTGTGACATCCATGTCTAAGTACAGCAGCATTCTATCAATGCCCCTTTAAGGTCAAGTTTCAATATCATGTTTCTCAGATGGGTTATCAAGTTTTTCAGATTTGCCGTTATATGATCTAGTAATCCAAATCCCTCTTTGTTACCTGATGCAAAGCTTATTATCAAGAGTATTGGTCCTGGAAACGAGTGATACGTTAGTATAGAAAAACACAAGCATATCGGAGAGTTGCATGCAGTGCTGCAACTAGCAAACATCCGGGAGGCCACGGAAAAGGCGCATTGTTATGTTAGGTCAACAAGTCAACATCTCCGTGCGCCCCGAGAGGTAATACGTGAAACTGTCACTTTGCTGCTGTAGAATCAAATGCGGCGCATTATACAACATACATCCTAGTCTATAGATACATATTTCTTTGCTTAAAATAGTGTTGTAATGCTTTATTCCGTCGTGGACTTGATTAAAGTCTAGTATCGTTTAAATGAATGTATGTTGCTTTCATTGAACAGGCGCCCCTTAAAAGGCAGTCAAAGTCCGAACAGGTGTTAAGAGGCCGCAAAGTAGATTTTAAGGTCTTCCCACAATGCAGTGCTCCAACTATGAACGCGCTATAAAGCCATGATTGTGTGCATAGTCTATGGGAACAGAGACAAATTGAAGACCATAATTAGGTTATTTTGCAAAAACGCAATGCATTATTGTGGTGGTGTCTTTAAAATCTTCTTTGAACAGGTCGATCGGCTCGTTCACGAATATTCAAGGTTGGATTATGCGTACGAGGTTGGATTATGCGTCGTATTCGTTTTCAACCGAATACGACGAACAGTTAATAACGGTTAGAATTCAATACACGATACTATACACCGAAGTTGATTTTTCAACGGTTTTAGGATGAAATAATTTAGTCCCAACTTATGCGATGAATTTTCGGGAATCATTAGTCAAAATCCAACGGGGATTCAACATTTACGGCCAATCGTGACTACCGGCATACGAATGAAGCTTATTAACCATTTGTCTGAGTCACACCTCGCATCTCATTAGATTATGGCGCGCGCACGAGCTATCAATAATTTTGCACAACGCAACGCGTTGCCAAAATTAGCGATACTCCATTCTTTCCCGCCTTGACTATTGCAATGGACTTTTATCTTCTGTACCCAAATCATACACTCGTCGATTGCAGCGTCTACAGAACTGGGCTGCAAGACTTGTCTTTTCTTACAGAGAATATGATCCTCTGCTGAAATCGCTCCATTGGCTACCCATTGAACAGAGGATCACTTTTAAATTGCTCTTGTATGTTTATAAGTCATTGAACGGAATTGCACCCATGTACCTATCAAACTGTTATAAATTGTATGTTCCAAATAGACACTTCAGATCTTCCAAGGATCATCTTCGTCTTAAATATCATATGACAAGAGTTAAAGCTGGTGACAGGATTTTTACTGTTTGTGCATCCAAGTTATGGAACAATCTACCTGTATTTATTCGGCAGTCTGTTTCTGTTATTGCCTTCAAGAAGACCCTCAAGACATATTTGTTCCCCATCTAATCATGTTCTCTATATATTATTATGTTAACTTATATTATTTTTGTATTCTTTTGTAAGCGCTTTGAGCCTCCGGGGGAAAAGCGCATCATAAACATACATGTATGTTAAAGCGGCGTTAGTCATTTTATGTAGGGGTGTATGTAGGTGTGTAGGGATGTTGGTGTGGCGTTAGTCATTTTATAACAATTATCTTGATTCGATAAGCATCTACGATAAGCAGGTACACATGAACTGGTACAAATCATACACATTGGGGCGATTCCACGGTAACTAACACGCGTCGAGATCGAGTATTAAATATTTTAGCTTGGTTTCCATTGCATATTGTTCTCCAAAGAAAGGTGTTTAGAAATTGACTATGACTTCTATAAATGACGCTCAAGCGCCGTTTGTTTGATCATATTTAGCGTTGAAAACAAAATACAATTGATGAACAACGAATAAGAAAAGAAAAGTAAAAAATTCAAAAGGTTCTTGTTAATTTACTCATAGAATTTTGAATATCTACAAATAAAATCAATTTATTAATACCCTATACTGAATCGAAGCTATTGTTGCAACACGTCCTTCGAAGGAGAGGATGGTTATTATTACCAACTATCTGCGTTGCCCAAGTTCAGAAAAGAGTTTTCCGAACAGTAAAACTG
The DNA here is from genome assembly GCA_035610835.1 of Ophiura sarsii. NCBI lineage: Eukaryota > Metazoa > Echinodermata > Ophiuroidea > Amphilepidida > Ophiuridae > Ophiura > Ophiura sarsii. The sequence continues at coordinate 40,406,954 of CM069441.1, forward strand.
GACATTTACATAAACACGTATATATATAATGACCCTATTGAAGTGAATGGAGCGAGAGAGGGAGAGTGGTATGCAGAGAAAAAAGAGTTTCAACTGTGATGAATTTCAGATCAAAATAATTAGCAATAGGAACATTATAAATGTTTGAACAAAATCTAATAAGTGAAAGCCTTTTTGCAAAAAGTCACACGAATGGATTGAGAGGAACATGTAGCTCGTGATAATAGGTACGTTCACCATACCTCCCGCAAATTGAACAATTGTTTGGTATCGTGAGTTGTATGAGCAAACCTTTGAGCGTGTGTCCAAATATGTTTTCAGTTTGACACTTATAGAGAATGATGGTGTTGCTTTTAGACCGTATCCGTGTAATATTGTCTGACATAAATGCGGACGATGGTATTATTTTAAGTAGAACAACGACGCCGAAGGCGGAGTTGTTCTACGCAAAATTTGTTTCGATTTAAATTTGTTTTGATTTTGGTTTTAATTTGTTTTCTTTTTTTCTCTGACCCCCTCCATTTTTCCAACACCCCCACCAAGGTTTTTATGAACACTCCCTATTAGATAAAGATAATGCCAAGTAAATAAATAAATCTGAAAATATTAAATAGCTGTTGAATTTGTTTACATTTTTTAATAGGTTCCGCTATGTACACTGTTTAAACTGTCATTTAATTCCCAATGAAAACCAAAATGATACGTTTTTCTATTCCAAGCAACTTATGATAGGCTTTTCGAAAAGAAAGATATGCTTTTGAATGATTCTTTTCAGAAGAATAAAACAGTGCAATAGTCAATCGTAATATGTAATCAGGAATAGGTCATTTTGTTATAAAGGTATACATTTCCGAACCCAGATTAGTTCAATGAGGTAAAGATAGTGTTAGATGCGTTTATGTTCCGATGGCATGAAGCTAAGGTATACTTAACTAGCACCAATTTGACACGACAACAACGCTGTGCACTTGTCCTTATACAGCGTTTTGGGACACCTTAGCTCCCTGCACCTCGGTGAAAAAATGTGCAAGTACGTGGCCGGCTGTGTTTGACACATTTTGTTCTAATCAACGAACTCTTGACCTGCCCAAGTTGACCCCATCGACGGCTATACCTTTTTAATAACTCAGGTTTACTTATATCTCGTCGGTATAACGCCATTAACATAAATACCAATGCCGTACCCGGCTGAGTTCAATGATCACATGAAATAAAGCTTTTATCGTGAACGTATGACGGCGCGGAAGTGATTTGTGTTTTCTTTGAAAACATTCAGGGCGACGAAAAGAGCGTGAAATGTAAAGATACTATTTTGGATTTATAGTGAAGAGGCACTCAATAGTAGTTCAAAACATTAACATGTCTGAGAGCTCATCCTCATGTGTCATCTCAAGGGGATTTGCCTACATTATTCTCCCAATAATGAATATTCTAAGGCAATTGACCGTATAACTAGAAGAAGCTGGCTATTTCACAGGCTTTTATTTCTTTCAAACACTGTTGCCACACAAGTGTTTTCTTACTGACTTGTATGTTTAATTCGTTTTCTAAGGGAACTTTCCATATTGTTGAAGAGGCCCCCTATGACCCGTGATATTAATTCAAAAGGTGAGTTGAATCGACCGGCCATTTGTCTATTAGAAGTATTTGTTTAAATAAATTTGGCAGTCATCTTGGTTAACATGGTTAATGTACGAGGTATATGAGGTTTTTGAGGGCGTTTAAAATCAGGTACCAAAGCAATATAATCTCAACATGATTTTTAAAACATTGTAATTAGCTATGCAGATGGACTATACAGCGTGTCCCAAAAAACTGGGTTCAAAATTTTGCGAGCTTATAACGAAATAAGTAAGAATCATGGATAGTTTATATTTAAGGATATTAAACAAAATATACCTGACATTAATTGGGTGAATTATACTGAATTCGGAGACTCATCCAATGTAAACCTTTTGTAATACAAAGATTTGAATAGAGCGTGGTCAGAACCCATTTGTCCCGATTTAAGGAATAAAGCATCCGCGGCGTGCGCGCGTTGCAAGAAACTGTGCGCTATGTGCAGTATAATTATCGGCATGGGGTTTATTCTCCGAAAGAACTTAACAATAACTCGGTCCTTAACAAAGACCTTTTTTAATGTGTATGTAAATAATGAACTTGTATTATTGCAATATGACCAAGATAATTTTCTTTACTGCCAAAGTCTTTGTAAAGAATGAATGCAAAGGCAAAACTTGGATGAAGTCACAACAATACGCAATTGCAACACTTCGGGATGTTCCTTGAAAAGTGGGACAAATAGGTTTTGACCACGGTCTATTATAATCTTTGTATTTCCAAAACTTCATGTTGGATTAATTACAGAGTTTAAACAATTAAGGTCAAGTATATTTTGTTAAATATCCTTAAATATAAACTCTCCATGTTTCCTACTTTTTTTTATTTATAAGCTCGCAAACTTTTGAACCCAGTTTTTTGGGACACGTTGTAATAGCGATAATTTTGGTACGCCATCTAGCAGACAAAGAGTCAGGGCGAGAATAATCTACCCTCAAATTCTTGTAGTTCTCGTATGGTTAGGGATTTATTGAAATACATTTTTCGGCGACAATGTAAGGTTCTTGAAGGATCAGTGTGTGACCTGTGTTACCATTTTCAAAATACAAAAAAACAACCTTACACATTAGTTCAATGAATTTCCAGTATTTTCTCTTAATTTTTAGTATGCAAGGTGTCCTAATGCTTTACTTTAGGTCGCGAGTGTACAATAAGTTATACCATATATAAAAATCAGTATTGTTTCTGGGAGACATTGTTTTGATTGATTTCAAATTTACGTCACGCCGCCCAAGAAAATATGATGATATTTTGTACTGAAAGAAGGAAACATAATTATTCACAACATTCAACAATAATTATAATGTAGCCGGGAGCTTGTTGAAATTCCGGTAGGTCTATACCTCTGTGAATTTTTATAAGCTTTGCCGTTTACGGTATTGAGCACTTTGTTTAATGGCTAGTCTAACCAGAAACGGTTGTCAATAATAGTGAACATGCTAGAATTACCGATATAATAATTATTAGATCAGATTAAATCTAGCCATCTAGCGGACAAAGAGTCAGGGCGAGAATGATCTACCCTCAATTTATTGTAGTTCTCGTATGACCTTAACCCTAGCCAGTAACACTTCTAAATCACATGAATACTTGGTAGCCCAGCACTCGTGGTGTGGTGGTTTGGTAACTCACATGTCACCCCGGCAACCCAGTTTCAATTCCCGGGGCGGTCGACATAATGTTGTGGCCCTCCCATTTAACCCCTCCCCTGTTCGTCGGTCCATCCCACTGCTACACTGTTACCATTTTCAAAATAAAATAAAAAACCACCCTAATACATTAGTTCAATGAATTTCCTTAATTTTTAGTATGCAAGGTGTCCTAATGCTTTACTTTAGGTCGCGAGTGTACAATAAGTTATACCATATATAATAATCAGTATTGTTTCTGGGAGACATTGTTTTGATTGATTTCAAATTTACGTCACGCCGCCCAAGAAAATATGATGATATTTTGTACTGAAAGTAGGAAACATAATTATTCGCAACATTCAACAATAATTATAATGTAGCCGGGAGCTTATTGAAATTCCGGTAGGTTTATAAGCTTCGCCGTTTACGGTATTGAGCACTTTGTTTAATGGCTAGTCTAACCAGAAACGGTTGTCAATAATAGTAAACATGCTAGAATTAACGATATAATAATTATTAGATCAGATTAAATCTAGCCATCGTTTGAACCAGTCAAGTAAAATGTACATGTCTCATGATTCCTTCATCCATTTTTTATACAGATAAATCCTGGTAATCCTGTAACAGGTGGTCAATAATACAAGGGGTTATCATATTGTGCATCCAAGGACTTTAAAAAGCATACCGAATAAGTGATTGCATTAATGTGAAAAATCACACTTGAACAAGTATTCTGCTTAGGGCGTGTTCACACTATAGCTTTTTCCTCAACCCGGGTCGGACCCGGGTCGAACCCGGGTTGATCGATATTTCATTTTCTGTTCACACTAGCGCTATGTATGTGTTGAAATTGAAACCCATTGCCTCCATCTGGCGTGTGATGTATTGGCGTAAATATCCTTATTGTGGATCATTGACTTCAAACTACTTTGCGAGGTCTCATCCGCCAAGAGTTCCATCATGGCTTCCGTTTCAATTTGACTCCATTTATTTGCCATTTTGACAAATTTGATAAAGATTTCAACCAGAACCAGAAGCAGACGAGAGCGTGCGAAGCAAAGCTGAAAACTGACGTAAACAACTACGGTCAGAGGTTAGCAGTCAGGTTAAATACTTCCGGCAACCCGGGTCGAACAGCGATTTCTGTTCACACTACAGTCGACCCGGGTAGAACCCGGGTTGAACCCGGGTTCTACCCTTCACTTTCGCAGGGTTGTAATTTTCGACCCGGGTCGGTTTTTTGAGCCTACTTTTCTGTTCACACTAGACTTCAACCCGGGTTCGACCCGGGTCGTGGAGAAAACTAGCTATAGTGTGAACACGCCCTTAGTGACACGACATGTGTTGTTATATTTATCGTAAGAAGATTTAGTTCTCTTCCAATTTTTACACAGTACAGAAATATGCATGACATAAAAGTGTAGTTATTTTAAATAACCTTTACTCTCCATTGAACTTTAAAGATATGTTATTGTTCTAAACTAAATGATACACCTGAGGCGTCTTTATAGAGATATTTCTTGTTTTGTTTGTTTCAGAATCCGGCTCGTAGTATTCATAAGTTTGTGTTCGCCACCTAAATTTAGTACATGTGAAGATGAAATGACGCAGTCAGGTTTCAAAGTAAGGGGGGGGGGGGGGGGGGGGGGGGGGGGGGGGGGGAGCAGAAATCGAAATCTGCTAAAAAAACGTATTTTGAACATGTACTTGAAAGTACATTTTTAACTTCAAAATATCTATACCGTAGATATTCGATATATAGACATAAAAGTCAACAGAGCCCAGTGATTATGTAGTGAGCGCCCTCTCTTGATAGTAATGTATACGTTTGTTGAACAAACACGAAATACGGAGATTTGGACCAGTCGTTGAGATAATGATATAAATGGGACTCCTAATTGTCATGTGGAAATCAGCCCAGTTGGTAAGGCACTGGACTTTGAATCAAACATATATACAAGAAAACACCGAATCGTAAGTTCGATTCCCAGTAAATTCATTTTGGTCTTCTCATTGTCGTCATGATTTATCATACGGTACTTTGTTTTGTCCTTTTATGATCATTTCCTTTGTCTTTTTGTGCGTGTTTTTTTGTGGGGTGGGGTGTTTGTGTATGTTGGGTTTTGTTATAGTTTTAATTTTCAATTTTTGATGTATTTTGTTTGATTTGGGGACGGTGGTGATGTACTCTTTCCGAGTGAGGCTTTCTTTCATTCTTTCCACTATGTTCCTTCCTTATGATCAATTTTATTCCGAGACACACACATAGATTTAACAACAAAATACCGTCACCGTATTTAAAAGTCACTGATTTAATGACATCTGGGAAAATCTAGAACACGTTTCAACAAATACTTTTCATTTAAGCGGTATGTATTCGTGGTTCTGGTAGCGGCATGGTGTACATGGTGTAGGCCTATAGGTGTACAAGTCACAAGTAATGAAAATAGTCTCACTGAATACAACGTCATGCTCTACCACACATCACCATGTTAACAACGGAATAAATCTCATAATCCTCATTTGCATTGATTACTATGCCTTATCGCTGTTGTTCAAGCAAAGCGTTCTATAGATATGGAATCCACTTCACTCATCTGCTCATGCGTGCCCGTAACACAAAGGCTCTCGTTCTCCAAGTATTCGTTGTATATCAATTTTTAATGCACAACCTTCAATACACTTGTTACTGTTCAAAAAACATGTACTATGACTGAGCTGTACATAGTTGGGATAGTTAAACCAGGGACAATCGAATGAAGGGACTAGAAACGACCTATGGTATCGTTACATCATTGTATTCAATTACAAAAAAAGAACAAAACATGCGTGTTGCGGGTTAGCTCTAGTGGTTGCGGTGTGTTTTTATTTAAGGAACTCAAAGGTTGCCCTATAATCTTTCGAAAAATGATCAAAATATAATTTTCCAAAAAACTTGGGCCTAGGTCAAACTGAATACAATTTATACGTGATTTGTTCAATAAATAACGTTCTAGTGTTAATAATAATCGGTATATTTGAGAAAAATGTGATAGTTTTAGATTTATAAATAATGTGAAAACATGCTAGAACAAAGAAATTAATATTTTTCCTGGGAAGTTTAAACTATAGACATTTTGTTCCTATTGAATTCAATATCCAAATTAATCGGAAAATTATGTTCTTTGATGATATATATTTGCATTTCTAGAGTATAGTAGTTCAGTAGGAATTGCACAGGTATGTAGTCAAGTGGATATCTTCACAATTATGACATGACCGTGAAGTAGGGTACAAATGCAATTTTATTGCTTAAAATGTTACATGAGGGGGAATGTCTAGATTCAGTTTTTTTATTGACGTCAAGCCACGCCCTTTTCGATAATGTTATATGTATGACAACATTTGTCATATTATATATTAGTATTTAATATAGTTGGTCTTATAAACAAAATATCATGTTTGGTATCAAATTTAAGCTGTTGACTCCTGAAATACATATAAAATGATAATAAATACATACAAAAGTCAAAAGAGGTCAAACGTGATTAAAATGTATTCATACATGTCATGTCACCTGTAATTTCAAGTCACCTGTGATTTCATGTCACCTGTAATTTCATGTCACCTGTAATTTCATGTCACCTGTAATTTCATGTAACGTACATAAAACGCTATATCCTGCCTGTCTATTTCAAGATGTGATACTTCATCCATAGTACAAGTAAAACTGTCAAACTATCAATGCCTGTCTCCATACACATCAGGTGCTTGTTAGTAATATATTTGGAGTTAGAGGCACATCAGCAATCAGCATACTGATAATTATTTCTTTTGAAAACGTTCAAATAGTTAATACAAGTAGATTGAGAATATGGTCTTCATTATTTGTGGTTATTTTGTTTAATTAAAACCGTGCCTTGTTGAAATGCAACAGTATATAATACTTCACAATTCCACCCTCAGAACATAAGAAACCCCTATACTGCAGTTACCTGTTACTGGTATTCTCATTATATTACTTCTCCTACATCTTACATATGAATAGTTGCGTACAGGCATGTAAAAACAACATTAGGCCTCATATTAATTTGGAAACACTGTGAAATAGCATAACATTGCGGGTAAAGTGATTCAAAATAAGCTGGAAAGAGAAGCAAAGACTTATATTTTGAAACTAACAACATTGAGAACAGCTAAGACACTAAAAATGCTAAGATAAAAACGATTGCGTCATTAGCCTGAATTTGAATCTATAGGCCGTGCTTTTTAAAACATCTTGTGTTTGGTATGAAATTAAAATTTCATACCAAACACAAGATGTTTGTGTTGCAAATATATTTGTCATTATTATAACTGTCATTATGGCTTAAGACGTCAATAAAAAAAAAGTTGCCCAAGAGTACCATTTTGGTACCCGGGGGTGTAAATCTAGACTTACTCATCCATGATTTTCAGCAATAAAATCACATTTGTACCCTACTTCACGGTCATGTCGAGCTTTCACCCGACTAAGGGTCCATCCGTATCGAGCAAGACACACAGCGACTCGTGCAGTATGATTGCTGAGATTTGTACCAGTGCCCATTCATGAATGTATTGTGTATGCTTGCTCAACTGATGATATTTGTACCCCCGCAACACGCATACTTATACAATAGTACAATAGTTTCTTGTCCCTCCATTTGATTGTCCCTGGTTAAACGAGTACCTCGTATTTTTAATCAAAGGTCATGGGTTTGAGTCCTACCACAGTTTTCTAATTATGAACTATGAACGAACCCCTTTTCTAAAACAAGGGAAAACACCAACAAATCATAATGTTTGAACGTGACCTAATAAATAATAAATGAAGAAATGAAGTAATTAATGTGTATTTAGGGCTATTTATAATTAATTGAATGATAAATTATTAAATAAACAACAACAATTAAGAAAGTAAATACAAAATAAATAAATAACGTTAAATAAAATGAATATAAGTGAAAACCCCGAACAAATATGACAAACGTATAACGGAATAGATTTGTATTTACGTTAAACCCTAACAGAGCTCGTCCCTGACCCGACCGATATACGTATAAAACACAAGGAATATAAACCGCCACAAAGATTCGAACCTACGGCCTGCTGATTGCGAGTCTTAATCTCTACCAACTGAGCTATTTCAACTTTCCTGATATCCTCAGCGTTTTATACACAAATATAGTTATCATTCAACTATCGGGTTTTGCAACATTGGGTAATTGTTGTCTGATTTATTAGACTTAATTGTAATGATAAATGAATAACAAATACCGCACTTTGTTAAACGATTCTAGTTATTTGTTTCGTTCGGCCTATAAATGTTTTGTTAAATAATATTAAAACTATTCGCGGTCAATTAAATGTACAATTTAACAAAACCCGTATTATTCCGCCCCCCTCTCCCCATTCCCAACGCAAAGGTTGCATTCATGCCCGCATTCATGACTCTACGCATTTTGCGAAACTTATTCACAGTCAGTCGTTATAGCGCGATCTACCTCTGGCCCGTCTTACTTTATAAGTATGAGGCAAAGGTTCCAACAGTTCTGACAGGTTTAGACAATATTACTTTATATTATTAGCTTTCAGTGTGGGTGTGTTGTACATTTTAAATAAAATATACGTATCCAAATTCCCCCCAAATGACTCATTTTGGGTCGAATAACTCGATAGTTCACCACTAGTTCATTATTGATTGAAACGATAGTCGCTTCAATGAGTAGTCATGGCCGAGCGGTTAAGGCGTTAGACTATAAATCTATTGGATTCTCCCCGCCTCGGTTCGAATCTGCTGACCATCTTTTGTTACAACTTGAAAGCGATTTAGTGTCTGTGTATTGGGAAATTGCGTATATTTTTACTCCACACATTTTCATATGAATGTAATCGTCTTCCTCCAGAGTATCTTACTACATTATTTCCAAGATGTTTCACATTTTAATGTCGGAAACCTTATAGGCCTACATGTAACCTTTGACAATTTTACATTCCAATAAATGTGTTATTTCTTCATTGGGAGAAATTTGCTATGAAACACGAATGATGTGTGGTAATTGTACCGGTTTGTCGAAAGGAAGGAAATACTGTTTTTATATTAGAACTGTATTGTTATATCCCTTATCCTTTTTATTATCCGGAGTTCATGGGTTTTCATGGTAAAACACAGTTCTTATTTAAGCCCATGAGATGACTAGACCATGACAAAATGAGAAGGGTTTGAAAAAAGCCGCTCCTAAACTAATTAGTAGGCACTAAGCGCAGCACAGCCCACCGGAGTGTGTGTCTTCCGCAAGAAATCGTGCATGATTTACTTTCACAGTGAACGCTTTTTTGTGTGCGTTAGAACGACTGACTGTACATGTAAATCCCTAGATCGAATGTACAGTCGAAGAAATTACATCAATAGAACCCACTTCACTCATGCGTGCCTGTAACAAAAGGTTCTCGTTTCTGTAGTATGCGTTGTTCAGATCAATTTAATGCACGACCTGCAATGCAAGTGTTACTGTTCAAAAATGACCTATACATTTGGCGGGTTATTTAAACGAGTATCCGTCATCATGTGTGTTGTTCACAGATTAAGATATCTGTGGTATTGTTCTTTTTTGAAAACAGACTTTAGTTCCCGCACATATGACCGACACATGGATAGCCGCTATTGCCAGTATTCACATCACATTATCTCAATCAATAACATAGGATAGATTACACACACAAAAAGCGAGTCATGTGACTTATATATGTCCAAGGCATCAGGGTTGAACCACTCCCAAAGAATTGGGATTGCCCAAAGGTGTGATATTGGGGTTTTCTGTCACGAGGAGGACAAAGAGAACATCCAATTGTACCTGAGTGTCCAATTATCTTATCCGATTTCGTATCGAATCATTTTAAAATTCCATGCTCTGTTTCCTATAATTGTATTGCTATTCCATGAATGTAGCTCCTTATCTACTTATAATAAAACAATAATAGGCCTAATAACCAAGGCCCCGACTAATAAAAATAAATAAAAATAATAAAACAAAAATGTTTTAACAAAATAGAGAAATTGGGGACACAGGGAGAAAAATAAGAAGAAAAAGTGGAGAAACAGACAGAGAAGAAAAATGACTGTACTGAGTATCGAACTCATGATAAAGAGAGAATGTTCTAAAGTCCAGTGCCCTACCAACTCAGCTAATTTTCACACGACAATCGCGAGATCCATTTATATAATTATGTCAACAACTGGACCAAATCTCCGTATTTCGTGTTTGTTCAACAAACGTATACATTACTATCAAGAGAGGGCGCTCACTACATAATCACTGGGCTCTGTTGACTTTTATGTCTATATATCGAATATCTACGGTATATATATAATTGAACACTCGGCTCGTAAATGTAATTAGTGTACGAAATTATGTCAAATTTTGAATTTAATTTCCCATATCTTCCCTTTTACTTCTTTTCCTGGCAACCACTATTTGCAGACAGACCTGATTTAGCGACACACCCTGATTTGCCAACGGACCCTTATTTGGCGACAGACCCTGATTTGCCGACGGACAGACAGGCAGGGATGCCGTCCCCTTCCAATAAACCCCACTGAATGAAGTAAATATAATGATTGTAGTAATTGGAAACACATAGATAAGTACATGTACATTGTATACTACTTTACGCTTCATAGTCGAGTTGATAGTCGATTTCCCTGACATTGCAACTCCAACGAAGAAATGGTAAGTTTACGCCTCAGAGAGTATTCTGAACTTTTGGTATCTTCAAATTGCGTCGCGGCACCTGAAGTTCATTTGGAAAATCAGTATTTTCTGTCATTGTCTTCTCCTGATTTTGAGCAAGTACAGATAACCATTTAATTCAACATGCAGTCTTATAATTAATTGAGATTGGATTTTCCACTTACAGTCGAAAATGTCCAAACTATTCTAATAAATTATAGAGGTATGTTCCTATCACTTTTTTGTGGCTATGATTTTCTTGACATCATTATATTTTGATATCAGAAGAATCTCATATTGTTCTCATATGTCTGTAAAATCTTAGGGGCCAGAAATGTTCCATTTAGAAATTATAGGCTAAATTGTGGTGAATTTCTGCCAAAGGAGGTAAACCACCAGCCAGTTTTTGTACTACTACTAAATGGGCAAAATTCTTGTGACCGTGTGCTAAAAATTCAACAGAATAACCACATCTGTATTCGACATCATATTGACTTGATTATTATTTGAAATATTGTAAGGTTAAAACTAAGTGAATTAACAATTTTCAGAGTTACCGGTCTTTTCAGAAAGGAATTATTCAAATTAATTTTTCTGTAAATACATAACATCTAGTTCAACTGAGGTAAAAAGATGTTAACTGTTAAATTTTGTTTGTACATTATACGATGGAAACACACTTTGGATAACACTTTAAATTTGTCATGCTTGTAACTGGCTGTGTTTGACATATTTTGTTTTGTTAGATGAACACTTAAGCGACCCGATTGCATCCCAATGACAGTCGTACCTTTCCCTACTGAGAGATTTAAAGAATCTATCGGAATATCGCCATCAAAATACCGATGTCGAAACCGAGTTCAATGATCACATGAAGTGACGTTTTTATCGAGAACGTGCGACGAAGCGGAAGTGATTTGTGTTTTCTTTGAAAACATTCAGGGAGACAATTCTTTTGATAGAGATGCAATTATAGATGTATTATAATGAAGAGGCACTCTGTAGACTGTAGTTGTTCAAAGTGAAACATGTAAAGCATTAGCACTAGAATCAGGGGTAGCACTGGCTCAAAAATGTGAGGAGTCCCATTAATTTTTTCAGGACCCTTTTAACACTTTCCACGCGGCCATTAGTTTTACCATATACAAAACAGATTTTTCAGAAACCTTTCCCTATTTTCAAAGTCTATCTCAAGGATTACTGAACCAATACTAGGCATGTTTGTACTTATGTTAATGCATTTCTCATGGTTATTCCAAATATGATAATGAAATACAGTAATTTTGACATTTTTGAAACATTTTGTGAAATTTTGGAATGTCGTCTGCAGCCGCCTGCCGCATGGAAAGCGTTAAGGACTGCAAAAACTAAATTCAAGGGGGGCCCAGAAATATAAGGGATCTTGAAGTTTGAGTCTTTGAAAATGGTCACAAAACGATTTAGAGAAATTAGAGGTCACAAACTAACTTATGATTTGGTTAGGGGATAGGGGTTAACTATCTCAGTTGAACTGCAGGGTCGCAAGAAATTGCTAGTGAACGTGTAACTCATAAACCTATGTCGTGTCCATGTTAATCAGTAGAAGATACTTGTTTTTGAAATCGCTTGAAACTTTTGCGGAAGCAATTCGGAAGCGATTTAATGTGTTAAAACACTTTTAAAAATACAGGGTTTGCATTATATTTATCTTTTATGGACATTAACAAATTTACAATGTAGGAGATTGACAATTTTCAGAATGTCTTAAGGTTTCCACGTCCATACATCGTCAGATTTAAGGCAATCATGTATGGTATGATGTAATCAAAACGGATCATTTGAACAGTTTAATAATTATTATTTATATCATACAAGGTGTTTTTCTACATTTGAGATTGAATTTTTGTTTGTTTAATCTTATCTCCATTTGTACAATAAGGTTTATAGGAGTTTTCTTGAAACCAAAAATGTATGCTTTAAAAGTAATAATATTTATTTTAATAACATTTGCGTATAGTTTAGAAAATAGTGGCCTCTGTGAACGCTGTCTAGCAGCAAAAAAACCGACAGGATTAAATTGATCTAACCTCAAAAACCGTATTGGTAAATTTCATAACCTAAACCCGCGTTTTTAATTTTTGTGAAGAGTAACTTAGGTCTTTTCATGCACTCGAAATTATTATCGGCATTAACATTTCAGATTTACGCGATTTGGGGTCACACAGGAGTCACTTCGGGTAAGATATACTCATTTTAGCATTATTATTGTACTAGAGAGTAGATGTCTTAAAAAGACAATGTAAATTTCACATAGTGTATACTCTCGAAACACGAATTAAGGGTTAAATGTTCATCACGGGTGTGCTTGAATGTTTTGCGGTTTGATTAAACATAAACAAATGTCAAGAATGACATCCAGGTCCAAAGATCGGAAAAAGGTCATTTTAGAATAGATTACTAATGATTATTGTCTATGATTTTTTAGAAATTTTATTTCGACTAAGATCAATTGGTTTCAGACCAAAATTAAACTCCACTTGGTTGAAAACGAGGAAAATCTTCTATGACACAATATTAAATGAAAGTTGTGGTAAAATAAAGGTATTCTCTGGAGAGAGAGTACAGAATCCATGTTATTCTTACTTACAAAGCATCTTGTAATTGTATTGAGAGCATATTATGGCGCAACGATTTCATTTGTATCCATTTATATTAAAGCAAACACTTCGGGGACTGAATGATAATATAGTTTGGTGTCATGATACTATGACATATATCTAGAACATAAATGTCCGGCGGATAATGTTTCCAGAGTACTTAAGATGGGTTTATCATTAATTCGTAGATTACCGGTTGACCTTTTAAAAATGAAATCTTCTTACGATTGTAGCCCACACGGAATACACTAATCTTACATGTGTTCCCCTAGATTTTATTGTTTAAAAAGAATAGAAACTCGTACTTTTCTCGTTATTTTGCTTTTTGTTGTTCAAATTGATTACGTTTGTTTCTTTAATATTAAATACTGGTAATTTTCACGTTACCTTGGTTTTTGTAAAAATTAAGCGCTAGCATTACGCGTATTCCGCAGTAATACCTGCGTGGCGTGAACGTGTTGTTCTACATGTACACCCAACAAAATATGTATGTTCCCCCCTAGCATATACTAGAATATTTCCAACAATATTTGATGGATTTAAATCATTTTCAGCTAGATAGATGCACCTAATTGTTAGGCACATTTTGATACCATGGAAATATTCTAGTATATGCTAGGGGGAACTTACATATTTTGTTGGGTGTATTACATGTTGGTAATCAGTGAAAGCGTGTTCGATCCCCGTCAGTCCCTTATTTTTTCTTTCAATCATTATTGTCAATTTATATTATTGATTGATTGATTAAAAAATATGACTGATTAAACACTCACGGAGAAGAAAAAACGGTGCATGTATAATATGTTATTTTACGTCCGATCTTAATTATGTGTTTCATTGACGTGACGACAAGCACTAATGCTCGAGGTTATTTTGTTGTATATACAGGGTGTCTAAAAAAAACCGTGCACGTGTTTACCCAACTTATTGACCATGAGATTCTAGAATCCCGTGTAACAATTGTATACATATTGATAGACTCAACGCTTAGCTTTCATATGCCGTTTATTTCATCTGATTTGGTTTTGTCAATCTTGAGATATGACCAAGTAACCAAAGCTACCTAAAATCGACTTTGTGCCACTTTACAGTTTGCAATGCATAGAAAGGGTTACTCCGGAGAGGAGGTGGTGAAGGGGTGGGTTGTTACTAAAAAATCCAATCCGAAATGCAGAGTATGCTTATTTGGGTACCATGGTATAGCTAGAAGTTCCCTCTATCCATACATAATAAAAAAGTAAAAACATCTCACGCATAATGTCATAATGACCCCGTCCCCAAACATGGCCGACCTCAAAATCCCACCGTATTCGCTGGACAGTGAAATATAGGCCAAAATAGAAATATTCTCTAAAAAAAGTTCCAAATATCGGAATTTCACCCAGTTTTTTGCTTATCAGTGAGGGAAATGGTGTTTCTAACTTAGGCCTACGCTATAATATTCAGGACCATACAATTCAAATATATTTTTTTCAAAATGGCGATTTAAAAAATTGTAAGGTGGCCGGCAACCACCACCTTTACTATCGGACTTTGACGGCTTACCCTACCCCGGGTAAGGTGGCACCCTCAATATGTTTTCGTCAAAATTAGTGCAGGGGATGTAAAAGTGATCACCTGTACGCCCTAGGTCACTTTCTTTGCGTTTTAGCGCAATCGGCGACCACCCTTCTTATAGGAGGACGAGGGCTTTAATGCTTGTCTTAAGTATTCTTCTGTAAAAGTGGCACAAAGTCGATTTTAGGTAGCTTTAGTTAATTGATCATATCTCAGGATTGACTAAACCAAATTAGATGAAATAAACAGCATATGAAAGCTAAGCGTCTAGTCTATCAATATGTATACAATTGTTACAAGTTCATGGTCAATAAGTTGGGTAAACACATGCACGGTTTTTTTGAGACACCCTGTAAGATATACAGCGTACCATTCACATGGCTGTTAATCAACGATTCAATAAGCCTAATTCAGTTTCCTTTGTTTCAAAGATAGAAGGCCATGTCATCCTCTCTCACGGAATTACTCCCACGTACGCGTGTGATTAGACCCCTTTATCTTTTTCTTTATTTTCCCTTTCAATTTCGATTTATCTTTATTTACACATTTGGCATTGTCTATATCACATGTTATACATTTACAATCAAAGATAATTCATTAATCTATAAATACTTATTTTCTCCGAACATACGTTTAACCATAAAATATGTCTAACCTTTAAGATCGTTAAGATTAGATCATTAATATTGAACAAAGCTTTAATTAAGTTGCATTGAGATCATTAATATTGAACAAAGCTTTAATTAAGTTGCATTGAGATCATTGTGTAAATTATGTAATACTTTTTATACAACTGTGGTGCTTTGCTGTAATGCATCTTTTATATCATATTTTTAAAGTTTTTGATGTTATTTTGTTGTTATATAATTGTATGCCATTTTTTGATGTATGTTATTTGTACAGCGCATTGATCTTTTGGAAATGCGCTCTATAAGCACCGGTAAATAATAAATAATAATATTGAACAAAGCTTTAATTAAGTTGCATTTAGTATTTATGTTAGTAACTATATTCGTGTCAACCAATGAGAAATACTCGTCTATCAAGAAGCTGTTGAAATGCCTTATTTATTTTTGAAATGACAGATTATAAAACACTGTTTTTTACTTTAAAATAATTGAAATAATTCAAATGTCAACAGTTAATTACCAATCGTAATGTCAACCGAGTAGTAACTAATTTGTTTTATAGGAATTATCCGAGTCCGGTATTTATTGCCAAAGTTGTATCTAGATTACTTCAGATCAGAATAAATGCATTTGAAGTTTTTATGTTCCGATGGAAATATATGTGACACGACACGGAAAATACCTATTAGCACTTGTCACTCTTGTGACCGGCTGTGCTCATGGCGGGGCTCATGGCATCCCCATCGATAGCCGTACCCTTCCCTGTTAAGAGATTCAAAGAATCCATCGGAATATCGCCATTAAATTACCGATGTCGAGTTCAATGGTCAAATGAAACTTTTATCGAGAACGTGCGAAAACGTAGACGTGAATTGTGTTTTCTTTAAAAACATTCGGGGCAACGGAAAGAGCGGACAATTTAGAAATGCATTTATGGATTTATAGTGAAGAGGCACTGTGTAGTAGTTCGAAATGCAACATGTAGAGCCCTATGCGTCTACTAGCTCCGATGTCATCACAAGGGGATTCTTTACACTTATTTTCCACTACAATGATTGTTTTTAAATCCACCGACAGTATGACTGGCCATTTCTATACATTCGGTTTGGAACTGACTTGTATGTGAAATGTATTTGTAAAGGGCTGTTTTATTGTGCATTAACCATCCAGAACCACGATATTTATGCAAAAGGTGAGATGAGTAGACCGGCAATTTGTATGTTAGAAGTATGGTATGCATTTCGGCCGCTTGAGACTCTTAACGAAGACTGTGTATATATTCAGATATTAGCGCTCGTTCATCCATTGCCCACGTAAAAACAGTCACTGTGGTCCAGTGGGTATTTCTTCGCCGCGATAGCTAGAGGGACAGGGTCGAGACCGTGTATATTTAAGGTCTTTGTTACTTTCAAGCCCTCTTTTCCTCTATTTAGCTACATTATAAACAATTTGGTGATTCAATATCTTTGATCATTTACGAGGCGTATGAGGCTTTCGAGACGTTTTAAAATCAGAACCAAATATGCGTCCACAAATAATCAACATTTGTATGGACTAAATTTGCAGAATTAATGTGATACCAAACTTGACCCTTTCTGAGGCCCCTACAAAGTACACGCTGAAACAATATAACATAACGTCACATAACAATACAATTGGTTAACTTGCAGGATGCAAGGTGTACGTCGTTGTGATCACTTACTGCATGTTCCTCGTCAACATTGATATATGCATAACCATGATTATTTCAATCGGATATTAGTAAAGAATCATCATGAAAAACCTCATTTCTCGTCACTACACCGATCTCACCCCTCTCCCTCTCTTCACGTCATTAAGCTCATTATACTACGCGATTATATGAAAGTGCAGTTTTACAGTTCGGAAAACTTTCTTCTTTACTTTGACAGCTGTTATTGTAAGTTTGGTATCAAAATTATTTTACACGTCTTCTCCATCCAAATATGTTTTTATTTTTACGCTCCGAATTGTTTTGCCCTAGATATAAAGCTTTAAAAAGGTGTCGACCCTTTTGGGGCACCCTGTATGTCATGTCATATCCTTTACGAAAATGTAGATATATATCAATCTTTGCGATATTACAGCCTTCGTAGGAAATATGACAATAATGTTACACACTCAATGGCATCAGTTTGAACGTAGTTCATGCGATTTGATTTCCTATCAGGCCAAGTGTGTGAATTCTGTTAAAACATGTTTATATTGTTAATTTCTTTGAATCTTAATAAGGATACCGATTTTCCTTTTGATGTTAAATGTAATAAGAGGTTTATGATGTTATATTTATTTTCAACTCATCTTTGGTAACAGGTATAACATAACTAATATGCCAATTATTATTTCTGTTTTCTGTTTTCTCACAACATTTTCAGTTCACCTCGTAACTTTCTTCAGAAATTCTCTCCGAAATCATCAGACATTAAGAGCCTGTGTGAAGTACTCATAGGGAAATTACTTACCATCCCAAGATATAGACAGTATGTTTGAGCTATGTCTTAGGTATCTATAGTCAAGTTTGATCAATATTTCCCCCAAATTAACCAAGATATTAATTTTTTATGACTTTACCTCAAAAATCCACATTGGTATAATGCAGAACCGTGGGTTTGAACATTTATTCAGGGAATGATCTATGCAGATGATATGTCGTGCAATTGGAATTTTGAAACGAGAACAACATTTTGTGTGACAAGTAAACTCGAAACTTTCTCTTCATTACAAATAAACTTTAACACACAGATAATCAGATCATTTTTTCCTTCTTGTACTATTTCTTTAGTTGTCTTTCTTGTATAACGCGCAGAAGTGTGAAAACGATTGATTAATTGCATTCAACATGTTCAATGAGAGTAATATTACTACTTTGTGTTGTATTTTATACACTTTTTGATACAATACAAACTATTTCCAAGATCGAAAGTCAGATTGTAATTTTTATTGAATTGTGGATTATGGCGCGTATTTTGCACAATAAAAGAGAAAAACCTGGGTTTTGCCAATAAACCAGGTTTTTCGACAGATAAATTAGGTTTATCAAAAATGTTGTTTTCCGAATCGATAAACTTGGTTTTTCAATTCGAAAAACCTGGTTTATCAAATTCGATAATCAAGATTTTTGATAAACCAGATTTGTCGACCGAAAAAGCAGCTTTATTAAATCTTTGCTTATCGAATTTGTTAAACCAGGATTATCGAATTGAAAAACCAGGTTTATCGAATTGAATTTGAATAGGACACATTTGTAATGCATCCACATTGTATGCACACACCATGGAATAATTGCAGAACAATATAAAAGCCTATCTCACAATATAAAGAATGTTTGGAATGTCAAAAACATGTATATTATCACAAAAAATGGCCTCAATCCTGAGACTTGGTATGGGGTATAAATAATTTTGGACTGGCATAAAAACACAATTCTTGTTCAATTCTATTGTTATGCAAAAAAAGTTGAGCCCAAATATATTGATTTATACCTAAAGCGAAAGTTCCACCAATCCAGCTGGTATAGATATGATAAAATCGCAAAAAACTCATATTTTTCAAAGGGTATGAATACTTGTGGGCTTAACTGTATAGGCCTACATATAGCCTATTAAGTGAGTAGATTTCTTCTCCGCGTGCAATTTTATACCTCATTCTTTAAAAGTTATGATTTCTTAAGTGAACAGATCCAACGAATATAAAAACACTTACTAAGCAATCTCATACAAAAATAAATTTGCTACAATTTTGATGGGTCTGTGCACTTATGGCATCATCATGACTTGAAAAGTATCCGCTCAAAGAGGTGTCGAATTACAGGGCAGGAATTTGCGCATGTCTACATGTAGATTTTGTTACTGATAGTTTATTTTGAATTAGCTAACATACGGTATAAGGCCCTGGTCAGGATTTTTGTTGGTGTTTGGTAATATACTACAATATCCTACCATAGTCTCGTTATCCATCAGGAAATAAATAATTCTGCTAAATTATTATACAATTTAAGTTAGATTTGGGTTAATGGTAACACGAGGAAAGCATTACCATTGCGTCAAGTGTCAACCGGACTTATTAGATGCGTAATTATATTAAACGAATCCCGTTTCCGGCAGCCTGGTGCTAAGCATTGGTTTCCAGTTTCCATCTGTCATAAGATGTAAAGATAATACCTACATATTACCCAATAAGGAAATATGGGCCTCTTACCATTGAAACCATTTGCCGTATCTCCTTTTTTAGTAATAGCAAAATGTAATTTCATAACCTGTTATCATCAAGGTATTGAACAGTTCTTGAAACCTTTTAAGGTCTGACAAGTTTCAATATCAAGTTTCGCAGATGGGTAGTTTTTGCCGTTATTTGTTTTAGTGATCCATATTCCCCTTTGTTTCCATATGGAATGTTGTTTATCAAGAATACCGTACCCGGAAACAGTGATACGTTTCCAAGAAAACACAAACGTATTGGAGAGTTGCGTGTAGTGCTGCAAACATCCGGGAGGCCACGAAAAAGGCGCATTGTTATGTTAGGTCAACCTGACATCTCCGCGCGCCCCGAGAGGTAATACGTGAATCTGTCACTTTGCTGCTGTAGAATCTAATGCGGCGCAACTGCGTAATAAAACCAAGGAGTTATTATATTGTTAACTATAATAACTCCTTGATAAAACATACATCCTAGTCTATAGATAAAAATTTCTTTGCTTAAAATGTATTGTTGTAATGCTTTATTCCGTCGTGGACTGGATTAAAGTCTGCTATCGTTTTCATGAATGTATGTTGGATTCAACAGTCGCCCCTGAAAATCAGTCAAAGTCCGAATAGGTGTTAACAGGCCCGTATCACTCTGCACGTTTGTTTGTCATTACCGACAATGAAGCCCCTATGAAGATTTCACACCGGTAATTAATGTCAGTCCTTGCAGAAGTCAATCAAACTTTTTTTTATCAGCTGGGCATCCTGTGGCCCAATGATCATAGAATTAATAAGAAATGGTACTTATTGCTCCCAAATTATTAAAGTTTTAGTTTAATCCTGATTTTAGGACTATTACCTAATACCACAGTGCAAAAAGAAATATTTTCAATGCATTTTGTAGGTTTTTTGGATGCATTTTGATTGTAAATGTTCTGGTAACATTTCTCAACTTTTTCTGATAAATGAGGGCGCTACACCAGTCGTCCAACTCCGGGGGCAAATTTCTGGGGATAGCATGTATGCTTGTTTGGATTAAATGATCAAAGATATCATGAAATTTAAGGAAAATGTCAAATAGAAAGTTCCAGTCGCTTTTTAAGCGAGAAAATGGGCTTTTTGTAACAACCCTTTTACATGTAAACGTATAGGGAAACCATTTAGCGGTGTGAATTCTGAAGCAGACGATGCCGGATAAGGGCGCGGCTCGTTCACGAATATTCAAGGTTAAATTGCGTAATAGATAACGTTATCAACCGAATATACGACGAACAGTTAATAAATAACAGTTCGAATTCAAAACATGATACTTACACAGGAATGGAGTTGATTTTCTTACGGGTTTAGGATGAAATGATTTAGCTCCAACATACGATGAATTTTCGGGAATCATTAATCAAAATCCATTTTTACATTAAAAACCAACGGGGATTCAGCATTTACGGCCATTCATGACTACCGATATCCGAATGAAGCTTCCAGTGTGCTGCGCCCTTAAATGAGCAATTTGTATGAGTCACATCTAATGAGATGATGCGCGCGCACGAGCTATCAATCATTTTGCACAACGCGACGCGTTGCCAAGAATAGCGACACTCCCGGTTACTAATACTATACTCACTACGCGCGTATAATTATGCCTTGTATATAGAAGCCTCTACTTTTATGGTTTTTCCTCTCCACATATCATAGACTCCTTACTGTGAATAACATGTCATAGACCTTGGGTGATTCTAAGCTATACGAGTTCATGAGAGGTAGATATAATTCTCTTGGGATATTGTCCTATAATGTAAGGCCGGGATGTAAACTCGATTTATTACATAAAAGCCCCATCTAACTCCACTATAATCTTTTAGTCTGGGAGGAAATTAATATTTCATAAACATGTGAAGGGGCAGTTAAGGACCACAAATATTGATGAGTGTTCAGGGTGAGGGCAATTATATACGATAAGAATTCACCTTTTATTACGTTATCTCTGTGTGCATGATTTTGCGTATCTTACAATTTGTTACAGTTTAAACCGCATCGTTTTTCGTCTTTTTAAATGAATGCATCAGAATTAAGCTAACAAGAGTCTTGAAAGGTCTATTATCAATTATGTTATTCTGATGAAGTAATCCCCTAATGCTACTGAGAATACTTAACAACCTAAAATGATTTCTGAACGCTCGTGATATGCCGATATGTTGCTCATACTTTCGAGTTTAAGAAGGGGGGGGGGGGGGGGGGGGGGGGGGGGGGGGGAGGGGGGGGGTATAGGTTGAAATGACCAAATGTTTGACAATGAATTTCACCACTTTCCCGAACTTCCACTAAGACATGTTATATACCAAAATGTCAAGCCTGACCCCTAGTTTTAAAAAACATGTTTTGTTTTGTTCGGGTTGTCATGGTAACCAAGCAGGGCCTCTGATTGGCTAAACAGCTCAACGAACAGAACTCAATAAATAAATGTCGCATAATTACCATATTTGGGGAATGGGTGCGTATGGACAATACGCACAAAACTATGAAGCCGGATTTTTTTCGCGGTTGCCATGGTAACCGGGAAGCGGCCAATCAGGGTATTTCGCAGCGCCATTTAAAAACGCAAGGTCGTTTTAAAAAAACCTCTACATAGTTTTATAGGTCTCTGTATGCTTAACATTTGTGCCAATTTCCATGGTCACACGACTTTTTGTTTTTGAGTTACGTTTGTTACGGTTTCGCACGTTTGCGCGTTTCCTTGTTTTGAGATATCAAGCGAAACGTATACAAAAATATTAAAATTGCTTACAAAATTATAAATTGACATATGAGATGAAAATAATTGTTCATATAATTATTGTAAAGCTTGAATTTAGACACATTTTGGGTCCATTTTGATGAAAATCGCATGTAAATTAGGATTTTTATCGCGATTTTAAAGATAAGGAGCTTAAATATAGCCGGGTGAGAAAAAATAAAGAAATACATAAGAAATGGCGTTGACTTAAAAATTTGATAACTAATTATGCGCAATGGATTAATTTAATATTATTACCAAAAACATTATAGAAAATTACAATTGTTTAATTTATATATATAATTTTAACTGAATTTGCTAAAAAACACAGGGTGAGCGTTTTCTACACACAAACGAATACAAAACGCCTCCGATTTTCGAAATTCCGTCAATTAAAGTGACCATAACATCAGAACTGAATATCCGATTTGACTCAATTAAAAAGCATTTTAAAGCTAAGACTTTGCAGTTTTCCACTGTGCTCTTATCTCATTTTTTGTAAAGTAACTAAATTTTGAAATCCGGCCATCCTATACCCCCCCCCCCCCCCCCCCCGCAGCGTTAGTCATTTTATGTATGTAGGTGTGTAGGGATGTTTAAGCGGCGTTAGTCATTTTATGACACTTATCTTGATTCAATAAGCATATGGAATCAGGTAAACATGAGCTGGTACAAATCATACACATTGAGGCGGTTCCACGGTACCACGGTCACTAACACGCGTTACGTTTTTGCGCGATATTTTTTATTTGTTTTCATCTTTTGTATTGTAATACCCAAAACACATGGCTAGATCCATCCATCATGTTAATGTGAGTGTGAGACCACTGCGAATATCGGTAACACGTTACGCTCCGAGATACACCAAAACATTACCCAACTTTGTTTCGCTTTTTGTAAATTGCAAAATACTGGGCCAAAAAAAAGAAGAAGTTGACTTGCCCTTTCCGACCGACCCGAATTTTCGGAAATTTAGGGTCGCTATTTTTTTTTTTTTTGTCAAAAAAAAAATAAAAAAATTGAAAGAAGCACATAACAATAAAGAAAGGTGAAAACGTGTTTTTGAGTAGTATCTGCTTGTTTAAAAATTAAAAAAATATAAAAAACAAAAAAACCAACAACTTTAAAACGTGTTTTTGTGTAGTATCTCCCTGTTTAGATTTTCAAAATTAAAAAGAAAAAGAAAAAAAGAATCCGACCGTCCGACCTACACTCTGGCCCTGAAAGGGCAAGTCAAACTTTTTTTTGCCTAGTCGTGTAACACGTACACGTATTACGGTAATACGCGTTAAACAATAGCCAAACGTTGTAAACAAAAATTGTCTAATCCTTGATCGCTTCCAAGTAATCACTATTGTTATTTGAACAGTTTTACCTCGTTCAATGGCTTCAATCGACTTCAATCCAGGAGAGTTGAAACCAATTAAAATATCGATGATACTATTGACTTAATTGGCTTATTTTCACCAGGGAAGGATTGGGTAAGTGGTCCAGTTATTAAGGGGAGACGTCAAAACTCGACCGCCCGTTGACTGCCGGTTACGGGCGGTTCCGCCCGGTTCTTTCAGGTCAAATGTTTTACTGGTATATGAATATTCGCGCATGCAACACTGAACAACCGCCGGTTGACTTAATGCTGTAATCTGACCAATTTACACTATCAATCTGTTACTTTGCGGTCATAATAGCTCTCTCTATAATCGTTCTATAAAAAACAACATTCATAGACTTTCGGTATTGATTTTAAAAAGTTAATTGAGCTATAAACAGATTGAAAAAGCCAACCCCAGCGAAAATCAATAGCTGTATTGTACTGGTTGTCAACTGAGACTTTTAAGTCTTAAAAGAGCCCATTACTTCAAGATGTTATTGCTCACGTGTGTGACGAGGCACTTTCAACTGGTCGTGTTCACCAGAGTGTTACTATTTGACCTCATTATGTGTGTATATTATAACAGACGACACGTTTTGTGAGAACCGAACGGAACCGGCCGTAACCGGCGGTTGCCGGGCGGTCGAGTTTTGACGTGATCCCTAAGCATATTTCGTGATATAAAAGATTACCACACCCGACATTAATGAAGGAAGATGGCGAGAGAAACCATAATGTAACGGAGTCACCAAGGTCACTGTGCGACTCGAAAGGTTGCAACCTTTCGGTCACGAAAACAGAAAAGGGATTAAGACACGCGCCATACTAGTAGAAGGCTCGGCCAAATCATATCAAAGCGCATGAAATTTTTTATTTAATGAATTTGCTCAGGCTTCCACAAATTCGTATTTAAGCGCAGGTAAATATTTACCGAATTGCTATGATAATATCACCAATAAATGTATACATATAGCATATAATTAATTAAAAAAAGTATTTAAAGAAAAAGTCAAATACCACTAACTGAAAACTCTACTTGACTAGAACACTTACTGGTCCAACACAGAAAGTATGCAATCTTATCTTTACAAACACACCATTCTAAAATATATTCATGTCATATCGAAATTATTCAATAGCAGAAATTTCAGTATGAGGCACAATATACTCAAACAATGTGTAAGACATTTTTCATTACTACTTTTCATAAATTAAAGGTAGATGACCCGATCACATTTTCGTAACACAGAATTATTTCAATCATACGGAGATTTCCATATCATATGAAAGCTCGTATTTTTCTCATCATCATACTGAAATTTGACGGCCTAAATCGGTATAATTACGGAGAAATCGATGAAATAACGTCGAATTACCGCGAATGGTGGTAACCACCGATATAGTTTGTGTACTACTCAATGGGTACAGTTCACAGCATCTTGTGCGTCTAAAATAAGAACTATTAGAGCTATGCAACTCAAACTTTGGAACACGACTTTTTTAAGGATGACCTTTCATGTAGAATAGAAAACTTCAAGTTGAAAATCGGAATGTGATCGGGTCATCTACCTTTAAAATCCTTTGAAGAAATGAGATTACTATACGTCTCTTGCTAAGCCGTAACGTTTAAACAGCACGAATTCTACCCGGCTGGTAGTTTAAGGTTCAATCATGGGTCTTTTTTTAGTTGCTTAAATCTTGAGGTCCGTTATATCGCAGCGAAACCAATAACATTCAATGACGCCGTTACCGTCATGATCAGTCTGCTTCGGAATGGTAACGGTTTCGGCTTGAGGGCGTGCTATTCAGTGACGCACTACCGTTAATTTGTACACGGCACAGGAGTCTCTCCTCCGCTCCGATTGGGGGACCAATAAGTTCGATATTTCAATAGAGGGTGGGCTTGGGGATTGAATGCGTTTCCAAGGGAACGGCCTCCCGTAACAGTAATTTCAAGATTGAAAATCCTATTTTGCCGATTTTAACCAAAAAATTAGTCTCTTATTGCTAAGATACTGTTTTAAACCTCATTACTATATACTGGAACTGCTGGAAGGCTTATATTTAACGTAAACATTGTCACTCCCTAAAAACTGATGTAGACTCGCCTAGAAAATGGTAGTCTCATCGCGGTATAATAGGCTCAAAATGGTGTTATTTCGACCTGTGTTGCGAGATGTTGGAGCAAAGGTCAGATAAAATCATCGGACCATAGCTGCCGAGAGGAATTCTGGTACCTAAGCTGTCCTCAATTTGTTAAGATGTTAATTTTCATGCAAATATTTAGGGTTGAAAAGCGAAAATGCAATGATTGCACACATTGACGGGTATACGTTACTACAGTGACGCACACACCCATCAATTTTAGCTGATGATTAGTCAATGCTGGCGAAAAAAGTGTCTTCTAAAATATTTTGTAATCGGCTTACTAATCTTAATACGATTTCAAACCTTTTGTCCTTTAACAAAAAGGTAAACATAAAGTCCATTTCCTGCTCTTTTGGATACACGAGAGGATATCTTCTTTCATACAGAAAATGGCTCAACTACTTTATTTGGACCCTCTGGTGACTATCGCATAAATCGGCTTATATGCCAGGAAATCTTAACCTCCAAGAGAAATTCTCAAGAGAAATTCTTTACATAATATATTGTAATCTCCCGTCAAATGGTATCATTTACGTGACAGCATGGGCATAGCAATAATTCCATGTCATTGTAATGATGATAAAATGAATGGACTATTTAAGGCTGCAGAGGGAAAATAACGAAAAAGAAAACATGTTTATGTCCCAAGTCGTGACCGTCAGTGCGTTGCCATTAAGTAATGAGTTTACATTTAAAGCAACCGTACCAAAATCAATGTATAACGAATTGAGTTTTTTTCTGACGTCTAATTTGTACCACTGAAGAGGAATTTTCAATCTAAACGAAATATGATAATAATAATAATAATAATAATCAGTATTTATATAGCGCCTTTTTCCAACGGATTCAAAGCGCTGTAATTTTGCTGCTGGTGAACAATCAGAATCAGGTCGTATCAACTAGGGTGCTGCCAATTTCTAGCGCAAACCTATACGCACTTAGATTGTAACATCCACCATTTTTAATGCAGCTCCTCAAATACCATTGGGTCAAGAAAGATTTTGATCAATGGCGATGATTCATTCACTCTTAGTAGTGTCGAACCGGTCAATGGTCGAACCAATCAGGAAGCAAGAAACTAAAATACGCGGAGTGCATTGAAAGTGTCTTATGCACTCCGCGTGTGAGCCGTTCAATTCGTGCGCCACGCACTTTGTTTTGATTCGTTGTTCAGGATCGCAGGTTCGCCGATTTTCACTGCGGGTGTTAGCAAACTTGTTAACATATTTTTATTATTTTTTACATGGATCAAAATTGTGCCCAAATTGTGATTTGTATAGTGTATGAATAGTGTAATGAACGGCTATCTGAAACCTTGCACTTTAAGCATGTATTACACTTTTGTCTGGAAAACAAAATGTATTGGAAGGTTACGACCAGTAAGATAAGGGAGCATTTATTATCACGGCTATAAAAGATTCTAAACTTCGTCCCAGATTCCGCTGCAAACAGCGAGAAGGCAGCTGATCAATATACAGTCATCAAAAAAAGTAACTATACAGGTAATAAATGGGCTTCTAACTCTTAAAATATATATCCTACCTAAAAATATTTAATTATAAAGTTGTTGAAAAATTTGTCTTCTTTAATATGAGATCGGGTTAGGATCGGGTGATTATTGAGGAAGTAGCACTGAAAAATGTAAGGAGACGTCCGATTTTCATTTTCACATTTTTATTTTCTACACGCGGACCAATCTACGGGTACCTTATCGATTACTGGTAGTGCAATTGGGGATGCATACGCAGGTTGGACAGTCGGCCAGGGATACTATTAACTTTGGGATAGGAAAGTCGTATACTAACGTACGTAGCGAAAACGGTTCTTTTGAATAAATTATGATAATCGTCTGGAATGCGTCGGTGACCGGCGTTTAACGCGTTTAACAATGTTTAACCAGGTTTAACTGCATTAAACGGCATGTTAGTCAGCATAGGTTTGGGGGCGCTGTAGATTTAAACAGACGACGGTGGCCACGCGAAACTTAAATTTTGAATTCGTGAGTGAATATTACACGTAATCGCGAATTTTAAACCGATCATTTTGACAAATACATCATAATTAGATGGATTTTTATCGTTAACCGGGCGATGACTGTTAAAAAAAAAAATTCACATTGTGCACTCCCGTTGCCAAATTGGGTCGTCTGAGAGACGCGTGGCCAGCGTTGCGTCGTCTGCTACAATCACACGTCTGCAATCACGCCTGATCGGTGTAGCGCCACCAATTCTATGCTGACTAAGTCCAATTTAAAAGTGGACCCGATCGGCAAGCTCAGTGGCATACCCCTGAGTCGGCCGCATTGTTCCGATGGATCAATACGCCACACACACGCTACCTGTCATTCTCTCCCCCGTGTTGAAATGTAAAATGTGAATTTGAAATTGTGACTTTACCTTACATTTTGGATTGTCGCTTCTTAAATATTGAACCGATCTTAGCGTGCAATATCTCATATTGAAGAAGATAAATTTCTCAACAACTTTATGATTTAATATTTCTAGGTAGGATTTATATTTTTAGAGTTAAAAGTACATTTATTACCTGTATAGTTACTTTTTTTTGATGACTGTACATTAATATAGCAATGGCCCGGATAAATTTATCATGGTGTCTATGGAATTATTGGACTATGATGTCGATTTTAGCAGTAGCAACATTATGTTTACTTGACTTTTGGACGGGTACGTCAATTGTTACAAACAACACTTGTAATCCAGGTGAATACATAATCTTGCTTGAATTTACAGAATTCATGAACATTACAACGCTTTAAAGAAATGGCTATAATTTCCGGTCATATTTATACACGACATAGTACTATTGCATATGCATATAAAACGTTGATTACACAGGACATATTTGTATTAATCTACAAATCCCCCTTAGCTTAGCCCAAGGGATTTCAGCTAAATAGTCATCATTTTCTTGCGGGCCATCGTACCTGAGGATTCATTTTACCGTTACTTTATGTGCCAACAATTCCGGTATTTTATTGTCATGATTGTAAAGCGGTCTCGCGCTTCCCGCTACATCAATATATCGTGTTTTTTCCCCGTCTGATAATAATAATATGGCATTCGGGCCTGCTTAATGACGACATGCCCATCCGTGACGAAATGTGCATGTTTGATTTCATTTCAAATCATACGGGTACACTGATTATGAGAACAGTGTTCCCGCCAAAACAGATTTTTAAAGTTCAATGTACGAATACGCGCACGCGTCCAATATTATAAAAGGCAATAATGCAAAAAAGCAGTATTTGCCGTGGCATTGTATCTAACCTTATTATGTTTACACGCTGCAAAAAGGTGCAAATAAACGTTAGTTCTCTAAATGGTGAGTATTTTACCACCACACTGGTCATATGGTTTTTTCTCAGAAAACTACTAAGGGAAGACATCAAAACTCGACCGCCCGTTGACTGCCGGTTACGGTCGGTTCCGCCCGGTTCTTTCAGGTCAAATGTTTTACTGGTATATGAATATTCACGCATGCAACACTGAACAACCGCCGGTTGACTTAATGCTGTAACCGGGACAATTTACACTATCAATCTGTTACTTTGCGGTCATAATAGCTCTCTCTGTAATCGTTCTATAAAAAAGCCATTCATAGACTTTCGGTATTGATTTAAAAAAGTTAATTGAGCTATAAACAGATTGAAAAAGCCAACCCCAGCGAAAATCAATAGCTGTATTGTACTGGTTGTCAACTGAGACTTGAGATCCCATTACTTCAAGATGTTATTGCTCACGCGTGTGACGAGGCACTATCAACCGGTCGTGGTCACCAGAGTGTAACTATTTGACCTCATTATGTGTGTATATTATAACAGACGACACGTTTTGTGAGAACCGGGCGGAACCGGCCGTAACCGGCGGTCAACGGGCGGTCGAGTTTTGACGTGATCCCTAAGGCCAGACATATTGACTTAAATCTTAAAGGACAAGGATAAAAGGATAAGTCGTACGTATGAAAAAACAAAATACACTGAGCCAAAAAAGAAACTTATAACATTTTAACAGATCACCAAACAAAATTCTGTGCATGAAAATGTACCAAATGTGGATACAATGTTACTGCATTCAAATGGCAGTCAATAACCAATTGTTTGCTTCAATGACACAAGAGAAATCTGCACTGACCCAGACAACGTCTTGCAACACAGGTCACAGCAAACAATAGCAACATAAAGTTAAAAACATTTCATAGAGGCAAAACAAACTCATATATCCAAACAAACAATGAAGTCATTAATAGCGGGTATGTCTACCTCCAGCTTGCAGGCAAGCTGTGCATCGCCAGACCTCTCCCCAATAGAACATCTCTGGGATGAGCTTGGACGACGTGTATCAAGAAGAGACAATCCACCTGTCAATAGACAAACACTTATTGCAGCGACTACAGGAAGAATGGAACAATGTTCCCCAGGCTACCATCAGGAACTTGATTGGAAGCATGAGAAGGAGATGCACAGCTTGTCTGCAAGCTGGAGGTGGACATACCCGTTATTAATTACTTCATTGTTTGTTTGGATATGAGTTTGTTTTGACTCTATGAAATGTTTTAAACTTTATGTTGCTGAAATTGTTTGCTGTGACCTGTGATGCAAGACGTTGTCTGGGTCAGTGCAGATTTCTCTTGTGTCATTGAAGCAAACAATTGGTTATTGACTGCCATTTGAAGCAATACATTGCAGTAATCTTGTATCCAAGTTTGGTACATTTTCATGCACAAAATGTTATTTGGTGATCTGTTAAAATTTTATAAGTTTCTTTTTTGGCTCAGTGTATGTTCATGAAAAGATTATTTAAAACCAAATTAAATAAAAGTTGTAGTATATACTTTTCCCAAAACGTGTCCCTTTTCCGTGAGGTTGGTGCTATCTGTTAGATCAGTGATTTCCTATTTGACGCAGTGGTGGGCAGACAATTTGTTTTCGAGATGAATCATCCTCGATCTTTAGACTTAACATACTGAAGCCATGCGAGTTGATTTTTGTTTTACCGGTTACCTTCCCAGCATATATAATTATTAGTCTCTAGGAGACGTACTCATCAGCTATATAAGGGAGCAGTTCCATTTGTACGCGATAAAAATTGCGAGAATGTTCCGGGCCCCGATGAGGTTTTTTTATCAGGCCCCGATGAGTTTTTTATCGCGTACTGTTGCGAGTAGCAAAGGATTATTTATCGAGTAGCGTATTACCGTTTGTTTAAATATAACGAAAGATAAGTGGTCGGTATGTAAATAGAGCTTCGGGTTATTTATTCTAGTTGTAAGGTACAAATTCAGCATTTCATGTTTTTAGAGATAATGTTATTGATTATGGATGTTTAACGTAAATTGTATTATCCTCGTGTATTTGCTATACAATGTCCCGCCCTATTTGCTAAACATACCCCAGGGTATGGCAGAGGCCTCGTATCGGGCCCCGATGTCTATTTTATCAGGGCCTGATGACTATTTTATCGCGTATAAACTTGAAAAACATCGGGTCCAAAACATATCAGGCCCCGATACAGTCGCGATAAATTTATCGCGTATAAATGGAACTGCTCCCTAACCGATATTAGCAATCCAGTTGTGATAGACCAGTCTAAATATGTTCTGAGCATCTGGCTTCTCCAGTTCTCCAGTGTGTTTGTTCGCGGCTCGATGTGACGAGACTTACCTTTTCATCCGCCATTACCTACAGAACGAAATGTTAGGCGATTCCCATTAATGGATGCTTATTATAGTAGATTCATAAACTCTGGCGCATCGGTATCGATTTTGGACCTCGTCCATTGGGCGTTAGAGGAACCCATTTTGACCAATGATGAAACAGCGGTACTTTTATAGATGTTATTATCATGATTATTTGCGCTCCATAATCAAATGCTATTCATGATAGTGTGGCTTTATGAATAGGGCTGATCATATAGCTTTACAATCACGACAACCAAAAACTTAATCCAGCAGCTTCAAATGTGTTATCCCTTTGGACGCGGTTACCACAATAAAAACAAATCGACCATCATCGACCGTATACAGGTTTCGAAAGAAAAATATTATGTATGTCATTTTACCTATTCATAATTTAGTGGATACTTTTTATTATTTTCCGTTTTTATTATTCACGTGGAATAAAGGAAACATTAAAATGAAAATAACAGTTCTACGTATTTATTTGCGAGAAAAAACCGGAAAATAATAATCATTTTTATACTACCTTTTTTTATTTGTCCTAATTAAATGGAAAAACAGTTATATCAACCAAGATACGAATTATAAACGTTACTTTAAGTATTTCTGGCTATGAGACCACCTCAATACCTTCATCAATTTATCTGAATAACAATACATTTCTTTATCGTTATGCCAATAATCCAACCGCAAGTTCCCTGTCACTAGGTACATAGTGGTGACTACATCACAGTAGTACATCACACGAAGACACGGTATTAACCTTACATATTACGATTAAATTCGAGTGCCTCCCCCTCTTTTGCTTCTGTTACCTCTTTACTGAAATGGTAAATCGCTAAAATCGGCCAATGTCTGCGAATCGACTATAGTCGAGAACAGCTTTTACTTTTATAGAACTCAAATTATTAAGGGTATCGATAGAAAAATCAGTTTCAAATTGGTGTGAAATATTCGCATATGATGCACAGCACGCGTGTTACTTTCGTGTGCGCCCGCGCCCTTCTGTACTCAATCGCTGATGCAATAAGGCTTCGCCTATTCGGAACTGATCAAACTATATCAAATCTACATTCGACAGAATGGAATTGATCAATCAGTACTCATTGTTTTTCTGGTCTGGAGTGGCGGTCTTGATTGGAATCCGAAACCAGATTGATTTGATTTTACTTTTATATCCTTCAAAACCACATTATTTTCATGATTGCCAATTATCTCTTGTGAAAAACACCTCTCAATTGGACAAACATTGTTAAATAATTTTAAAGATCTTACATAACTGTAGAACCCGCATGAATCATATTTGAGGATTTCGGTTAGATACCATATGGTCAACCGGTCCTATTAGATGTGTATTGACCAGTCATTTTATTGGTAAAACAAATTAATATTGGGCTATATCCATCTGGCTTTATATTGGAAAGTATTTGATATAACATTTTCTTCCCTTTCCTATACTGTAACATCATTTTTTAAACAAATGAGTCCTATAAGATATCATTTTGATTTGTCTTATTGGACTATTTTGGGGACGATTGACTGACTTAATTTCACAGTGTCTATGCCATGTCTGAATATGGCTTTAATAAATCTAGTCGATTTTTCTATGGAGGTACGTTTATAAGAATTTGTATGTAAAAATAACTTGTGTATTTTGTACACAACTTTTAAATTGTGTATAAAATACACATTTTACATAACTTGTGTATTTTATACACAAATACTGTGTGAAAGGTTTACATAATAATTATGGAGTTCTATATTTAACATAATTATGTAAACATTTTTCTGTGTGTGGCATCCCTTGCATCTCACCCACTAATTAAATTTGATTTCCGATGACGCTGTTTTATTACAAATTATCACCAACATGGGAATGAAGCCGAACCCCACCGACAGTGTCTAGAAAATACACTTCTGAACTAATATTCTTATTTCTATACATCATTTTGTTCACTTAAAAAAAAACGAATTCAAAATATCATTTATTCAAATTGAACAGACATGCTTCCCGTTCAGGCCCCATCCTGACTGATCGACAAAAGGTGCGTTCATACTCGCGTCGTTGCGTATCGGTCGACGTCGACGGACAAAAGTTGGCATTGCTTCCCTCTCAGGACTCCCCCAAACCAACTTTTTTGACTTCATTATAATCTTGGATATTTTAAAATAATCAGACTAGATCTACAGCCCTTGCCCTAGGCTTTATCATTAGCAATACAGTGAACACTGTCCCATTAAATGTGGGGATACAAGTATTACAAAGTAGGGTCAATTACAATACAAAACAATTGTTTTAGGTCATTTAACACCAACTTTAACCATCTGGCAGCCGTTTTAGAAAGTGATACAGAGGTGGGTCTATATTTAAAAGCAATAGCTTAGCAATTTAACACATTATTTGGTGAATGTGATGCAATATACACTCTTCATAGACTATTTTTACATTTACAACGGCCAATTTCCCATTACGGTTCCATTCCCTGTATTAAATCCAACTTTCTTGACCACGTCTTTGATGATATATCCAGGGTAATAAATAATCCCCTCCTACACCATTTATCTGATTTATCTTACACCAACTGTGTCTTGCCAGCGTGCGTGCTACCATTTCCACCGCTGTCCTAAGCATAGCTCAAGGCTCTTTAGTCTGGGTGTAACAAGAAGCCCTATATACTACTTTTGAAAATATTCTTGTGTTAAGAAATTCCAACTTTTAATTTCAATTTGTCATAAAAACTAGTGCTATATCATATTTTATTAAAACAAAAGTTAAAATTTCGAGAAAAAAAATCACATTATATCATTCAAAGAGCAGATTTTATTTTTAAAATTAGCCCAAAATCTGGCGGAAAGTCATGTAGCATGACTGCAGCGCATCAGGCTTGTTTCTAGTTCCACCGCTGCCACACTCAAGGTCCCCCAGCATGCGGTCAATGGTGTTGCATGGATGTAATTCTTGGGTGGAACTTACTAATACTAGCGTCATGGCCAGTTCAACCTGTCAAACTTGGGCTCAAACCTTACAGGCAACTGGAATGTAATGCTTGGCCATCTTGGATCTTAATTATGTTATTACAAAGCAAAATGATTGGATATGAGTTACTAGTGGTCTAATGCATACATTCAATTATTAAAACTATACTTCCATCATAGATTGTTGGTGATATTATCTATTTTATGGAATTTGACCATTTTGGCAGCCATTTTGGCAGCCATTTTGGATTTTAAGTATGTTAACAAAGCAAAAACTGGATATGAGTTAGTGGTCTAATACATACATCCCATTGTTAGAACTATACTCTCATCATACATGTTGGTTGATGTTATTTCGAGGGCTCAGAAACACAAGGCCTTATTTCCATTTTGACCATTTTGAGAAAAAACTATTGAAGATATTTAAACACATTGGGGAGATGGAGATGAGGCCTTGTGATACTGGCTATAACTTTGAAAGGGTGTTATGGAGATAAGGCTGTGTGTTACTGGAAAGAGAGTTTCTGAGCCCTCGATTTTATGGAAAATTACCATTTTTGGCAGCAATTTTGGCGACCATCTTGAATTTAGAGGTATTTTAACAAAGCAAAAGTACTGAATATGAGTGTCTAATATAAACATCCCACTATTAAAACTATACTTTCACCACACAGTTTGATTGATTGTATATGTCATTTTATGAAACTTGATTAGTTTGGGCTGCAATTTTGAACGCCATCTTGAATAACCCCTTAACATACTGTCAAGGGGACAGAGTGTTGTATTCCCAGTGTATGTACAACAACAACATGGTACAGGAAAAGAATCTGATTAAATCGCGGTTCCTGAATAGCAGGGTAAAGTAAAGAAGAACTCCGATCCCACATTGGATCCACATCCACTGGATCCACATGGATAGTGTTCAGGTCATGAACTTTGACCCTTTGGCGATCATAACTTCTTTCATGCTGTTAAAAAATATCGGGGAAATGTAGTCGTATTTATACCAATCTTTCGCTGTCTTTTCTACTATATCCTGTGGCAGTTCCAAAAGTTCACGACCAGTTGACATAGCCTGCACCTGTAAGAAAAAAAAGGATCATTTTCAAACGGTATAATGACGTGTTCTCAATACATGGTTCTCTTTTTTCAACCGTGTTATTGACGTAATCCCAAACATTAAAATTGAGAAATTTCTATTCGTTGAAATATTGCACGCTAAGAATGGTTAATTATTGAGGAACTTACAATCTAAAATGTAAGGTAAAGGGTGATTTTCATTTTCAGATTTTTCTTTTTAACACAGAGAAAGCGAGTGTGCCGTGTAATTGATCCATCGGAACAATGCGCCAACTATCCAACCTAGGCATCGACCGGCGAATTAGGACTACCAGTAATCAATAAGGTCACGAGAAAAACAACAATCGAACACTAATCCTTCTACAACTATAAATCACTAATTAAACCGAATTTGTTATGAATTTACAGTTAACCTCATACCATGGCAGGTAATAAGAGTACCTATAGGCATATGTGTCAAAGCATAGATCCATATCAAAGTAACGTAAAAGTTATTTACCTGCAACTGGCAAACTCTCTCCAAGAAGTACAACGAATTGAACACATGCGGTACGTTCGGACCAAGGGCAGTGACACCATGATTGCCCATCAACATAATGTCGTATTTGCCAAAGACGCGACCCATCCTAGAGCCTTCTTCGACGTTTTCGTCCAAGTCGGGTATTCCATTGAAATCTTGGTCGTAGGCGATCTTTTCGTAGAATCGCGTTGAATTCTGGTGCAGCATGAGAAGCCGGGGATCTTTCAAGCATGCTATATTTGAAAGACAACATTTCACTGAAATAGTTATGGAAGTAAACTGGACTACGTATTCTGGACGAGTATTTAGAAACACATTTGGAAACGTCACGGATTTTCTTTAAATGGGGCTAATATTGGCTTAGCATTGTTGTTTTGTGGCAAGTGTGGTACCAAATTGTGCCTAAAAGATTCATCTAAATGTCTATCTAGCCTGTTTGGTCAAACCATAATTGGAAGTCACTCTATACATGCTATAACATAAACCAAGTGTATGACTTTCTTTTCTTGAGCACTTTACATAGTACACGTCGATCAGATAGTCGCTCAGGTATGGGGGATTGTAAAAACGTCATTAATTATGTTCTTCATGGAAATGAAAGGTTTCAGAGGTGAGCATTGTTAGACCAAACTTAAAGGTAGATGACCCGATCACATTTTCGTAACACAGAATTATTTCAAACATACGGAGATTTTCATATCACATGAAAGCTCGTATTTTATTCATCATCATACTGAAATTTGACAGCCTAAATCGGTATACAGGGTGTCTAAAAAAAACCCGTGCACATGTTTACCCAGCTTTTTAACCGTGAACTTATAGAATTTAGTGTAACAATTGTATTCACATTGATAGCCATAACGGTTAGCTTTCATATTCCGTTTATTTCATCTGATTTGGTTTTGTCAATCTTGAGATATGACCAATTAACTAAAGCTACCTAAAGTCGACGTTGTGCCACTTTACAGTTTGCAATGAATAGGAAAGGGTTACTCCGAAAAGGGGGGTTGTTACCACCGGGGTTACCACCCTCTAAAAAAAATCCAATCCGAAATGCAGAGTATGCTTATTTGGATACCATGTTATAGCTAGAGGTTCCCTCTATCCATACATACTGAAACAAGTACAAACATACCACGCATGAACATGGCCGACCTCAAAATCCCGCCGTTTTCGCTGGACAGTGAAATATCATAGAAATCTTCGCCAAAAAGTTCTAAATATCGGAATTTCACCCGGTCTTTTGCTTATAAGTGATGGAAATGGTGTTTCTAACATAGGCCCATGCTAAAATATTTCAGGAACACACAATAAAAAGATTTTTCAAAATGGCGATTTTAAAAAATGTGTAAGGTGGCAACCACCCCCCCTACTATCGGACTTTGACGGCTTACCCTACCCCCGGGTAAGGTGGCAGCCTCAATTTGTTTTCGTCAAAATGAGCGCAGGGAATGTAAAAGCGATCACCTAGACGCCCTAGGTCACTGTTTTTTGCGTTCAAGCGCAATCGGCGATCACCCTCCCTTAAGAGGACGAGAGTTTTAATGCTTATCTTAAGCATTCTTTCCGTAAAAGTGGCACCACTTCGATTTTAGGTAGCTTTAGTTAATTGATCATATCTCAGGATTGACAAAACCAAATTAGATGAAATAAACGGCTTATGAAAGCTAAGTGTTTGGTCTATCAATATGTATACAATTGTTACACCAAATTCTAGAAGTTCATGGTCAATAAGTTGGGTAAACACGTGCACGGTTTTTTTGAGACACCCTGTAATTACGGAGAAATCGATGAAATAACGTCGATTTACCGCGAACGGTGGTAACCACCGATATAGTTTGTGTACTACTCAATGGGTACAGTTCACAGCATCTTGTGCGTCTAAAATAAGAACCATTAGAGCTATGCAACTCAAACTTTGGAACACGACTTTTTTAAGGATGACCTTTCATGTAGAATAGAAAACTTCAATTTGAAAATCGGAACATCTATCTTTAAAAGTATCATACTTACCAAGTGTAGTTGCATACGGTTGGTGAGTATGCATAACACAATTGGCACCGTCCCCTGATCTGGCACGGTGTATTGCACGGTGAATACAAAAAGCAGTAGCATCAGCATTACCCTCACCCTCCACTGTTTCCCCTGTCTCAAAATCCACAGCGATAAGTCGACTAGCCGTTATCTATCATCATACCATTGAGAGAAATAAAATCATTTAATGGCGGTGAAAAAATACTACGTATGGCCCGACTGACCCATTTGTTAAACTAAGGGGGGGGGGGGTATTTTCTCGTCGCCTAATGAGGGAGTGTACAATTTGTGACTCCACTTTCGGGACATCTTATATAAACAGCGTCGCGAAAATGGCTATACCTCGAGAGGAAAAAAAAAACATAAATAAAATAAATATGAAACACAAATTTTGGCTATAAACCTTTGCACCAATTTTGGAAATTGGCCTTCCCGATTCTTCATACAATTACGAACGATTGATACAAGATTATACCAATTGTTCGCGCCGTTCTAATATTTCCTTTCTCCAGTCGCTATGCAAGAATTAATTAACCCTGACTAAAATGGGCGACTGTCATATGCTACGAAGCCCGGGAAGGGACATAGAAAAGACATTTTTTAAAATTATAATTCGTTCCCTCCTGTCCAATTGAGATCGCAAATTACTAATTCGTTTCCTCAAATGACATTGACAACGTTCCCTACAAGTACAATGCGTTCCCTAAAATTACTAATGCAGACCGCCCACATTCCATTTTAATGGTATTTCTTAAAGCTGGCTGTGTGATTGGTCTTGGATTTTAAAATCATTAAAATGATAATGAGATAATGAATAGTTTTAAAAACCCCTGACCTGACTCCAGTGCGTTCCATAGGGCACTATTAACATAACATCATTATCCGTGGTAGCCGAGGGCGCCCTCAAAGTCAAATGATTGTCTATTCCTTCGCCAAATCCAAGGTCGTCAATTATCTGATAAGCTGCAGCCAGTTCGACGCGATACTGCCAGTTAACATTTGCAGCATTCGTATGCTTTGATTTGGCTTGTCTGCAAGCAACAAAGCGCGAAAGATTAAGGTCTAAGGATTTTAATAATGTTTTTTAAGGATTATGTGCCAAATCATCAATTTACAACGGTGTACGGACGAGTCGTGCGAGCTAGAACATGACCGCGTCTGACTAGGATCTGAATGCAATTTGATACATTTACAAATAGGCCCAGCTAGATAACTTTAAATACACTACAAATATGAATACATGATTCCAATTCGAAGGAGGAAATAGGCTATTTGTCATACAATCAGTCGTCGCTGTTCTGCCATACCGGCACATGTGCCAAATGAGATACCGCGCTAATTAGTGTGATATGCCAAGGTTTTAACATAATACCGGCATGAAAACCTCATTTTGTATTCTGACATACCGGCACATCACAATATTCTGCCATAGACCACCGTGTAACTGAGTTCTGACATACCGGCATATCACTGTAGGACGAATATGAAGTTTTTTCTTCTTTCTGACATACCGGCACATGACTTTATGACATAATTACTCCTAATTAATAATTGCAATTTGTTGTTGTAACATGCTCATAACAAACATAAGTATATATCTATTAGTGTTCTTTGACAATGATAGTCACATTTGATGTAAATGCTCTCTAACAAGTCTTTAAAAATTGGAAAATTTTCAAACACGAAAAAAAGTTATTATGGTCTCAGTTTTGAATCCTTACAGTTACATGTACAGATTTTTACATTTTACACCATCTGAGATTCGAATTAGCATATCGCAATAACTACTTGTTCTACCCCATAAAAAGTAAACGGTAATCTCATAAGGAATCCAAAACGGTAATCACAACAAGGAATCCAAATATGCTATTAGAATTTAGATAGGACCTGATGGTAACATGTTGTGATTAAGAATGTTCAATAAATATCGATTTTTTTCCCCTCATATTTTGATTTAAGCTCAATGATATTTGTATACCTATCCCAATCATAATTTTACCCTGCATATTAGTTCCTCATGCAATTACCCATCAGAACATAATGGTTGTCAATGGTAACTTGTTAAAATATACTATATCGAGATGTAAATGAGCACAAACGTTTAAATTTCATATTTATTAGCGTCTTATTTTTGATTTTTAATATTAGTACATCTTAAAACCAACCAATATAAATCCAATTAATAGAAATAAGACTTCTGACGTATTTAACTTTTCATTTAGGTCATTGAATTGTTAACTGAACCAAAACTTAAACCATTTTATTTAATGGTTTCCAGCAAGTAATTTTCATTAATCAAAAAAACTTTGATTTGGAATGTGATATAACATACATTTTAGTACTAACATGTCCCTGAACATACATACATTGTCATGATAACTAAATGTTCATATTTTCCTCATTGTGCCTCATTTATTGTGTCTCTAAT
This sequence comes from Ophiura sarsii, assembly GCA_035610835.1. Classification (NCBI taxonomy): domain Eukaryota; kingdom Metazoa; phylum Echinodermata; class Ophiuroidea; order Amphilepidida; family Ophiuridae; genus Ophiura; species Ophiura sarsii. The sequence goes on from CM069441.1 coordinate 40,447,981, forward strand.
AAAAGATTAAACTTTCCACTAAATCATCAATAATCTATGATTGGAACACCTGTAGTAACTGTTATAACCTCCCACTTGCTGATTATTGTAAATGAATGTTATGTTAGTGTTTCTACTGTTAGTGCTTTATGTACCTGTTTGCTTAAATGTAATGCTGAAAGCAACACTCTTGTCAGTTACATACGAATTATATCGCCTACCCATATTTTTTTTTAATACAGCAGTACAACTTCACATCAAAACAGCCGTCTTTTAAGACATGGAATGCTTAAAAGCATTCCATGTATTCGACACTATAAAAGATGATTATGTTAATGTGCGCACAAATGTTTTGAGTAAACCTAATTGATTTAGTTGTTTCAGCGTACAGCCAAACAACACCAATACATTTATTCATGTTGTAATGAATCCTGAAAATTAGCATTTAGCCTATCAATGTCGTGCATCAAATGTAATGAGTGAATGTATTTTGTGAAAGCCACGTGAATGGAATATGAGGAAAGTGCAGCTCCAGTTACCAGCATATACAGCTACGCACAGGCACAGGTGGCGTCGTGAAAATCTAACAATGCATAGTGTTGCGTGTTACGGTAAAACCAGTGACAGTAACAAACATTTCCACTCGTGTAAAATATTAAGGGCCTCAAAAAAAGTTGCACATTTGGTATCAAAATAATTCTACAAGTGTTCTTTATCCAATGATATTTTCAGGTTTAAGGTGCGAATTATGTTACCGGAGATCTAGAGCTTTGAAACTTTTAGGACACCCTGTATATATTACAAATTATGTTCTTTTAATAAAATTATACATACTTACAAATCCTTGTGTCTTGCCTATTTGTAAATAATCCTTCTACACAATAAAATCAATACATCTAGCAGCATTTGTTCTTCAGAGCATGTACAAACATTCCTCATTTTTATGTTCATAGCTATTTAAACTACAAACATTTTAAAATGTATCTTAAAAGTATCTGTCAACAGAATCCTAATGCAGGCATCAATGTTTCAAATTTAAACTTGCCCTCCTCGAGCTTTCCATAAAGACAAGCTACACCAACATTAAATCTCTGCTGCAATATTTGCGCTAAACAATCACTTCAATTCACTATATTACAATAATATTAGAGAAGTTGCAATACAAATCAAAAGTCCCCATGAATCCCATTGTCAAACGCATGAATAGTCGAGATTCACCTTTTCAAAAACATCACTTTTAAAAAACACAATGTAAAATCAAAACTCTTTCATGCAAACATTATCATCAAAACATTAAACATGTTAGCAAAACCTACACGATATAGTCTAATCAAACGATAACACGATAACATTAAGCACGATAACATTAACCAAATATATTACCGATTAAATGTATTGTGCTTAAACGCAAGTGTACAAGGTTCAATTGGCTGAATACATAAACACAGTCTAGCGATTAGGCCATGATTTTTAAAGGCACACTCAGTACATTTGGTACTGATTGAGCTGTGTGCTTTTTGTATAATGCTTTCCTTACAAAGTCACTCAAAACCAGAAGGAAAATTAGTTTGTTATGAATAAAAATCCCTTTAACAAGGAAGCAAACATGGAAGTTAGTGTAATATTGAACAACTAATGAGAAGAGAGTGAAGGTATTTGAAATAATAATAATAATAACAATAATGTATGCCACGAATAATATTTGGCTTGGGGATTGCTGAATTGCAAAGAAAACACGAGTAAATGAATCAAGGAGTGACATACATACATACATTAGTATACGTTAGTTGTTATTACCGATGTTTATTAAGTTTTGATTGTTAGTAAGTTTATTTGTTGCTAGTAGTTACTCGTTGCACCCATTAGGCCTATACTTATTATTATTATTATTATGCATGGTATTGTCATCGCAGCCGATCAGCTGAATTGGCACAATATTACAATTATAAATATAAAACATATACATTGTAAACGCAAGAATTACAAATATATGTAATTATACCAGGTTACTACAAAATAAAACCACCATTAAAGGTGTATGTTCCGATAACTTTAGATTTTTTTCTTCGCATAAACACATTTTGATTATAAAAAGAAACCCCATATTTTTCTAATTATTTCTGTAAAATCTTAGGCGCACGATATTATCCATTTAGACGTCATAGGCCAAAATGCAGTGAATTACCGCCAAAGGTGATTAACCACCCGGCTAGTTTGTGTACTACTCAATGGGCAAATTCATGGCACCTTGTGCTTCTAAAAATAATAAGAACCATTGAAGTTATGCAACTCAAACTTTGGAATACGACTATCTTAAGGATGTTCCTGTGTTGAATAGAAAACATCAAGTTGAAAATCGGGCCAGAAATCGGAACACCTACTTTTATACTCTTATAAATTAACTTATTGTTGTACATGTTCCCTCGAAATTTTGATTTACATAAATAATCTCCCCCTCTCCTCACCCACTTCCCTTTTTATAATATTTGCTGATGACACAAACATTCTCTTTTCTCGGTGATCCTGATCAACTTGAAAATCTAATCAACAATGAACTTAATAACATCTCAAATTGGTTTAAACTTAATAAACTATCCCTTAATATCGATAAAACTAACTTCATGATATTTAAAAATAAGCATAGTAATAAACCTGATCTAAACTTTAAAATTGTAATCGATAATAATAATATTAATAAAGTTGATATAACTAAATTTCTTGGCATTCTAATTGACAATAATCTATCATGGAAAGCTCACACATCCCACATAACTAAAATAGTTTCAAAATATAATGGTATCTTCCGCAAAATAAGAGCCTATCTAACCAACGATTCGCTGCATACACTGTATAACACCCTTGTTGTACCATATTTATCTTACTGTACCATTATATGGGGAGATAGAAATAATGCAAACTTAGAATCCTTATTCATTCTCCAGAAGAAAATCATTAGAACTTGCACCAATTCTCTATGGCTTGAACACACCACACCTCTCTTTATATCCCTAAACAAGCTTAAAATCCGTGATATCTACACCTATCAACTTGCTATACATATGTACAGATACCACCACAAATTATTACCCCTTGACCTCCCTGCCACCCTATTTATCAATCACTCTGATATCCATAATCACAATACGCGTCATGCCACTGATATTCTCATTGCTCCTACTCATACCTAGCCTTGACCAGGCTTCTAAAATCATTTAAAATAACCCAGTCCCATATTGACCTTGCTAACACCATAACACGGAAATCCCACCTTTCTCTATTAAGCTGATTATAGCGTGCTAAGACAAGTGACATAGGATTTACGAGCTGAGAGCTGTGCTGAACACGAAGCCTTGCACATTCTGCAATACCAATCTAATGTTTCACTTTATAAAACTGATGGAAATCCAAGGGTTTTTCGTGGGGGGTAATATTCCCAAATATGGCGAATATGTATTATTCATAAGGTATAACATCCAATCAGAAAAGACAAGCAGCCTTTGACTGGTAAACATCGTAAATATTCATTAAATTGCGCTATTACAACACTAGTGGAGGCGGGTCAACATGTTTATGCAATTAGCATAAATTACTTCACCAGTCATAACAGATTGTACAAGGCTTTCGGCCGCAAGCGGCCTCACTCGAACTTCGTTCTCCCGGGATGGTATCTCAATGGCGATCACTACACAGTTTACACCGGCCTTCGCCCGGCGTGTTCAGTGAGTAATTGGTGGGTCAGTGAAGGGGCGGCAGTTTGGATGCTAAGTTTATCGCACTAAATAAATAAGCGTGTAGGACTTGTTTGTTATTATTTATTAATATCAGTATGCACAAGGAGTTTGGTATCATAGCCCGGACTACAACCCGATACAAATTTTAGAAAGCCTGATCAAGGCTAACTCATACCAAACTGGCTGAGAATACATTCAGATCCCAAGGTCCACTTATTTGGAATAACATGAGCAACACTCTCAAAATCTGCAAGTCACTTGCTATATTTAAAATTCACCTAAAAAAATACATCCTACTCCAATATCGCTCTGAAATGTTTAACAACGAGTACGCTTCAATTAAGTAATTTATCAATATAATGTAAATGTCTGTCTAATGTTTTTGTCCTGCACCCTCATTTTTACTATATGGCCATGTGTTATGAACTCGCCACCCTTAGCGTTACATTACAAATATTATGAATGTTTACACCAATTGAGTTTCAAATCGGAATATCTCCACAACTATCAACCTTAAACTAGCAAAGGTATACATTTTTGGAAAGCTGAAGGCATAAGCAATCTAAATATACACATTTCAACTCATTATACAGGGTGACCTTGAAATTATACAGGGTGGAAAAAATAAATTCCGGATAAAAAGTGGGTTACTTAATGCATTGCTTATTACTAACTTACAGTAATAAACTGAAAGTAAACAATATGTATTTGGTTAGAGGATGGGTGAAGCCTACTGACCATGGAGAAAGAAAAATCACAGTTGCTTGTTAATCTCAGAATACAGGGTGTTCCAAATTATGTTAATTTTTTTTTACAATTCAACCTATTTTGAACTGAAACATTTTAGCCCTAACCCTAACTGAAAAAGTAAGTCCATATTTGGATTCCTCATCAAATTCCCTTTCAGAAAATGTATACTTTGACTATGATAGGATAAGTAATTAAAAAAATACAGCAATTTTTAGATTTTAAAGACATCCGCATTACTTAATACAGTGTTCAATATGAAAACGGGTAGTTTCGTAAGTAAAAGTTCGTATTTTATAGACTAAACTGATCATAAAGAGTTCAAAATGATTAAAAACAATTAGCAGAATTGTTTAGCTGTAAATTAAGACCAAAACCAAGGTTGTAGCCCCTGTAGTACTTAAGTAGTAGTAGATTGCACACACGAAACGCGGCGTTCCCATAGAGTTTGTGTGTACCGCATCCCCCCCCCCCCCTCCTCCACCTCGACTGTTCGCACTTCAATCAACCATAACTTTGTTAATTGAGAAGCTATGTTGTTCATATTTACAGGTTTGTTAGTGGTATTAATTAGCTTTTAAATGAGACCAGAAACATGACTATAGCATTTTGTTTTGCTGAGATATGATGAATTAAACAGATCACAATTTGAAAATCCGTAACGACACCACCATTTTTGGGTGGCGAGTTCAAAACGCATGGCCATATGTATTCACATATTCAGTGTATAGCTTATATTAGTAATCTCATTGTATAAACACCCTATACACTGTATCTACGATCCGTATAAATTAATCTGTTACTGTAACCTACATCTTTGTATTACTCCCTTTTATTGATATTATGTATTATACTATTATTTATTCAATTGTAATTATTTTATCATTGGGTGCCATCTTCCTCACGCTCTGCGTTTTAGACTGGCATCCACATCTCCTGTATATTTGTATTTATAAATAACTGTTACTGTATAATGTTTACCGAGATGAAAACAAATAAAACTGAAACTGAAACTGAAACTGAAATACTAATGTCTCAAGGATATCTCAAATTCGTTTAAACGAACTTACAAGAACAATTAATCTTATAAACCTTGAATACAACAAATCTTACACATACTACTTGTTCTACGTGGGTCATTCAATAAGTTCTACCTCCTCACACATATCATCGCTAATCATAATGTCAGCCTTATGATATTTGCCACGATAATGTAGCTCTGAACCATAGCTACACATTTAAAGTATTAAAATGACACTTGATATCTGTTTCACTTTTGTTATGATGCGGTCAAAGCCACAGAGAGATTATGGACATCGGAAATGGAAAATTACCCTAAAATTAAATAATATGTTTTTCCGTTTTTTCTCCGTATTGTATGTGATGAAAGAGCACGATTTAAATACTGAAAATGGAAAACAATGGATGATATCTGGATATAATACAGTCTTATCGTGTATAAATAAGCCAAGAACTATACTCAGACTGATTTGCTATGAATTTGTAGCTGAGATTCCAAGCTGCAATTGTGTAATATTTCATAAGACTGGCTTATATATTGGCAAAGTCATGAGGTAGGAGGTATAGAACTAAGAACGATATAATGTATGTTATGTTACATAATTACTAAAGTTTACGTGATGATCGTTGATGTGACAACTGACAATAACGCTAGGTCTGTTTAATTACAATGTATACATGGTAATAAACATGCACGATTCTTTTTATAATCTAAAACTGATGCTCAGCTAATAAAAACATACTGTATATTTATAGTGGCGTGTACAAATTGAAGTGTTTTTTTTTATAATGGCAGTGTACAATCACATGTACACAGTTTGTACTTACATCATTGTACATTCTAGTAAGCAGCTGGTTGATGTTCTACTTTTCCAAAATAAACCACTAGCTATACCATTTTTACTGCAGAGAAAGTTGCGGGCACTCCATATAGTCTGGGCCCGGGTAATACCTCGAACAGACATTATCTTAGGTATTTACGGCAGCACAAAAACTATTTCGCTTCAGTCTCTAACCCCGGTTGAATTTAATATTTGAATGATTCATATAAACTGAGACGAGTAGACCTATACAAATCGTATCAGATTTAATACAAGTATTGTGATATAGCATAATACAGCTGTTTAGATACAAGCGTAATATATAGCATTACCACTGAACCCACTGCAGTTGTGCATCGTCGCGTCCAGTTGTTATGACACATTGACTCCCTGTACTCATCTGTGCTGTACTGTACTGTACATGTACGATAGG